>CM029940.1:8296060-8455939 GCA_017639245.1 Myiopsitta monachus
CATACAAATTGCCCACCAACTATTATTTAGCTCCTTCTAATTTTGAGAGGACATAAGATACTAAAAGATTTAGCACTTCTCACAAAAAAAAACCCAAAAAACCCCCACATCAGGAAATACATATTTACAAAACCAAATGCAACATACAAAAAACCTATCAAATTGCTCTGTAAAGATGTTTTCCTTAAATAATTAAAAAGTGCGTTCAACTAATTTAAAACTTGCAAAACAGCATTGCATTTTCACATGTACAGTCTACAAAAAAGTTGCTTTCTTAATTTACATAACGTATACAGTAAAGAGGAAAACAAAAGTTTAATTTCTCTTAGTATTATTACATTTCTTGCCTGTGGGACTGAGTAATGTAATCTGCCACTTACAAAGTGAAATTTAAATGATGGCACTTGAAAAAAAATACAGTAGAAAATAAATGGAACCAAGTAAGTTTCCTAGAAGGTAAGAAAGCCCTGAGTGATGATAGAATTATTGATTGGCAAGCTTTACAATTAACCTAATTGCAGTTTACCACCTGAGGCAAAATTTCCCAAGTGTTTGAAAGGTACTCAAACTTTATTCAATAGCCTCATAGGTTATTACTGTAAATCCAAATTTCCAGTTGAGAAACTTGCTTTGGTATTTAAAATTATATTTTTCTGCCATTTTAAATTACTTTATTGGGTTACTTTAATATATTTAATGTATTTAATTTTTAAATAAAAAACGATCACTTCAACAATGTATTTAGGAACCCTTTAGTATTCTTTGTGTCAAAAAAACCCAAAAACAAACCCCCAAAATCCCAACCCCACAACCCTCCCCCCCCCAAAAAAAAAAAAACCCAACAAACAAACAGCAAGCCAAAAGAAGAAAACACTCCTGTTGATATCAGCGAGTCAAAAGATACTGGGTTCTGTTCCTGGAAAACACCAATCAAGGTGACGTCGTCCATTTGCAGTCATAATTCTTTTAAAATATTTATAGTTTTAGAGTGAAGTTCACCCAGTGCTGAAAATTCTTGCAAGACATTTGCACCACAATCAAGGAGGCACTCGAAGAGCATTTCCCTGATTTAAGTGAGGGTCATTTTGATGCTAATAGTCTTGTTATGGACTTTCTTCTCTACAATGAATTTCAGCCTTTATGATCAATTTACAGCAACAATTCTTACCAAAAATTTAATTACTCAGGGCTTCCAATCCCAACATTTTAATTGCTGGGTTGATTTTTAAAAAAAAAAAAAAAATAAAGACGTCAAAATCAGATTAAATCAAAGGAGCTTAAACGATCAAACAAAAGCCATGTTTTCCTCAAACAAAAACTAGGCAGTCACTTTGTAAGTGGCTTTTATTATTTCTTAAGTGAAATGAGTATATTAAACTCAGGTCTGCTGGCATATAAAATCACTAGTAGCAATGTTCAAGGCATGCAAACTGGGAAGCATTTACAATAAATTATGAATAACAATGTTGTTAAATTAAAACCCTTTGAGTATTCCATTTTCATTATTCATGAACTTGCATTAACTGACTAAAAATCTTTACAACTTATTTGCAATATACTATTGATGTAATTTCACTAAACAGTGTAATGAGACTTTTTTTTTCATTCAGGTAGATTTGAGTAACTGCATCTGTACCTAGTGTTGCTCATTGCTACTGCCAGGAACCAGTAGAAGAGCTCAGTATGGTGGTATTTATATCTATAATTTTCAACAACTCGCTTCTGAACTGGTTCCCTTGTTCTGGTTAAGTGCTACTTGTAAGAGCTAAGGACTTCTTCAACACAGCAGAAGGCATGTGCAATTTCTAGGTGGTTTAATTTTTTTTTTTTTCTTTCTAAATTCTGATAATAAGAGTCATCCAAAGTGCATCCCTGTAGAGGATGTACCTCTGTCTTTCCATTAGGTCATATCACAGTGACCGAATGCTAAAAGTAATATGAATGCAACAGTGTCCTTTTTTTTAGCAGAAAATTTGACTGCAAACATACCAAAGATTCTGTAAAATTCGTTCTCTTGTTAACTAAGCATTTTTGGTTTTATTTTTTAAGTTTTTCATTTACAGTATTAGAGTATTTTAATATTGCCCTGAAGAGATTTTCAAAATAGCACATTTTTTTCCTAAACCTCCATCTTGTAAAGGCATCTTGAGTAAACAGCTTATGTCTGTCAAATATTTGATTTCTCCAGATATTTATGCAATTATGAAAACAAAATAGCAGAAGTAGTGTTTTGCACCAGACAGCATGTTGATGGCATTGAGTAATTTAGCCTAAATCCATTGAGCCTTCTGGAACAAAGTATTTTTTCTAGTATGCAAGTATTTGATTTAGAAATTAAAAAAAAAAATCTACAAGGCAATCAGTTATTTAAATGTAGAGAATATTTTCAGTGGTCTAATTAAATTACCCAAGAAGTGTATCCTTACAGTGCTCAAAGGGCTGATATAAGGCATTCCATTAAATTAATTTTCTAATGCTAAAACCAATAATTTTGTGTTTATGCTTCTACTCCTGGTTTGGGTTTGGGTTTTTTTTTGGTTTTGTTTGTTTGTTTGTTTTTCTTTTTTGTCACCAAAGTAGCAAAGATACTAGAGTAGCATTAATTTACCTGTTTTTAAACCACAGACATGATAGTTTTCCAGTTCTACAGACAAGGATGCAATTTTCAGAAATTTATACTGATCTCTCAATTGAATTTTTTAAACTCTGAAATCACTACTACATGAAGTACCAAAAATACTTACATTATTAAAAAAGTTAAATTTTTACCAGTTCTTTTTCATTGCTATAAAAGATAATTATTTTGCAAAAACCACTCTATGAATTAAGTTAGATTGCAATGTAGCTCTAATATAAGCGTTTTTCTAAACAATGCTGATATAATTTGGTGAGAACCACAAATATATCAGGTCAGGTCTTCCCTCATAGAAAATATTTTGAACAGAAGCAGTGTTTCAGACATTTAAAAATGCTTCAGTTTAAATTAAAATGTTTTACAGACCTATACTTTCCTCAGTGACATTACACCAGCACATTTTTTTACACATTTGTGAACTAAAGGCAGAAATGCTGTTCATCATCATTTTGCAAGTAAACAATTTGAAGAATATTCTCCAAATATTTTAATGGTACATTAAAAAAAGGAGGTGCACAAAGCACGCTATAGTACAGTAATAAACCACAGAAATCAATAACTGAAAAGAGGTGGTTTGTTTGTTTGGGTTTTTTTTTAACTGGCTTACAATGAGAAATATGAAAATGTACCAACAACTTTTCATGACTATAAAACTTGTGAAAATTGGGCCCCGTGTTTTGAAAAAGTAATTCAACAATACCTATTCTGCCACTAATATGGGAATTGTCTCTAAAATAATTATTTTTAATTTCACATCAAGGTCATGTAAAATCCACAAATCATATGAGCCCTTATCTTATTATGTCTAGCCAGTAGACGCTTGCTACAGCTCTTTAGAGCTCTAAAAGAGTTAAGCGAGCTTCAGAGGTTTTTTATTATATTATATTAATTATATACACATAATTATAATTATACGTAATTATACACACTGCATAATTTAGACCGAGGTATCCATATTTTTGCTCTTAAATCATTAACAATAACTTACTGACAATATAAAAAGTGTGTAAATTTGTCTCATGTGTAAGTTTGATCAAAATTGCAGTAAATTTAAAAGCAAAGCACAAAAATCTCATACCTGTAAGTATACACATCAGCTTACAGCAACTTAAATCTTTCACATTTTTGCTAAAGTAGGGAAAATATTACTTAAAAATGTGAGAGAATAATCAGTTGATAAGTATAGAAATACAAACTCCATTCAGTTATCTGAATCAGGGATAATTCCAATTTGTTTTGATAGCTGCTATTAAAATGCATGATATACCTTCTATCTTTGTATGCACATATTTTGTTTTCTTTTTGCACTACATGAACAGTGATCAACTACTCAAAATATCAATCGAAAGATATTCAGGTCCCACCTCTTCTTAGCAATCTAGATTTACATGTTACAACCATACTTTCCTCTTAGCAACAACAAATCCAACATTCTACCAAAAAATGGCAATGATAAGAAAACATTTAAGGTTTGTTATCACAAAATTTGAAACCAGGCAATACAGACCATCAGTACAGCATAAAACACTCTATGTTTAAAATGAAAAATGCTGAATATTTCATTTTAGTTTACTTGTTAAAATCTTATAATGCAAAATAAAAGGTAGCAAATATTCATCATAGGGTATTTTTAGGATTTTTGGTGAAGGATGCTGATTTCTAAGGAAAAAACCAAGATGCAGTGACATTTGGGAGAACAAAATCTATGAGGATTCATTGCACAGGTGACTTTAGAGATAAATGAGTATAAACCTCATTTGCACTTTTTGCCAAGACAAACAATATCTGCTGACATAAGTAGTAACGTTGCCTACATAGAATGGAGCAGGATGGGTTGGCCTCCAAATTTTGCTAAGTAATTTACAAATAATTTTGTACCTCAAAAAATGTTAGGATGTCTTAGTTGATCTGTAACCCTTCTTGGAGCGTCTGAAAGATGTAGCAACAAATTTCTTTGCTAAAAATGCACTGTTCATTTCACATGGTGTTCACCCATTTGGTATATATGACTTAAAAAAAAATAATCAATCCACAGTCACACTACGTAAAACAAGAAACTTCCTAAATTTCTTTATACAGTCCTTTCTATAAAATTGATATTTTTTATTCTCTCCTTCACTTTTTTGCTTTTAATTATTTATTTTCACTATTTTAGCTTAGCAAATCCATGTGTCTTCTTTAAAAATAATGAAAATGCTTGAAAAAATCAGAGATGTTTAATGTCAATTAATATGGACTGTATGAACTACCACTATAAGATGCAATCATTAAAACACAGCATCAGGCTGACACCCTACCACATACAGAAATTGAAAATATATGCTGCATTATGTACCTGCTCGTTTATTTAGTGAGACT
Source organism: Myiopsitta monachus (assembly GCA_017639245.1). NCBI lineage: Eukaryota > Metazoa > Chordata > Aves > Psittaciformes > Psittacidae > Myiopsitta > Myiopsitta monachus. The sequence continues at coordinate 8,301,054 of CM029940.1, forward strand.
TTTTAAAATTAAAAGCTGACAAGGGTTTAAAAATATATAGCCATGCTTATGACTAGGGTCCATTTACTTTGTTAACAGCATTTGAAGTTGGTATTAAAGCTAGCTTTGCTTTTCAAGTTCCCAAGAAAATTTTATTTGTAATAAAGTGAAATTCTGCTAGAAACAAGAAAAAATAATTTTATTATTAATTTTAAGAGGGATATTAAAATCACTTAATAATAAAACCCCTTTTATTTCTTTGAAGACTATGTAACCTGCCCTTAATATTTAGGAAATTTGAAAGTGACAGGCACACCTTGTTGAATAAATTTCAAGAGTTATTAAGAATAACAAAAAATACTAAATCTTAGCTTCAGTTCTATTTAAGGCACCATGTAATAGCCGAGGTACAATGATCCCTGATGTACATTCTTAAATGGCAATGGTCCATCTAGCCACCTATTCAAATACAATGCAATTGGGAATAAGTACAAGTGAGGTGTGCCAGTTACACTACCTTATTATTTTTTTTTGTAAAAAAATTAAATTTACTTTAATAATCAGGAAATATATTTTGAAAAGAAAATGATGCAGGTTGCTACATTCCTTACATTCTATAAATTATCATTTATGAAAGCAGCAGATTGAACTAGTAGTAAGAAAAGACCTGGAACAGAAGAAATTCATCCAAAAGGAGTTTTTCCTGCATGTCCAGCATAATCAATCACTTCTTTTATAATTCATAATAATCACTTCATAATAATCACTTCTTTTCTGGTTCAGTTTCTATCAACTACAGTACCACTCAACAACCAATAACATCTGTGCAGCAGTCTCAAATATAGGATCAGTATTCTCAAAAAAACAGGGGAACTGGCATGCAAATAAAATCTGGAGCTGTTGATTTTAAAGGAAGTTTGGATTGTTTACGTGGTGATCAGATAATTAGGTATGCCTGCAATGTAAAAATTACCACATTGTTACAATTCTATCACTCATTCTGCATTTGTAAATGCAGAGAAAACACTTCTTCCATAGGGAAAGAAAACAGTAGATCTTCCCAACCCTCCAACAGTGTGATAAAAATCCCCCCTGAATGCTAAAAATTTCATCAAAATAGTGTCTTCTAGTTCTGCTCAATGAAAAGCACCTTTTATAACAAATTTGATGCATCTGCTGTCAAATGAGTATGCCTCCAGTGTAAGTCAAAGTATTTATTTTAATATTTCACAGAAGCACATCTAATTAAAAACCTATGTATATTAAATCATTATGACAAATAGTTAATATCATTAAAATATTTTTAAATTATGAAAAAGAAGTTATTTTAATTTTAGGAGGACAAAAGCATTAACATTACAAGCTTTGCAAAAATCTTCCTTGACACTCAAAACTAGGAAAACTCAATATCAAGTAACCAATGCGGAATTATTTTGCTTAGAAATTTGTTTTAAACATCCGGCAAAACGCATGCACCCATTTCATTTCAGAACTCCAATAAAAGGTAATGTTCAGCACAGCTAAAATTTGATAAGTCAACTTGCAGACCTATTCCCCTCCCCCCTTTAAGTCCAGCATCAACAGTGCTAATGTAATTGGGTGGGCACTTTAATATTACACTGCAGTATATGCGTTTCCAGTAGCACTGCACTGTCTGATAGCCTGAGAATTTGTAACAATGCGCTCATTATGAAGTGGGTTCAGGAGGCTCTGTTCTACTCCACTCTCAAGCATTGGCTGCTGCAGAGAGCCCACCTGAAATGCCTGGTTTAGTTCTGTTTTCTCCCTCTTGGCTTGTGGCTCTCCATTTTCATCCAGCTCTTCTTCTATTTCACTTTCAACTTCACTGCCATCATCTGCACAAAAAAAAAACCCAAAAAAACAGCACCAAAAAAAAAATCAAACAACAAAGCAAAACCAAAACAAACAAGAAAAAATAGCACAAAAGGAAAAATCTAAACATGAATGTCTTCATTTTGCAAATAACATGAAATATGAAAACACAGGGAAGTGTAGCAACCTGATAAAATAGGAACTGAAAGATCAACATTTTATTGGGAAAAGTCAATAAATACTACAGATAAATAGGATAATGAGCCTTCTCTAATGTTATCCCATTTTACTGAAAATAAAATGAAAGTGAAATGAAGAGAGGTTGACTTGCTCCAAATCATACAACCAGTGTGAGAATGGAGAACAAACTAAGCCTTTAATCTACAAAGAGGACAAAACCTCATTTCTTACTATATCCTTCAGTAACAATTCGCAAGCTATTTGGCGAGTGCTTGGACACAATTTCGCCATCTTCACTTCTCAAACTCCTAATTCACTGCAAATGTCAATATATGTACATTCTCGTCATATCTTTCTTTTTCTATCTGTCCATCCCCTTCAACTCTCTCACCAGGATATGCAGCTAAATTCTGGGTGAAATTTTGAAAATTTCTTGTGTAAACAATAAACATTTAAAAAAAGGTTTCCTTTTAAGAACCTAGAGTATTTAGTCATTATTCAATACATCATGTATAGCATATTGTACCCATATGATAGTAATATACACATAAATCGCTATACAGATTTAGATTCTGCTTTCCTATGTTTTCAAAAAATAAGAACTTATTTTGCTCCAAGAGACACATTAGTTCTACATAAAACTGTACATTTGAGAGATTTGACTGCTTACCTTTATCCATATTTCCAGGGGATATAGAATTTAAATCACCAAACTGCAAAATAAACAATAAAAAGTGTGGACACAGTCCTACACAAACACGACCTTAGATTATCTATGATGAAGCCAGTACTATGCTCCAGTGGTTTGTGGCTAGTATGAAAGTACATGCATGTGACTGCAGTCACAACCATAGTATACCAGTTCATTTTCCATCCCATCATATTCATATTCATATTAAGGAAATTAACATTAAAATAAAAAATGCTCAGCAATTAAAACCATGGAATATAAACTTGAGCATATGATTTTGCTTTTTTGGATGACTTATGTCAAGGCCTTTGTTGCTTTGAGTGAGATATTTCTTATGCAGAATGCTGGAAAATACGACTGCTGTCCATTTTTAAACTGCAATATTTTAATGGAAAGCTCCTTTAAAAGTTCCTCTGAGAAGGTGTCTCACTAAAGGCAGTTATAGTGTAGCAAAACTATATGCAAAGTAAATAAGTGGCACCACTGAAAATAGGGTTTATGGTTATTACAGTGCATTCTAGTTTACTTACACAAAGTGAAAAATTGCTCACAAGTAAATGCAACCTTCCTTTCTCCCTTTCCTTGTGTGAGTCATCTACCCTTCCCTTCAATGAGAAGCAGCAGAGCATAATTTGATGGGTGAATCTCAAACGAAAGGAGTGCAATATTTAGATAAATATATTTCTAACCATACTTGATTCAGTCCTTTTCAGAAATACGGAAAGCAAACCTCAGCGAACACTAAACCAGCATAAGCAGCAGCAGCCCTATCCTTCCAGGTTCCCTCACACATATTCCCTCTTCTCCTCCCCGTACCCATCCTTTTGCCTTAAGTGTTCACATGGCCGTGCAAAGAACCACGTGACAGAACTGACCCAAGGAAAACCCCACCATTTTAATGGGGTTATTTTGCACAGGATGAATTCTCTGATCCAGTTAACCACAGGACTGCCTGAGTACTTGTGCCAGCATCAATGTCCAAAGCTAAGGGGATGGGAGAGGAGGAGACAGAGTGCTTTTCTCAGCTGCAAAGCCAGTTTATACTGGCTTCAAGTGTTTGTCAAACTAGCCTTCGTCTTTCCTATTATATTTCATCCACGGTCAGTAAATGCAGAGAAACACAAGAAGCCATGGATTTGATGAATATTTACGTCATCTTCCCTGTTATCCTCTCACCTCTCAAAGCTTTAGATTACATAATTTCTCTCTAAGATCATATCCATCTTAAATTTGCCAAAACATCATAGGAAGTCCCACAGTGCACCAAAAGCATTACATTTAACCTATACCATGTCTGTCAAGAAAAAAAGATCAGAGATACTACACTTTTGCAGTACTTTGCTATAAATGTAATGACAGTGTTTAACCAAATATCTAATCAGAAACAGTCATTTATTTTTTCTAAAGCATGCCATATCAAACTACAAATTAAGTCAAGACTCCCCATCTCTATGAAAAAGCACATAGAATCGTATGTTCACATCTATCCATTTTCTACCACTTTAAAAGCACTGATCCTTGATGATAACTCCTAAGATAATGTGAATTCTTAAGCAACTCACACAAAATTACCAGTTAGGTGGGCTACTGTAAAAAAGAGGTCTGATGTAAGCTTCAATTTGCAAATACGATGGACACATATAAGACACAGTGGCTCTGAATTGAGACTTTTGCTCTGTTTATTGAAATATAAGCATGAAAATATGCAATGTCCAATCCTGCAAGTACTTCTGTGCTACTTTCATTTCATGCATGTTGTTGTCGGTTGGCCCTGGTTAACACCAAGCACTCATCTAGCCATTCGTTTACTTCCCCACCCCCTGTCCAGAGGGATGGTGGAGCAAATAGGAAGAACTGGAGTGAGAAAGCTCATGGATGAAGACTAAGACAGGGAGATCACTTACCAATTGCTGTCACAGGCAAGAAAACACGGGGAATTTAATTTATTGCCAATTAAAATAAATATTTAATTGCTGATTTGAGTCGTGGGAAGCAAAAAAGAACAAAACATTTAAACACTTCAGGAAAACATCTTTCTTCCCCCTTTCCAAGGCTCAACTTCACTCCAAGCACCTCTCTTCCCCCTATGTTACTGTTGCAAGTTACACTCAATCCCTTCAGCGAGGCCTTGTGGTCAGTACATAGCATTTTTTCTCTGCTGCTCCTTCCTTCTCACTTTTCCTCTGGTTCTCTACAGGCTGCAGTTCCATTGGGAATATCCCTCTGTTCTGGAGGTTCTCCACAGGCTGCAGGGAATATCTGCTCCACCACGGATCATCTCCTACTGCTCTGACCTTGATGTGCCCTCTGCTGTTTCTTACTCTCTTTTTGTTCCCTCCTCCTGTGCCTGTCTGGTGTTTACTGCCCTTTCTCAAATGTTTTCACAGAGGTACCTGAAAGTTTGCTGATTGGATCAGCTTTGGCCTGTGGTGGGTCCATTGCAGAGCTGGCAAGAACTGGCTGTGTCTGGCACAGGGCAGGCCCATGCTTCTTCTCACAGAGGCCACCCCCACAGCCCCTGCCCTGTCCCCACCTCCCCCCTCCACCCTGTAGCCTTGCCGCGTACAAGCAATACGTGTGAACAGTGCCATTGAAGCAAAACTAACTTCTTCATGTGAACCAGCCTTCTGAAGTCAGTGGGACTACCCATTTGTCTAGATATTTGTATTGGAATCTCAAGTATGTGTAAATATGAGTAAGCAGATCCCTGAAAGCAAGTTTTGTATGATTCTGTTTCTTTTTTGTTTTCATGTAAAATATTTAGTTTCCCAGCACTCAAAAAAGGTTTCTACTTAGCAGGTTGATCTGCTTTTTTTTTTTTTTTAAGAAGTAATTGTGGTTTTAGTACTCTGAAAAACAATCAGCCAAGGAAACATGGATTAAGGTATATAACCCAAATTTGAAGATGCCAATGTATTTGCAACTCAGTCTGCAACAGGTATATTACAAAATATCCTATAGCTCCATGCAAATGTTAAAAATGTAGATGCATATCCAAATTGATCACTGAATTCACCAATCCATTGTCTTACATATTATCTTACCTCTCCCATAACTGCGATAGGTGTCTCTCCTGTTGCCTGAGCAACACGATGTTCTACTAAGTAAAACATGTACTCATCATAAAGCAAGCGGATCAGATGAAAAGAGCCAAAGCTAGCAGCACTGCGTAAGGTTAAATCTCGAATCACCATTGAGCTATTTAAACATGGGGGAAAAAAAATCACAGTTCTTTATTAATTTATTCATATGGAATACGCACTTCAAGAATAATATTTTTTAAAGTAATGCTATCCACAAACAGTGGATTTATGGTGTCTTCAGAAAGAAATGTCCAGGGAAAACAATTATTTTCTGAAAGCATGGCTGGAGACCACATTACACAAGTAGAAGCTAAATTTTTAAAAAAGACAGGAAAGGTTTTGTTTTGATATATGTACAATTACCAATATGTGAGCACATGTAAAAACTGACCTTAGTGGAAGGAAGTTCTTTGCTAAAATTTTAAATAATAAAATTGCATTAATATTATTTAATTTTAAACAAAGCACTCTTTCAAAATATTCTGTCTGTTGTGCTCACATTCCTAGTCCAAAGTTTTTAATTGATATGGTTTTCAAATTTGTAAATTTAAATAAGTTTGTGTACACCTTCTAATAGAAAAATGCAGATTGTGGATGAAAACTCTATCCCAGCTGAAACCAGGACAGTATGAAACCCTCAGAAAGTAGGCGCTACTATGTACTATTTTGGAAAAAAACCCTAGCTTCACTATGATAACTGATGCAGTAGCAGATGACATGGACTTTTTGTCTTTTTGCCTTTTTGCACATTAAACATATTTTTTCCCTACGTAATACAAATAGAAGCCATGATATTTTAATAAATAGTATTAAGAACATTGTCTTTACAGCTGTATAGCTAATCAATCTGAAATGTTTCATTGCATGTTTCCAAATCAGGAATCAAATCTACAATCAAATCAAATCTACAAGGATCATTTCACCCTCTGCTGAGTTGTACATAGCCCTGTGTTTAACACTGACAACACTAATCTTTCGGGGGGGGGGGGGGGGGAGGCTCTTAATTTCTTGGGAACTATTGTCTGATATTAATTTTGTCAACATTATTGCAGCATACAGTTCAGCAACTAATAAAATAGCTAAAATAATTCAGAAGACTATTAAGAACTACCTGTAGAAAGACCATTTTAAAAGAAATTGTCGTGCTGCTTTAGGAAAGCTGGGTCTTCCTTCATACGGTTTCAATGCTCGCATCATTACATTATCAAGCCAGGCAGCCCACTGCTCCAGAGTGCTCTGCTGCTGAAGAGTCACCTTGAAATCTGTTTCTAGTCTTTGAACCATATTGTCATCACACTGACACACCCAGGAAGCCTGTTCCTGTTGCAACACATGGAAAACATGAAAGCAACCCACAAAATGTAAATTATTCTCAAAGACTGAACATTTAAATGAAAAGGATGAAATACACTTATTAGGCAAACTAATAAGCATTTTTATTTTCATGTCTCTCTCAATTTTGTTGGAAGAAAATGAAAGTAAGGAACCCAAAGTATAAAAATGGGCATAAAATAAAATACACGCACACAAAAATACAATGGGAAAAAACCCACAAATACATTGCAATGTTCCATATTAATTTTCATGAAAGAATTTTCAACTTCTCTCATAATTTTTCTAGTAAAAATTTTCAGGAATTGTCATGCTTGGGACTACAGGAACAAGGACAGTCAAATGGAAGTTGAGAGAATAAGAAACAGAGTAACCAAGAAACCAAAGTACCTTGGTTCCTATTTATTTGAAAGGGTTAAGACCAAGTACAATTTCTGTGATATTTTTTAATCACCTCTTTTAAAAAGAGCTTTGTTTTCTATGCAAAAAATTATTGTTTTGTTTATCCATAGACTGCAATATATTGCACATTGCTCAATGAGTAATATAAATAGCACATAATTGGACAAACACAGTCCATGTACAATAATCAGCAATTCACACTATTAGCATCAAATGTAATTATATTAAATTTTGAAGTTTAAATACGACCAATAGGACACTTCTGTTAAATGGAACTTAGAGAAAACCAATATAGGCCATATTCTTAAACTTCAGCTGTCACACACCAAGTTAACATCTCAACATTTATAGACCCTGTATCTTACCACAGAACAATATTTAATATACCATATATTTGTCACATACTAATCTTAGGTAATTTGCACACCATTATGCTATATAACTATATCTGTGTTAAATTTTATTTATTCAAAGATCTTTGCCAATAAGCAAAAAGAGCTGCTAGTGAACTTCTGAACTTCTGTTAAGATAAAATGTGTTAAAATGTTTGTTCATGAAAGAAGACAAATGTATGACTACCAGTAATCTGGGCCATGTCAGTTAGCTGAGCAACAGGAGAAAAAAAAATGCCGTTTCTTCTAAGGAGAAGAAAGAGGTAAAAGGGAAACCTTTTTCTAGACCTAATGAAAAAATACTAAAATTGATGTTTTACAGATAACTGGAAACTGGTTCTGACCACTTACTTAGGAAAGGCTGGAAATGTAAATACAAACAATTAAGGAAAGTATACCAATGATATTATCTTTGAAATAAAAGTAAATGTAATGAAACAATCTATACTAGAAATAGTGCTGTATGATCAATATTTTTTAGGGAAGATCAGAAGCTATGCGATTATCCAAGATTTCTTCTTCAGGCATTAATCATGCTGTTCATTCTAAGAACACACGTACTCTTCACTTTCATCTTCATTAAATAAAAATTGGAAGAATGCATGATGTGAAAGATAAGCCTTCAGAGAAAATGGAAATAGATAATGGTTCAGAGGTTTTATTTTCCTTACAGCCAAAGTGCAAGCTCGAAAGTTTCAACTGAATCACTGCACATATAAAAATCAGCAAAAAGTTCCCACTTCCTTGATGGAATAATAAAAACTAACAACAAAAATCAAAGTTTCTGAGGGAAATATTTTTTTTAAAGTCTGGTTTTTAAAGCCACGGGTACCTGTACGTTGGCAAAATCAACACGGTTGAGATCACTGAGCATCTGGTTGATCTGAGAAGTGTTTTGAAGCACAGCCCAAGCTGCCTGAGCCAGGTGATTAAGAGATGTGTATCTTCTCAAAGTCTGGGCAAAGGCACTTACAGCAGCAACCTATGAAGAAAACCATTTATCCTAACACGTTGCATTATCAGCAGGTCTTCTATTTAATCTATTTTAATTTTAAAATTGCTGTATTAGTTTATGAGCCCTCAGATATTGCAATTCACGTATAATGGAACAAATACAGTTTTTCCTGTTGTGTTTTTTTTGTTGGGTTGTTGTGTTTTTTTTTTGGCAAAGTTATCTCTAATCCCACGCTTCATGTTTGAAGTTCAACCTAAATATGACATTTAGCATAAAAGTTAAAATGCTGCTACTTTTAGATCTTAAATGACATCTAGTGTACAATTACATAAAGTGAAGACTGCAGTAAACTACAGTAAACTGCAGTAAACTTTGTTTACCTTGGTTTGTATCATTCTCTGTGGAATATTGTTCATGGCACTGGAAAGCCAACCTTCAAGGCTTTTTGCAAAATTGCGAATGGCTTGAGTCAAGGCACCTGAATGTTAAAGAATAAAAATAAAATTAAAAAGATGGCAAGGTATCTCTCCTGGAACCTTTTGCATCCTCAGCATTTAAATATTCTACGTTGAGATCTACTGCATTTATTGGCTAAGAGAAGGATCCAGTCTAGGTTTGGATCCCTCTCAATACAAGAAGGATGTTTGTTGACAAACTGGAGCAAGTTCAATAGAGGGCCACTGACATGGTTGGGGGCTGGAGCAAATACCTTATGAGAAGAGGCTGAGGGAACTAGGTGTGTTCAGCCTGGAAAAGAGAAAGTTTAGGGGAGAACTAATAGAAGCCTTTTAATATCAACAAGGTTTCAAGAAGACAGAGTCAGACTCTTCACAATGACGCATGGCAGGAAGGTAATAGACGCTGGTTAAGAACTTAAAAAAGAGAGGTCCTAACTTGATAATTTATTTTCACCTTGAGAACAGCAAGCAGTGCCAATCCATGGCCCGTCATTGGACTCTCTACAGTGTATCTGTCTCTCTTACACTGGGGAACCCAGAACTGGACACGGGACTCTAGGTACCCAGTACACAAATGGCGCTGAAAAAAGGGGAAGGGTTACCTACCTGGATCTACTGGCAACACTTTGCCTAATGCAGCCCAGGATAGCATTAGCCCTCTGTGGCACGGGCACACTGCTGGCTCATGTTAAATCAGCGTCTACCAGGAACCCCAGGTCCTTTTCTGCAAAGCTGCTTTCCAGCTGGCTGTCGTCATGTGTGTGTGTGTGTGTGTGTGCGTGCGCGCGTCATCGTCCCCCCCCCGTCCCCCCCCCGCATGTACTGGTGCATGGGATTGTTTGTTCCCAGGGGCATGGCTTGGCACTCCTCCTTGTTGACGAGGATCCTGTCAGCCCATTTCTCCATGTTGTCAAGGTCCCTCTGGATGGCAGCGCAACCCTGTGATGTATCAGCCACTCTTCACAGTTTTGTGCCATCAGCCAACTTGCTGAGGATACACTCTGCCCCATCATCCAGATCACTAATGAAGACATTGATCAGTATTGGATCCAGTATTGACCCCTGGGGTACACTGCTATTTACTGGCCTCCGTCTAGATGTTGTGCCACCATGACCATGGGATCTTCTTTGAGGTTGGAGGACTGCTAGGGAGAGACAGGATCCACATGACCTAGTGGGGCACAAACAGCTTTGCCAACAGGCTGGACAACCTGGTAAGGAGAGCTTTATGCTAGGAATGATGGGGAAGTGATGAACAACAGTCAAGTGAGAAAGTCATAGACCAAATGGGCAAGCAAAGGATGTGGGGTAAGCAGGAGGGTCCTTGTAATCAACAAAACTTCAAGCATATGCATAGGAAGTGTCAGGAGATCAGCATTATAGTAAAGCTTTCATGCCCTTTTGGAGAAATTGGTACGATTGGGTGCTTCTTTGAAGTGTCTGCACACCTATGCACACAACTCGGGGAAAAGCAAGAGGAATTTGACATCTGTGAGCATTTGCAGGGCTACGACCTTGGGGATCAGAGAGATATTGTGGGATGTCTCATACAACTGGAGTGCTGCAATGGATGGATACGGAATCTTTAGGGAAAGCAAGACAAGAAGATGCTCTATATGAAAGAGGACCTGGAATGCATGGAGCTTTGCCTAGGGATGGATGATAAGCCAGTTGAGAGCTTAAGGGTCCAGGTTAGATGACGTACCAACGTGGGTGATGGTGGGAGTATCTGATACAGACTGGCTGATCAGGAAGAAGTAGAACAAATTACTGAGGTGACTGTCTCGAGAGGGGACACCTGCAGTGCCTGATTGGGGGGAGGCTCGGCGTCCAGGAGCTTCAACTCGGAGCAGCAACAGGAACCAAGGGAGCCTCAAGTCCTCGACAGGGCTTGCCCAGGAGCCGGCAGCTCAGCAGACCCGAGGAGCTGACTCACAGGGGGTGGCGCCAGGAGGAGCAGCACCAGCCCTGACTGGTTAAAAACCTGCCCCAGGGAGCACAGACGATCAGGAGCGGGGCAAATAGGGCGGGTTCGAGCGAGTTTGCGAGGCAGTTTGAGCGGGATGGTGAGCGCTCGCCGTAAGACCAGGGCTCGGTCTGGGAGCTCTGCTCTGGTTGCTCTGGCAGTGGCCAGTGTAGGCACCCAGACAGAGCCCATGAGAGGGAAGGTTGCAGTGCGGAGCTCGGGGTGTAGAGAGCACCTGCACTGCTCTCCTGAGAGAAGGGTGCACAACGGGCAGGGCTGCACTCTGTGCTCCCTGGTGGAGGTCCTCCTGCAGCAGGTGGCTGAGCTGCGGGACGCTGTCAATAGGCTGAAAGATGTCAGGGGAGCTGTGAGGAAGCAGCACTGCTTGCTCCAGGACCAGACTGTGCAGGGGCCACAAGCGTCTACTGTCGCTCATGCAGGAAAGGAGGCTGCTAACCCAGGAAGCTGGGAAACAGTAACAGAAAAAAAAAAAAACCAACAAAAAAAGGAGGAAGAGGACAATTAAAAGCAAGGGACTTCCTCCTAAATCTCACGTCCCCACCCAGAACCGCTTTGCTGTCCTGCAGGGGGCTGATGAGGAACCACACTCCCACCAAGAACAACCGGCTGATGCACTGGTAAAGAAGATCACTACAGGTGCTGCCAGGAAAAAGCGGAGGGCCGTAGTTGTGGGGACTCTACTCTGAAAGGAACAGAGGCACCCATCTGTCGGCCTGATGCAGTCTCAAGGGAGGTGTGTTGCCTACCAGGGGCTCAGATCAGGGATGTTGCAGAGAAGCTGCCTGCTCTAGTCAGTCCCACTATTACCCACTTCTAGTGATCCATGTGGGTGCTAGTGATATAGATAGCAGAAGCCCGGAGAACATAAAGAAGGACTACAGAGCCCTGGGAGAGGTGGTTAGGGGCTCTGGAGCGCAGCTTGTCTTTTCGTCAATTTTCCAGGATACAGGGGAGGACCTTAAAAAGGCTAGGAGGATTGGCCAGGTTAATAAATGGTTAGAAGGGTGGTGCTATAGTCAAGGGTTCGGGTACCTTGAACATGGGACTCAATTTAGTAGGCCAGGTCTACCGGGGGCTGATGGAGCTGGTCTGACAATGAAAGGGAAGAGTGGATTTGGTAGGAGGCTTGCCAGACTGGTTGTCAATGAGCTGGCTTCAACTGGAGCTCGGCTCAGATGCCTCTATACAAATGCCCGTAGCATGGGGAACAAACAAGAGGATTTAGAGATGTGTGCACGTCTACAGGGGTATGATATAATAGACGTCACAGAAACATGGTGGGATGGCTCCTATGACTGGCGTGTTGGAATGGAAGGTTACAGGTTCTTTAGAAAAGACAGGCCCGGTAGGCGGGGAGAGGGAGTTGCTATTTATGTTAGGGATAGGCTGGAGAGTATGGAACTCAGTCTGGGGACAGGTGATCAGTCGACAGAGAGTCTGTGGGTCAGGGTTAAAGGGAGAACAGCAATGGGAGACATTATTGTGGGGATCTGTTAGAGACCGCCTGATCAAGAGGACTCTGTGGATGAAGCACTCTATAGACAGATAGGAACAGCCTCACGCTCGCAGGCCCTTGTTCTCATGGGGGACTTCAACCACCCTGATATCTGTTGGAGGGACGGTACGGCCCAGCACAAGCAATCCAGGAAGTTCCTCGATTGTGTGGAGGACAATTTCCTTCTGCAAGTAATACAGGAGCCGACAAGGCGAGGTGCAATGCTTGACCTCATTCTCGCCAACAGGGAAGGGCTGGTTGGAAATGTGACTCTCCAGGGCTGCCTTGATTGCAGCGATCATGAGATGGTCGAATTCAAGATCCTCAGGACAGTGAGAAGAGCATGAAGCAAGCTCGCTGCCCTGGACTTCAAGAGAGCAGACACTGGCCTTTTCAGGAACCTGCTCAGTAAGATTCCATGGGATATAGCCCTGGAGGGCAGGGGGGCCCAAGACTGTTGGTTGATATTCAAGGATCACCTGCTGCAAGCTCAGGAGTGTTGCATCCCAACTAGAAGAAAGTGCTGCAGGAGGGCCAGGAGACCTCCTTGGATGGATAAGAAGCTGCTGAGGAAAAGTCAAAGGAAAAAAGAGGCTTATAAAAGGTGGAAGCAAGTACAGGCGGCCTGGGAAGAATGCAGGGATGTTGACTGGGAAGCTAGGGACCAGGTTAGGAAAGCTAAGGCCCGCTTAGAATTAAACTTGGCTAGGGATACTAAAGATAACAGGAAGGGATTCTATGGGTACGTTGCAAATAAAAGACAGACAAGGGACAACGTGGGCCCTCTCCGGAAGCTCTCGGGAGAACTGGCTACCCTGGATTTGGAGAAGGCTGAGGTTCTTAAAGACTTCGTTGCCTCAGTCTTCACTGGCAAATGCTCTGACCACACCACCCAAGTCTTGGAAGCCAGACGCAGGGACAGTGAGAATGAAGACCCTGTAGGAGAGGATCAGGTTCGAGACCATCTTAGGAACCTGAACGTACACAGGTCCATGGGACCTGATGAAATCCATCCGCGGGTCCTGAAGGAGCTGGCTAATGAAGTTGCTAAGCCACTGTCCATCATATTTGAAAAATCATGGCAGCCAGGTGATGTTCCCGAAGACTGGAAAAAGGGAAATACAACCCCCATTTTCCAGAATGGGAAAATGGATGAGCCGGGGAACTACAGACCAGTCAGTCTCACCTCTGTGCCTGGCAAAATCTTGGAGCAGATTCTCCTGGAAGGCATGCTGAGGCACATGAAAAACAACAAGGTGCTTGGTGACAGCCAGCATGGCTTCACTAAGGGGAAATCCTGCCTGACCAGTTTGGTGGCCTTCTAGGATGGGGCTATGGAACTGATGGACAGGGGTAGAGCAGTTGTCATCTATCTGGACTTGTGCAAAGCGTTCGACACTGTCCCACATGACACCCTAGTCACTAAGTTGGAGATTCATCAATTTGGTAGGTGGACCACTCGGTGGGTAAAGAACTGGATGGATGTCCGCATGCAAAGAGTTGTGGTCAGTGGCTCAATGTCCAGCTGGAGACCAGTAAGGAGTGGTGTCCCTCAGGGATGAGTGTTGGGACCGGAATGTTCAACATCTTTGTTGGTGACATGGACAGTGGGATTGAGTGTGCCCTCAGCAAGTTTGCCAATGACACCAAGCTGTGTGGTTCGGTTGATGTGCTGGAGGGAAGGAATGCCATCCAGAGGGACCTTGATATGCTTGTGAAGTGGGCTGATGAGAACCTGATGAAGTTTAACCATGACAAGTGCAAGGTCCTACACCCGGGTGGGAGCAATCCCAGGCACAGCTACAGGTTGGGCAGAGAAGAGATTCAGAGCAGCCGGGCAGAGAAGAGATTCAGAGCAGCCCTGCAGAGAAGGACTTGGGGGTGTTGGTCGATGAAAAAATGAACATGAGCCGGCAGTGTGCGCTCGCAGCCCAGAAAGCCAACTGTATCCTGGGCTGCATCAAAAGGAGTGTGACCAGCAGGTTGAAGGAGGTGATCCTGCCCTTCTACTCTGCTCTCGTGAGGCCTCACTTAGAGTACTGTGTACAGTTCTGGTGTCCTCTGCATAAAAAGGGCATAGAACTGTTGGAACAAGTCCACAGGAGGGCCACGAGGATGATCAGGGGACTGGAGCACCTCCCGTATGAAGATAGGCTGAGAAAGTTGGGGCTGTTCAGCCTGGAGAAGAGAAGGCTGTGTGGAGACCTCACAGCAGCCTTCCAGTATCTGAAGGGGGGCTTATAAGGATGCTGGGGAGGGACTATTCGTTAGGGACTGTAGTGATAGGACAAGGGGTAACGGATTCAAACTTAAACCGTGGAAGTTTTGATTGGATATAAGGAAGAAGTTCTGTACTGTGAGGGTGGTGAGGCACTGGAATGGATTGCCCAGGGAAGTTGTGAATGCTCCATCGCTGGCAGTGTTCAAGGCCAGGTTATGCAGAGCCTTGGGTGACATGGTTTAGTGTGAGGTGTCCCTGCCCAAGGCAGGGGGGGTGGAACTGGATGATCTTAAGTTCCTTTCCAACACTAACTATTCTATGATTCTTTGAAAACTTAGTATTTACAAGGAGTATACTGCTCATCCCACAGTTGGACAACTTTTCCAGAAGGATGCTGTGAGGGGCAATGTCAGAAGGCTCACATAAATTCAGAAAGACCGCTGTCGTGGTTTAAGCCTCACCCAGGCTAATAACTCACGAAGTTTTGCTCACTCACTCACTCACTCACTCCCCCTCTTTCTTCCCCCAGTCCTGGGTGGATGGGGAGGAGAATCAAAAGAATTCAACTCGCACAGGTTGAGGGAAGAACAGTTTAGTAACTAAGGTATAACACAAATCACTACTGCTACCACCAGTAATAATACAAGACAAATACAAGGAAAGAGAATACAACTGCTCACCAAGCCCGACCCAGCCAGTGCACCCCCCAGCAGTGAACCCCCCACTACCAAAAACCTGACCATGCCGTGCACCCCCAGTCTACCACCACCCCCTTCCAGGTCTCTGCCCTCCGGTTTCACATCCTGGACATGACGTGCTGTGGTATGGAATAACCTCTTTGGTCAGTTTGGGTCAGGTGTCCTGTCTCTGCTGCCTCCCGGCTTCCCCTCCTCCCTGGCATAGCATGAGGCTCAGAAAGTCCTTGGCCAGACAAAACATCGGCAAGCAGTAACTGAAAACGCTGGTGTTATCAGCACAGTTCCAAGGCCCAAAATCAAAAACACAGTGCTGCACCAGCTACCAAGAAGGAGAAAAATGACTGCTATTGCTGCACCCATGACAACCGCCTTTCCTTCATCTACTTAGGTGGGTGACCTTATCATAGAAGGATATCAAATTAGTTAGATAGGACTTTCCCTTTGTGAACCCATGTCAACTGTGCATGGTGATTGCATTGTTCTTTAAATGCTTCAGTAGCACCCTGTATGATCTTCTCTGTAATTTTTCCAGCAACTGAGGTTAGGCTAGCTAACAGGTCTGTAGTTTCCTGGGTCTTCCCTAACTCACTTCTTGTAAATTGGAATAACATTGGCTAGCTTCCAGTTGCCAGGGACCTCCCCAGACTCCTTTGGTAGATGGTCAAGAGGGTTCCAGCTGTAACATCCTCTAGCTCCTTCAGTACTCTGGGATTAATCCCATCAGGCCCCATGGATTTGTGAACGTTCAACTAATGCAGCTCGTCCCTTACAATTTCAGTGTCCCTAAATGGAAAGTCACTGTTCCTGCATTCATGATCCTCCAACTCAGGGGATTGGGCAGCCCAAGGCCTATCTGTATTATTAAAGACTGATACAAAAAAAGCATTGAATGCATCTGCTTTTTCTTCACCGGTAGCTCTCTGAATAGATTAAAGTTTTCTCTCCTGAAGTCCAGCATAGCAACCCTGCTGCCCTTTTTTCTTGTTACACTGAAAATTTTCAACTCAACCATTTCATGATCACTGTGCCAATACAGCTACCTACCATCACATCTCCCGCCAGTCCTCCTCTATTCACAAATGACAAGTCTAGGAGGGCATCTTTCCTAGTTGGCTCACTGAGTACCTGTGACAAGACGTTATCTCCCACAAGCCTCAAGAATTTCCAGGACCTGCTCGTCACAGCAGTATGATATTCCCAGTTGATGTCTGGGAAGTTGGAGTCTCTCATAAGGGCAAGGGCTACCGATTCAGAGATTTCTCCTAATTGCCTATAGAATAACTCATCGGTGCTTACATCCTGGCTGGGTGATTGGTAGTAGACACCCACTACAACAACGCCTTCATTTTCCGTCCCCCAAATCCTCACCCAGAGGCTCTCCACCACATCGCCGCTAACTGTAAGGTCTGTACAATCAAACCTTTCCCTTAAGTATAGTGCGACACCTTCACCTCGCCTGTCCTGACTGTCCGTCCTGAACAGCCTGTAGCCCTCCATCATGGCAGTACTCCAATTGTGGAACTCATTCCACCAAGTCTCATTAACAGCAATGATAGTGAGACTATCATAATAGTTCTGGGAACTAACCAGAGCTTCCAGTTCTTCCTGTTTGTTTCTCAGACTGCATGCGTTGGTGTACAAGCGTTTCAGATAGGCTCCGGAGCCCTAAATCTAAATCTGAATCTGCCCTCTTTCAGTTTAAAACTGTTGCCCCTTGTCCTGTCACTACAGGCCCTGGTAAAAAGTTTCTCTCTGCACCCTTTATATATTGAAAGGCTGCAGTAAGGTCTCCTCAGAGCCTTCTCTTCTCCAGGCTGAACAACCCCAACTCTCACAGCCTTTCTTCATAGAAGAGGTGCTCCAGCCCTCGGATCATTGTCATGGACCTCCTCTGGACCTGCTCTAACAGAACTGGATGTGCCAGAGCTGGAGGCAGTACTCCAGGTGGGGGTCTCACAAGAGTGGAGTAGAGGAGCAGAGCTGACCTGCTGGCCACGCTTTCTTCTATGCAGCCCAGCATGCAATTGGCTTTCTGGGCTACAGGTGCACATTGCCAGCTCGTGTCCAATTTTTTGTCCACCAGTATTCCTGATGCCTTCTCTGTAGGGATGCTCTCAATCCCTTCATCCCCAGCCTGCACTGGTACTGGGAATTGACCCGACCCATGTGCAAGAGCTTGCACTTGGCCTTGTTGAACTTCATGAGGTTCGCATGGGCCCGCTCCTCAAGCCTTTCAAGGTCCCTCTGGGCGCCATCCCTTTCCTCTAGCAAGTTAACTGCATTGCTTATAGAATCATAGGAACGTAGACTGGTTAGGGTTGGAAAGGACCTTAAGATCATCTAGTTCCAACCCCCCTGCCATAGGCAGGGACACCTCCCACTAAACCATGCCACCCAAAGCTCTGTCCAACCCGGCCTCGAACACCGCCAGCGATGGAGCATTCACAACTTCCCTGGGCAACCCATTCCAGTGCCTCACCACCCTCACAGTAAAGAATTTCTTCCTCATATCCAATCTAAACTTCCCCTGTTGAAGTTTGAACCGGTTACCCCTTGTCCTCTCACTACAGTCCCTAGTGAAGAGTCTCTCCCCAGCATCCCTATAGGCCCCCTTCAGATACTGGAAGGCTGCTCTGAGGTCTCCACGCAGCCTTCCCTTCTCCAGGCTGAACAGCCCCAACTTTCTCAGCCTGTCTTCATATGGGAAGTGCTCCAGACCCCTGATCATCCTCGTGGCCCTCCTCTGGACTTGTTCCAACAGTTCCATGTCCTTCTCATGTAGAGGACACCAGAACTGTACACAGTACTCCAAGTGGGGCCTCAAGAGAACAGAGTAGAGGGGCAGGATCACCTCCTTCAACCTGCTGGTCACGCTTCTTTTGATGCAGCCCCAGGACACGGATTCAGCCTTGTTGGCGACTAATTTCCCTCTCCCGCTTAACAGCAGGACGATATTTTCCTTCTGTTTCTTCCTGTGGTTTATGTACCTGAAGAGCCCTTTCTTGTAGTTTTTAACATCTCTGGCCTATTTCAATTGGAGAGAGCGCACACTGAAGCCGGCTCATGTTCGGTTCTCATCGACCAACACCCCCAAGTCCTTCTCCGCAGGGCTGCTCTGAATCTCTTCTCCGCCCAACCTGTAGCTGTGCCTGGGATTGCTCCCACCCAGGTGTAGGACTTTGCACTTGGCATGGTTAAACTTCATCAGGTTCGCATCAGCCCACCTCAGAAGCATATCAAGGTCCCTCTGGATGGCATTCCTTCCCTCCAGCACATCAACCGAACCACACAGCTTGGTGCCATCGGCAAACTTGCTGAGGGCACACTCAGTCCCACTGTCCATGTATACATGCACTTGAGGTGGTTGGTCTTCTGGTTCTCATCTTGGAAGCAGCTAAGGAACATTTGTCACTGCTCTGGTTGGCCTGGCTTATTCCCCAGTTGGTTGCCATGGCGTGAGCATTGACACTTTGGACCCTGCCCCCCAAATCCTCCAGTTTAATGCCTGCCTCACCAAGTTGGCCAGCCAAGGATTCCCTTGCTTCTTCTAGACAGGTGGATACCATGCCTCCCTAACAGGTTACCATCATCAAACAATGTGCCATTGTCATAAAGGCCGAAATCCTCATGACGGCACGAGCCACAGAGCCAGTAGTTGATTTTCAATATATGCCCATTTCTGGTTTCACTACTTCCTCTAACTGTTAAAATGGAGGAGAAAATAACTTGGGCAGCAATATTTTTCACTTGCATCCCCAGGGCTTTATAGTCTTCCTTGATTTTGCCCAGGGTCTGGCAAGCCATTTCATTCGTGCCTACATGAAAGAGTAGCAGTAGATAGTAGACTCTACTCTTGGCAAGCTGTGGCCCCCTCTCTGGTAGATACATGAGCATAGAAACCAAACCCTTCAGTATGGCACCAGCTACAGAACCAGGCATTTACCTGTTCAATTCACCTACTCCTTCCTTGACTGCTTCCTCTGACTGGGAGGATAGAGGAGATTCCAGCCTGTGCTCCTGATCCTTTTAACATTGGTTCAAGGGATGTATAGTCTCTTTTGATGGCTCTAAGATGCCTCATTACAGTATCATTAGAACCTACTTGGAATAGTAGGAGCAAATGATAATCCGTAGGATTTAGGGAGGGTGCTACAGACTTTGTGCCCAGACTGCCAGCTACTGGGGGCATGACCGAATTTGGTGCCAACTACTGGAGTCAGACCAGAGTTGCAGACATCCCTGGCCTGTGGTGTCAGCCACTGGAGCGAGTGGGAGTCTTTAACCACTAGTCACTGTGGTGGGAACAGTGTGGGTCCCAAAAAACAGTTACTGGGCAGGCAGACTGGTGTGAGTGAGGTGAGCAAGGGGCTCAGTGTCAGCAGCTGGAGGAGGACCGTGGGTCACAGTCTGTGTGGCTGGTGCTGGCTGCTGGAGGAAGGCAAGTGCCTGTGTCTTCCCCAAACCTGGTGTACATTACATGGGGGCGTGCATGTGTATTCGCTATCAAATGTCAAGCTGGACTAGATCACAAGTAGCAGGGACCTCAGGTCTGGGCCAGGGTATCAGGCAGGCAAGGGTCTCTGCTGGTATGCCCAGGAGGACTTGCAAATGTGGAGTGCCGGGGAGACAAGAGTGTGTGTGTTTGCTACTGAGCATCAGTCTGGACTAGCCAGTGAGTAGGGGACCCATGAAGTGCCTAGGAAGGCCAGTGATTTCAGCTCTTGAGCCTCTCTCATCTCTCTTGTCCCTCTCTCACCTGTTTCTGATGTCTCACTCACCTCTTTCATCTATCTCTGATCTCTTTCATCTCCGTAGTCTCTGTCATCTCTCTCACCTCTTTTCTTGCCTCTCATCTCTGTTTTCTTTCTTGTCTCTCTCTCCTCTCTCCATTCTTTTATATTGGGTTTATGTGGCAAGGTTTTAGTAGTGGTGGGGCTGCAGGGATGGCCTCCGAGAGAAGAGATCAGGAGCTGCCCCCATGTCAGACAGAGTCAATTCCAGCCAGCCCCAAGACGGACCCACTGCTGGCCAAAGCTGAGCCAATCTGTGACACTGCTAGCACATATTTAAGAAAGGGTAAGAACATTTTGCAGCAGATATGACAGAAGATTGAGAATATGTGAGAGAAACAACTGTGCAGACACCAAGGTCGGTGATGAACGAGGGGGAGGAGATTCCCCTGCAGCCTATGGTAAAGACCATGGTGAAGCAGGCAGAACCCCTGCAGATCATGAAAGACAAGTGTCAGAGCAGATATCCACACTGCAGCCTTTGGAGGACCCCACATTGGAACAGGCTTGTGGCAGGAACGGTGACCCGTGGGGAACTCACACTGGCACGGTCTGTTCCTTGTGGATCGTACCCAGGGGAAATAACCCATGCTGGAACAGTTACAGAACTGCAGCCCATGGGAAGGACCCATGCTGGAGCAGGGGAACAGTGTGAGGAGGGAGGAGAAGCAGGGATGAAGTGTTATGAACTAACTGCAACCCCCATTCACCATCCCCTCTGCACTGCACAGTAGCGGAGGAGGTAGAAGAGTTGGGAGTGAAGTCAGACATTAATATACTTGGGCTCAGGGCCATAGTGTATTCACAGCTGTCTGGTAGAATAGAGACAGTATGTGAAGGAACCCATTTTTATCTTAAAATTAATAAAAACTTAGAATTTGCAGTGACAAAGGCATATTCCATAGAGAAATATATTTTTAAAACTTCTAGAGACTTTCCTAAATACAGTGAAATATCCACTCTCCTTTTCTTTACACGCAATACTTACATCATAGAATCATAGAATAGTCAGGGTTGGAAAGGACCTTAAGATCATCTACTTCCAACCCCCCCGCCATGGGCAGGAACACCTCCCACTAAATCATGCCACCCAAGGCTCTGTCCAACCCAGCCTTGAACACTGCCTACTCAACAGGATTAAGGAAAGATGACATACTCTATGTTTACATCCTTCCAAATCATTCCCAAAATTTCACGTGAGGTACAAAAAAAATTGCCACATAAAACAAAACAATAAAACAAAGCAAAACACAACACAGTCTTGTGAGATGATATCTGTTTTTAACTTACTAGGAATAGGTCTAAGGACATCAGGAATGAGAATCTCCACCAAAGCCTGGTACATCACATGGTCACAATTACCCATCCATTTCAGAATAGCCTCATATTTGCACAGAATAATCAGTTTTCCTTTTGGAAGTCGACTTTCTATTTCACTCAAATTGCTGGTGTGAATAAATGCAACAAATGAAAACGCATGATAAGAAAGGTACAATGGGCTTTGAAATTGATTATTTAATAAAAACTTAAAGAATGTCTCTGCTACATCCAACTGAAACTCTTAAACTTCTTCATATGAAACTGGGGAAAAATGGCCTCCAAAGTTCTGCTCCAGTCCATAAATTACGCAGAGGTATAATAAAAAAGGCCCTTGCAATTTAAATGAACTGGACAGTATCTTGTGAAAAGATACTTTGATTTTAGTTATCCAAGCAAAGTAAAAAATAGATGTATACACAATCATTTCAAGGCTGCAGTTTGCCGTATACTGACAGGCTATATGTCAAATAGCAGACAACATAATTTAACCTGAAAAACTAGTGATATCGGGAAAGGTTCTTAGCCTTAGCAAAACTAAGAATTTCTTTGATTTGACTGCTGCTGTTTTATTATGACGGTGAACAGTAAACAAAAAGAGACATTTACTGACCTCAAATCAATAATAGCTGTGTCACCAGCTGGAGCAGCAGGAGAATAGCGCCAGAAAGTTTGCCACAATTTTTCTATCAGGCTAAACTGAAGATTCACAACAACATCCACTATTGCCTAAAAAAATATAAAACAAGTGCAGATAATTTTCAACCTCATATTTCCCCCCCCCCCCCCCCCCAACCCTTCCCAGGGCTATAGCTCCCCCCTGGTCATTTTGAAGAAAACATAGCAAAAGGTACGCTTATAAATAAACATATAAGAACCTTTTCAATAACTTTTTATCAACAAGTTTCCCAACTGTCCGTACTAGTGTGTACAGAGACTCAGACCAGGCCATGTCCTGCCCCTCTACTCTGCTCTTGTGAGACCTCGCTTGGAGTATTGCGTGCAGGTCTGGTGTCCTCAACATCAGAAGGACATGGGACTGTTGGAACAAGTCCACAGGAGGGCCACGAGGATGATCAGGGGACTGGAGCACCTCCCGTATGAAGACAGGCTGAGAAAGTTGGGGCTGTTCAGCCTGGAGAAGGGAAGGCTGCGTGGAGACCTCAGAGCAGCCTTCCAGTATCTGAAGGGGGCCTATAGGGATGCTGGGGAGAGACTCTTCACTAGGGACTGTAGTGAGAGGACAAGGGGTAACGGGTTCAAACTTCAACAGGGGAAGTTTAGATTGGATATGAGGAAGAAATTCTTTACTGTGAGGGTGGTGAGGCACTGGAATGGGTTGCCCAGGGAAGTTGTGAATGCTCCATCGCTGGCGGTGTTCGAGGCCGGGTTGGACATAGCCTTGGGTGGCATAGTTTAGTGTGAGGTGTCCCTGCCCAAGGCAAGGGGGGTTGGAACTAGATGATCTTAAGGTCCTTTCCAACCCTAACTATTCTATGGTTCTATGATTCTATGATACAAATACAATGAAGACTCCAGAAAAGAGCCTAAGCACATATATCAGGTGAATTCACCTAACCAGAACTTTCAACACTATTAAAAACACAAAAGGAAACTTGCTTTTTAGTGAATTTTGCTTCTTCGCTACATGTTTTAAAACACCTTCAGCAATAATTTAAAAACACTTTATTCGCTATGAAATGTGTCCATAAGTAAGTTCTTAAACAACCTGCTTCTTTAAAACTTGAATAAAAAAGTGAGTTTATTTTTAATAGCAACATCAGAAATAATAATTTAATCTGATTTCAACTCCTATAAACAAAAGCAAAACTCTCTCTCTATTTTATTGAAAGTGCAATTTATCTAAAATTCTTAAATATATTCCAGTATTGGTATTCTATTACATGTTATTTTCTTTCTTCTATAGAGAAATTCTAGAGATGTCTTTTTGTAAACGTTCTTTCTGAGGGAATAAGCAAAATATTTGAGGAGCACATCAGATACAAGGGGAATAGCTGTAATGTGTTTTGTGTCAGTCATCCTGTTGTACTTAATCTCAGTGGAAGACATGAATTTTCAAAGAATGATTTATGTGAAATGCCTCTTTCCTCTTACCTCACAGTGCTCTCGATAAAGACTTTGCAGTGATTTTATGTCCTCAAGGGTAGTACCATCTGGTAGCGAAGATATTTCAACTTCTCCAAACTCTGGAAGTACTCGAGATGCATCTGTTTCCATGAGAACATAACAGAAGAAAGCAATTGTGAATGGTGCCAGCTACAGTTTGATTAGAAAACATTTAAGTATGATGTAAAGAAATAAAGTCTAGAAGGTCATAATGCCCAAAGAGGAATGTCTTTTATATATAATATATTTTAAAGTTGAAACAAAATTGTGAACACACCAGCTAGCTATTTTTAAGCAAAAGGAGATTTTAAGTTATTCTTAACAGATAGCAGGTAAAAATAATTTCACATACATATTGTATCTGTATATAAAAAAAGCTAAGATGCATTATCTGAATATGACAGGATGAAGAATATTCATGTCAGCATGCCAGAGACTAATATAATAGGTTTTGTTTTGATCAACTGAATAGTTTTTGCATTGTCATGCATGTTAGGGTTTAGTAGATCCAGCAGCATTTTACTTGAAATTTACAAGACTTTCAACTGTAGCCAACATTTGCTTTAACTATTTCTCATAAATGTTTCCAAGAGATACACTGGTATGGGGGGGGGGGGGGGCAGGGAATGCTCTGTCAACCAGGGGGACAGTAGAAGGGAAAATTCAAAAACATGCAAACTGTAGTCTAAGGTTCCCAATGATTTTTGTAACAGCAAGTTTAGGCCAAAAGGTGTGGTGCTTCAAAATCCTAATAAATGAAACTAAGTGTAAAATTATTGGAATAACGCATTTAATAAGCTTTTTTACATTAGTAAATTACTAAATTGCCACTTGCTTCTACATCTGAGAAATTAATATGCTTAGCTACATCAGTGAATGTACAAAATGCACATTTTAAACACAAACCTTGGGTTTCTGTTTTTAACTATTCGTCTCTTTCCATTTATAATGTTGCAGCACAAACTCAATACACCTTGACAATGGTCAACACAACTGCAGTGCAGAAATATAATCCAAATCTATGTGCATATTCAAAAAAAATGGGAAGCCAGTGGAAATTGATGAACTTCTAGGGAAAGATTTTCACTATGCATTTCTGTATAAAATGCTTCACTGCAATTGCATTGCAATATATTTTAAAACTACCATGCAAGTAGATTTTGCACAGTTTTTCTTTTATATCTCTATGATGCATATTAAACAACAATCCAAGACGGCTCTTGAACCTTAATGGACTAACGAGAGTTTAAATACTCATGCTATCATTGCCACCAATTTTGACGATCTGATTGAGGATTTTTATCAAACTACCATAGCTTTAGGGAGAGCTTCCGCTACTGCCAGGGAGGTAAGTCCTGCGGGAACTGAGATCGCCAATGAGGATATTATTGTAACTAAAAGTGAAGCAGAGGACTTAGAATTAGGTGGTCTATTTGATGAACACATGAATCCCTTTGCAAGATATATTTACATAAGATGTTTACATCTGGGATCCTGTAGAGATGGGAGTCAAAGAACAGTGTCATTTTGCGGTACACCTTACACTTGAGAAGTGGAAGACCATTACAGAAGTGTTACAATACAGAACATATAGCTTCTATGACTATCATTTTCTTTTGCTATCAGTGAGAGTTTTGAACAGGGCAACATAACTAAAATAATTATTGTATTTATATGACTTGATGTTCAAGGCAATAATGGGGTTTATTTTATTTTTACAGCAGTATAAAACATCATACCTAAAAACTGTTGATGATGTTGACTTTGGGCAATTACAGTTTGTTCAGCAGATGTGCCTGCCTGTTGACCACTTCCTGTGAAACCATCTGCAACTCCATCCACTTTCTGCACAGGCTTGTATCTACAAAATTATCAAATACAAAATAATTCTTTATGTTCACTTTTTTGTAAGTGCGACATCACAGTCTGTTCTGCCTGATTTCTAAGTCTTGGCATACAGTTAGGCTATTTCACAAAAAAGAAAAAAATAAAATCAGAATAACTGTAGTAAGGAAAGGTACATCACTGGCAATCCACTGACTGTAGAATGGAAAATATAACCCCCATTTTTAAAATGGGAAAAATGTGTCCTGGTTTCAGCTGTAGCAGTCATTTTTTTCCGTCCTAGTAGCTGGTGCAGTGCTGTGTTTCAGATTTAGCCTGAGAACAACATTGATAACACACCGATGTTTTAGTTGTTGCTAAGCAGTGCTTAGCCTGATCAAGGACTTTTCAGGCTCTCTTGCTCTGCCAGCGAGGAGGGGCACAAGAAGCCAGGAGGAAGCAGAGAAAGGAAACCTTACCCAAACTAGCCAAAGTTCCATACAACAGCACGCCATGCCCAGTATATAAAATCGGGGGAGTCACCCAGAAGACCCAGTTCACTGCTCAAGTCGAGCGGAGTATCAGTCAGCGAGCGGTGAGCAATTGTATTGTGCATCATAGAATCATAGAAACATAGAATAGTTAGGGTTGGATAGGACCTTAAGATCATCTAGTTCCAACCCCCCTGCCATGGGCAGGGACACCACACGCTAAACAATGTCACCCAAGACTACACCCAACCTGGCCCTGAACACTGCCAGGGATGGAGCATTCACAACTTCCCTGGGCAACCCATTCCAGTGCCTCACCACCCTCGCAATAAAGAGCTTCTTCCTTATACCTAACCTGAACTTCCCCGGTTTAAGTTTGAACCCATAACCCCTTGTCCTACCACTCCATTCCCCGATGAAGAGTCCCTCCCCAGCATCCTTGTAGGCTCCCTTCAGATACTGGAAGGCTGCTCTGAGGTCTCCACGCAGCCTTCTCTTCTCCAGGCTGAACAGCCCCAACTTTCTCAGCCTGTCTTCATATGGGAGGTGATCCAGCCCCCTGATCATCCTCGTGGCCCTCCTCTGGACTTGTTCCAACAGTTCCATGTCCTTCTTATGTTAAGGACACTAGAACTGTACACAGTACTCCAAGTGAGGTCTCACAAGAGCAGAGTAGAGAGGCAGGATCACCTCCTTCGACTTGCTGGTTTTGCTTCTTTTGATGCAGCCCAGGATATGGTTGGCTTTCTGGGCTGCGAGCACAAGGCTTACTGTATTTTTTTTCCCCTTTTCCCTTCTAGTTTTATATTCTTTCCCCTTGTTTTTTCCCTTATCATTATTATTATTAGTAGTATTTTTTCTAGTGTACTTTAGCTACTGGACTGTTCTTATCTCAGTCCATGTGGTTTACATTCTTTAGATTCTCCTCCCCATCCCACCCAAGGGTGGGGGGGAAGGGGGTAGGGAGAAAGTGGCTGTGTAGTTCTGAGTTGCTGTCTGGGCTTAAACCACAACAGACCTTTTTGGTGCCCAACGAGGGGCCCGAATGGTTGAGATAATAACAGTTCTGGAGGAATGGGTGCGTGAACTGCAAGGAAAAACAACGGTGAATGGGGATCCTCCCAAGAAAGCTGCTGCTCCAGGCTCTGGTGGGCAATGAAAGAGCTGATTTTACTTCTACTCCTATGAAAAGGAATTCTACTCCTTTTGTACAAGACATAAGTGAAGAATCTTATGATCACTTTTAGATGGGCCCTGCCTACAGCCAGGAAAAGAGGGACGATCAGGTTTAATGGACTGTGTGGATCAGATGGCTTGGCACATGAGTCCTACAGGAGTATAAGGCTCTAGTACATACAAATGCACAGTGTAGCCTAATGCCATCAAGTTATCAAGGGGTGGAATCCATTTGTATTTCTGGAGTGACAGGGGGATGCCAGCAGCTGACTGTATTGGAGGCTGAAATCATCCTGATTGGGAAGGAGTGGCAAAAGCACCCCACTGTGACTGGCCCAGAGTCTCCGTGCATTCTTGGCATAGACCCTCTAAGGTGTTTCAATGACCCAAAAGGTTTCCAATGGACTTTTGGTATATCTGCCTTGGAGATGGAGGAAATGAAGCAGCTGTCCACCTTGCCTGGTCTCTCAGGGGACCCTTCTGTTGTGAGGCTGCTGAAAGTCAAAGAACCTGTGCCTATGAAGGGGTTCGAGCTGCTTCAGAAGCGATTGGCACTGAAGCACAGCTCTTCCTGGCACCCTGGTTGCCCGTGCTGGGCTGTTTAAAGGCAGGGACTCCTCTTCACATCACGAAAACCAATGCTACATGGAGTAAGTGGGACGCACTAATTACACAATGAGCTCGGATAGGAAATCCCAGTCATCCAGGAACTTTAGAAGTTATCATGGACTGGCCAGAGGGCAAAGATTTTGGAATGTCACCAGAGGAGGAGGTGATGCATCCTGAAGAGGCCCCACCATATAATAAACTGTCAGAAAGTGAAAAGCAGTATGCCTTATTTACTGATGGGTCCTGCTGTATTGTGGAAAAATGTTGGAGATGGAAGGAAGCTGTATGGAGTCCCCTATGAGAAGTTGCAGAAACTGATGAAGGAGAGGGTGAATCGAGTCAGTTTGCGGAGGTGAAAGCTATCCAGCTGGCCTTGGACATTGCTGAACGAGAAAAATGGACGGTACTTTATCTCTCTACTGGCTTATGGATGGTGGCAAATGCCCTGTGGGGGTGGTTGCAGCAGTGGAAGCAGAGCAACTGGCAACGCAGAGGTACTGTAGAGGGGGATAGAGTTCCTGTGGTACACATAAAGAATCTGCTGGGGAAGACAGTCTGGGTCATTACTGCTTCATGTAAAGGACAAACCCACTCCTGGAATTGGTTTTGTTCAAGGACCTGGGTGTACTTGGTAATGCAGGAAGATGGGGAAGTCTGGTGTGTACCTCAAAGGGATTTAATTTGGGCTGAAAACAGCCAATGAACTCAGTTATAGGCTGTTGACTGCTATATAACACTCCTATGACAGCTAAATGTCCATCTCCGCCACTCTGGACTGTGCTGTCATCATCATCATCAGAGAATAAAGTCATGGAAAGCCTGCAGCAGCAGTAGGAGTCTCCCAGGACTGTCTTCAGATCACCACGGACTGAACCCGGCTTCTCTTTGATCATCACCCCAAGAAAGAATAAACTTTGATGAAACCAGATGAGCTGAGCAGTGACATCAGCAGGCAATAATCCAACACCATACACTGAAAGACTGCTATGGCAGATGAAACCTGAAATTATGGACTGAATGAACTCAACAGACTTTGTAGGGATGGTGCACAGACTAAGGAATGATATCTGTGTCTCTGTGTGTGTGTGTGTGTGTGTATCAAAAGACCAAAAGGTGATGGTATATTGGAAATTGTGGGACCTGACCGTGACGTAAATAGTGTGGAATAAGGGGTGGATGCTTCCCTGAGTTCAGCTGTAACAGTTATTTTTCTTCTTCCTATTAGGTGGTGCAGTACTGTGTTTTGGCTTTAGCCTGAGAATAATGCTGATAACACACCTATGGCTTAGTTGCTGCTAAGCAGCACTGTCGTGGTTTAAGCCCAACCGGTAACTCAGAATCACGCAGCCGCTCGCTCACTCCCTCCCACTCCTTCCTCCCCCCACTCCTGGAGGGATGGGGAGAAGAATTGAAAGAATGCAATTCCCTCAGATTGAGATGAGAGCAGTCCGGTAACTAAGGTATAATACAAAACTACTACTACCACCAATAATAATAATGATAAGGGGAATAACAAGGGGAGAGAACATAAAACTAAAACGGGAAAAGGAAAAGAAAGCAATAAACAGAAGTGATGCACAATACAATTGCTCACCACCTGCCGAACGATACCCAGCCTGACCCAAGCAGCGATCTGGGCATTCTGGGTAACTCCCCCCAGTTTATATACCAAGCATACCATGCTGTGGTATGGAATAACCCTTTGCCTAGCTTGGGTCAGGTGTCCTCTTCTTTGCTTCCTCCCAGCTTCCTGTGCCCCTCCTCACTGGCAGAGCACGAGACTGAAAAGTCCTTGATTGGAGTAAGCATTACTTACCAACTAAAAACATCAGTGTGTTATCAGCATTGTTCTCAGACTAAAGTCAAAAACACAGCACTACACTGGCTGCTAAGAAGGAGAAAAATAACTGCTACAGCTGAACCCAGGACAAGCACTTACCCTAATCAAGGCGTTTTCAGCCTGTCGTGCTCTGTCAATAAGCAGGGAAGGAGCTGGGAGGGAGCAGAGACAGGACACCTGACCTAAACAAGCGAAAGGGATATTCCATACTACAGCACATCATGCCCAGTATATAAACTGGGGAGAATTACCCAGAAGGGACCAATCGCTGTTTGGGTTGGGCTGGATATCAGTCAGCCGGTGCTGAGCAACTGTATTGTGCATCACTTGTGTTTACTGTTTCTTTTCCTCTTCCCTTTCCCCTTTTAGTTTTACATCCTTGTCCTGGGTTCAGCAATACCAGTAATTTTTCTCCTTCTTAGTTGCTGGTGCAGTGCTGTGTTTTTGACTTTCAGCCTGGGAACAACTCTGATAACACTGATGTTTTTAGTAGTTGCTAACCCTGTTTACTCTGACCAAGGACTTTCTGAGTCTCATGCTCTGCCAGGGAGGAGGGGAAGTCAGGAGGAAGCAGAGACAGGACACCTGACCCAAACTAACCAAAGGGGTATTCCATACCACAGCACATAATACCCAGTATATAAACTGGGGGCAGCTACCTGGAAGGGCTAGATGGCTGCTCGAGTCGGGCTGGGTATCGGTTGGCGGGTGATGAGCAATTGCATTCGTGACTGTGAAACATGTGCTGCAATTAAGCAAGCCAAATGGTTAAAGCTTCTTTGGTATGCAGGACAATGGCTGAAGTACAAATATGGGGAGGCCTGGCAGATTGTCTATATCACACTCTCACCAACTCGCCAAGGCAAGCGTCATGTGCTTACCATGGTAGAAGCAACCACCGGATGGCTGGAAACATATGCTGTGCCACACATCTCTGCCCGGAACACTATCCTGGGCCTTGATAAACAGATTTTGTGGCGACACAGTACCCCAGAGAGAATTGAGTCAGACAATGGGACTCATTTCCGGAGCAACCTTATAGACACTTGGGCCAAAGAGTATGGCACTGAGTGGGTATATCACATCCCCTACCATGCACCAGCCTCTGGGAAAATCGAACTGTACAATGGGCTGTTAAAAACTACTTTGAGAACAATGGGTGTGGTGGGATTTTTAAACATTGGGATACACATTTACCAAAAGCTACCTGGTGGATCAGCACCAGAGGATCTGCCAACAGAGCTGACCCAGCCCAGTCAGAACTTCTCCATACTGTAGAAGGGGATAAAGTTCCGGTGGTTCACATAAAGAATTTGCTGGGGAAGAGAGTCTGGGTTATTCCTGCTTCAAGTAAAGGCAAACCCACTCGTGGGATTGCTTTTGCTCGGGGGCCCAGATATACTTGGTGGATAATGTGGAAGATGGGGAAGTCCGATGTGTACCTTAACGGGATTTCATTTTAGGGGAAAACAGCCAATGAACTCAATTATGTGCTGTTGCCTGCTATGTAGCACTTTTATAGCCCACCAGCTAGATGTCTTCAGGTCACTAGAGACTGGCCCTGACTTCCTTCTGACCATCACTCCGACAAAGAATGAACTTTGATGAAACCAGATGAGCTCAGCTGTGACCAGGAGAGTTCCGCGGTGTCATCAGCAGGCAACAATCCAACACTGCACACTGTCTCTCCTGCTCTGAAAGACTGTTGCAAGACTTGAAGCCCGACATCACGGACCAGATGAACTCAGCAGCTTTATAGGGATTGGTCCATGCAATAAGGAATGATATCTCTCTCTTTGTGTGTGTGTGTGTGTATGTATATAAATATATATATACATATATGGGATAAAAGTGACGGTATATTGAATAATGCGGGATCTGAGCATGACGTGAATGGTATGGAATAAGGGGTGGATACTATCCTGGGTTCAGCAGTAGCAGTCATTTTTCTCCTTCTGTGTAGCTGGTGCAGTGCTGGTTTTGACTTGTAGCCTGGGAACAACACTGATAACACCGATGTTTTCAGTTGTTGCTAAGTAAGGTTTACTCTGACCAAGGACTTTGAGTCTCATGCTCTGCCAGGGAGGAGGGGAAGTCAGGAGGAAGCAGAGACAGGACACCTGACCCAAACTAACCGAAGAGGGATTCCATGCCTCAGCACGTCATGCCCATTGTATAAACTGGGGGCAGTTACCCCAAAGGGTGATATCACTGCTTGGGTCAGGCTGGGTATCGATCGGTGGGTGGTGACCGGTTGTATTCTCTTCCCTTGTTATTTCCCTTACCGTTGTTATTACTGGTGGTAGCAGTAGTGGTTTTTCTGTTATACCTTAGTTACTGGACTGTTCTTATCTCAACCCGTGGGAGTTACATTCTTTCGATTCTCCTCCCCATCCCTCCGGGAGTGGGGGGAAGAAGGGGGGGGGGGGGGGAAGTGAGCGAGTGGCTGCATGATTCTGAGTTACCGGCTGGGCTTAAACCACGACAGTTCTTCTTGTTATTTCTTGTTATTTTCTGCCAAATTTTTATACTGTTAACGCAACACACATGGACAATAAAAGGGTGATTGGTGACAGACAACATGGCTTCACTAAGGGCAAATTATGCCTGACAAGTTTGGTGGCCTTCTACAAAGGGGTGAAAGCACTGGTGGATAGTGTGAGAGCAACTGACATCATCTACCTGGACTTGTGCAAAGCATTTGATGCTGTCCCACACAACAACCTTGTCTCTAAATTGGAGAGGCATGGATTTGACGGATGGACCACTTGGTGGATAAAAAATTGACTGGATGGTTGCACTCAAAGGGTTGTGGTCAGTGGCTCAATGTCCAAGTACAGATCAATGACAGGCTTGGGAGGTGGGCCCTTGCAAATTTCATGGAATCCACCAAGGCCAAGAGCAAGGTCCTGCACCTGCTTCAGGGAAATCCCAAGCGCAAATACAGGCTGGGCAGAGACTGGATTGAGAGCAGCCCTGAGAAGGGCTTGGGGTGTTCGTTGACAGGAAGCTCAACATGAGCTGTCAGTGTGTGCTTGCAGCCCAGAAAGCCAACTGTGTCCTGGGCTGCCTCAAAAGGGGAGTGGTGAGTGGCCAGCAGGTCAAGGGAGGTTATTCTGCCCCTCTACTCCCCTGGAGTACTGAGTTCAGCTCTGGGGCCCCTGTGTCAGGGACAATAGATAATGGTCTGTGGTAAAACACACAAAGACAGAAAAGTACTGTTAGTCCTCTTTGGCTCCTCCCCAGAGAGTTCTGCTTTGGCTGCTCCCTGGAAAGTCCGGCTTTGGTTCCTACCCAGAAAGTTCCACTTTAGAACTGCCCGAAAAAGTCTCGACCCTTGGAGACCTTTCTAGATATTGCTGGCCGCTTCTTCCGACATAGGCTGGCCCCCTGCTTCGGAATGAGTGTGCATTTTTGTCAGTGTAAAAGCCCAAGCCTCATGCAATGCGGGCAGGCAGAGCCTCATACCACCCAGGTCAACGTTGCCTCCGCAGGGACGCCCACTAAGGTTGAGCCTGCCACCTCGCACTGCGATGATGATTCTCTGAGCTGGTTTCCTGATCCTCTTCACAGGGTCCTTGGGGTTGGTAAGATATACTCTTCAGAAATATCCTTTACTGTATCTGTCAGATTCGCTATATTTTCCTATATTAATAAACTAGCTGAGAGTTCTCTATTTGTCTCTCATTTTCTCTCACCTGGAATCTTCGAACTCTGGAACAGCCCCCAACATAAGGACAGCCCCCAACAGAAGGACATGGTACTGTTGGAGGAGTCCAGAGAAGGACCACAAAGATGATCAGAGGGCTGGAACAGCTCTCCTGTGAGAACAGGCTGAGAGAGCGGAGGTTTTTCTACCTGGAGAAGTCTTCGGGGAGACCTTATTACAACCTTTCAATACTTAAAGGGGGCTTATGAGAAAGATGGGGACAGACTTTTTACCAGGGCCTGTAGTGATAGGACAAGGTGTAATGGTTTAAAACTGAAAGAGGGTAGATTTGGATGCAGTATAAAGAAATACTTTACAATGAGAGTGCTGACACATTGGAACAGGTTGCCCAGAGAAGCTGCGGATGCCCCCTCCCTGGAAGTGTTCAAGACCAGGTTGTATGGAGCTTTGAGCAACCTGCTCTAGTGACAGATGTCTTTGCCCATGGCAGGGGGGTTGGAACTAGGTGACCTTTAGGGTCCTTTCCAAACCATTCTATGATTTTATGATTATGAAATTCATAAAGCTGTTATCACAGCATAACTACCAATTTCTTGTGAAATTTACTTGAAAAACTATACCACTAAGGCCTAAAGCTCATTTACAAAAAAACCAGAAACAGTCTTCTCTTTTCCAAAGGACTTGCTTTCCCAGAAATTAAGTAGCTCAAAATTAAGTAGCTCAAAATTAAGGATTAATCACCTTAAGAAGGGCCATGCATCTGTTTGAAGACAATGGAATCTAAATAATTTTATAATGTAACAAACTTCTTATGAGCTCGGAAGGTCTGAGAAGGTTACTTAGATTTAAAATAAGTAGCTGAACCAGGGGAGGTTCAGGCTTGGTATTAGAAGTATTTCTTTACAGAGAGAGCGGTCAAACACTGGAACGGGCTTCCTAGAGAGGCAGATACAAATACAGGTCCTGGTTTAGACAGTTAGATGTTAAGACCATCACATTGACTGGCTGAATATTCTGTCTGCCATTTCCAACAACTGAAAATTAATTCTGCCCCAGCTCTGAAATAGCGTTGTAGCCAGAAAAAAAAGAGAAACCTCAGTGTAGAATGCAATGCATGTGAACTGACACTCAGGACTGAAATTGCACTGTGCAGATTGTAAAGCTTTGTATTAACTTTAGAAATGTTAACAAATTCCGCTCTGAAAACACTCATCTTAAGAAGCAGATGAGTAAGCTGTGAGCATGTTCTCATTTTGATCTTATTAAATAGATAATAGGAATGTCCTATGTAACTACTTAGATTTTAGTTTATGAGAAAGCTCCTGTAAGAAGCAAGCATTGAAGATTCTGGTCATTACAGACTTATATTTAACTATTTACTATATAACTATTTTAACATAAGACATGGGATATACAAGAAGTATACTTTTCCAGAGAAGGCCTCTTGGCTCAATTAACATAAAGTATGATAATTTTAGGAATGTTAATACTTGGAAACAAAAACTTCTGTCATCATCTGAATCTCTAGGACTTTTATAGGAAGTTTGGCTATTGTAAAGTCCCAGAAGAAAAATCCCAGGCCTGCTGAAATCAACAGTACAACTGTAAACAACTTTAAGAAGACTAGAGTTTAAGTTCTAGTATCACAGTAGCATTGAACTCCTATGGGTAAACTTCTCATCACTTGATAGATCTATTAGCAATACAAAAGCCTTTATTCTCATTATAAAAAACTTTACTCTTATTATACTTTATCATTAAAAATGTCTGTCAGAAGATCAATTTCTATAAATATTTCCAAATCAAAATCAGTATCTGCACATAGTTCTACTAACTTCTACAAAATATATTATTTCACAAACTTTCCAGCTCTTGAAGTAGAATCCAAAGTGTCCTGAATGCATAAGAGTCCTTTGAGGGTTTTTTATACCAAAAAAAAAAAAAAATCACCCCCAAAAAACTAAACAAACAAACAAAAAAACCCCAACTTAATCTGATGGTACTATGAGTCAGAATTATCCTACCAATGTGCTTTATGTAAAAAATGTTGGGGAAAAGTCTTAATTCTGGCACTATTACAGGTGACATCTATAGGAGTCAAACAGTTTTGACAGCATTAGAAAATAACATGCAAAATGCAACTGAGGAATGAAAAAAAGAAACTGAAAGGTGCTTCAGTAGAAACTTGAGCAGAGTTGTCAATGATTTTAGATTTCCTGTCTTTTATGGACAATAGAGGGTGACGTCTTTGCACCTGAGGTAGTGATACACTTCTAGAATTCCTGACAAAATCCTCTGTTTATACCCAGGTTTCCCTTTGTGGTTTTAATTACAGACAGGGGAAAATGTTACTACAACTGATTTACACAACTGCTTAATGACAGAATTTAGCTTTTCTAAAATTATCTGAGCCATTTCCTATTTCAACTCTGATTTTCCTAATTCTTTTTTATTAACTGCTAGGAGAAAAGGCACTGAAAAAAATAAACAAACTTTTATAAATTTAACATATTTTGAAAGATGCTTAGCTTTATGCAGGAAGAATAATTTTATATAGCTAAATGTAAGCACAATAAGAGTTTGGAGTCTTTAGCTAACAACAACAAATTTTTGAAAAGCTATGGATATCCAACTGAATTTAACCACTGAAATATGAAGATGAAATTAGTTAATTCAAAAAACAATGCAAAAGTATTTGCCGTTGATTCCCATAGTCTAACCCTACACACTAATTAAACTGAAACTTCCCACTCAGTCCTCTATTTATTCCAGAAATAGAAGGAGCAGGAGTACATGCCAAACTTCCTGTTTGGTGTTAAATGGACACAGAAGTAAGGAAATCAGTAAGAAAAAAGTAGAAACTATTAAAAAAGAAAGAAAGAAAAAAACCTGGATGGACTAAGTCACGAGGCAAAGAAAAAAACTATTCTTTTTCTAAAAATTTTGTTGCTTCCTTGTAGTTGCCATGCTGACAATATTAAAGTATATATTGAGGCTCTCAATATTTAGTATTACCTCAAAAATCCAATGTGGATGATTTCTTGTTAGAGAATGGACATAGGCCTGCTCTGAATGAAAGCAACTATGTGCAGCTGGCCATGTAGCAGGGGTAACTCCTGGTTACCTCTGTGCAGCCGACCGGAAAAGAAGTAACTCCCGGATAGTTAATGAAACAAGAATGTAGGCCTGGAAGATAAGAAGGAGCTAAGATAAGGAGGTTGCTAAATTGGGCTGTAAATCTTGCTTGCTTATAAAAACCACACTTTAGATTCTCACGAAACATGTTAACCAATAGTATGCCTGTTGCTAAGTTTATGTAACCAATCATAGAAAGACATGTAACGTTAGAGCTGTAAGCCTAAAGTATATAAACTGTAACTGCGCCATCAATAAATGGGCTTTAGTCTAATCATATTGATTCCTGACTGAGTCCTCGCGGCAATCCAATTCATGCACTTACACAATTTACAGGTAGTCTCTGTTTTCATTAAGAAAGGCTTATACTGTTCTGGCTTAATGAAAAACAAATTCTAAGGGCTTTAGAAACAGAAACCAATCTAAGCTCTAATAATGCATTAGGGTTTTTACTTTCACTTTTATTCACCACACTATTTGGTTTTGATATTGCCTTAAGTTATTCTTAATTTTTTTTTTTTGTGTGAGATCCATTTACTATCAAACATCACACCTGTGTTTGACCCAGAACTGATAGATAATTTCAGGGAACTACAGGCTGGTCAGCCTCACCTCATTACTGAGAAGGTGATAAGAGTAGCTAATCCTGGGAACCATCTGCAAACATAGGAAGGGCAAGAAGGTGATTGGGAGTAGTCAGCATAGATTCAACAAAGAGAAGTCATGCTTGATCAACTTAATAGTCTTCTAAAATGAAATGACCGGCCTGTTAGATGAGTGCAGAAGCTGATGAAATGTGGGCTGGATGAGAAGACAGTGAGATGGATTGAGAACTGGCTGAGTGGCTGTATTGGGTTTACGGGCCAAGGCTTTGGTAAAGGTGGGGCTTCTGGGGTGGCTTATGAGAGAAGACAGCAGAAGCTGCCCCCGTGTCTGACAGAGCCAATTCCAGCCAGCTCTAAGATGGATCCACTGCTGGCCAAAGCTGAGACAATCAGTGCCATTCATATCACCTCTGTGATAACACATTTAAGAAACGGTAAAAAACAGCTGGGAAAGAGGAGTGAGAATATGTGGGAGAAGCAACTATGTGGACATCAAGGTCAAAAAAGAAGGAGAGGGACAAGGTGCTGGAACAGAGATTCCCCTGCAGCCCATAGGACCCATGTTGGAGCAGTTCATGGAGGACTGTCTCCCATGGGTGGGATACCACACGGGAGCAGGGGAAGAGCTTGAGGAGGAAGGAGAGGCAGAGACAGCATGCAATGAACTGACCACAACCCTCATTCCTTGTCCCCCTGCACCACTCAAAGGTAGAATAGTTGGGAGTGAAGTTGAGACCAGGAAGAAGCAAGGGTTGGGGGGAAGGTTTTTTTTTTTTAGATTTGTTCTTATTTCTCAGTACCCAACTCCGATTGTCATTAAGTTACAGGTCAAGTCTGTTTTTCCTGTGATGGTAATTGTTGAGTCATCTCCCTGTCCTTATCTCAACCCACAAGTATTTTGTTGTATTTTTCTCCCCCTGTCCTGCTGAGCAGCTTGGTGGGCACTTGGTGGCCAGCCAAGGACAACCCATCACAATGGCCAGGCCCAGATGGTTGTGATCCGTGGCAAAAAGTCTAGTGACTAGCAGTGTACCCCAGGGGTCAGTACTGGGTTCAGTCATGATCAAGATCTTTATTAATGATCTGGATCATGGGATGGAGTGTACCCTCAGCAATTTTGCAGACAGCACCAAAACTGGGAAGAGTGGCTGATAATCCAGAGGGTTGTGAACTGGGGGTCCTCACAGACAGCAAGTCGAAGATGAACCAGCAGTGTGCCCTTGCTGCAAAGAAGACTAATGGTATCCTTAGTTGCATTAGGCAAAGCACTGACAACAGGAGGAAAGACATGATCCTTCTGCTTCACTCGATACTGGTGAGGCTACACTTGGTGTACTGTGTCCAGTTCTGGGTCTGGGGTCCCCAGTATAAGAGAAACATGGACATAGAGGAGAGAGTCCAGCAAAGGGCCATGATGATGATTAAGGGATTGGAGCATCTCTCCTATAAAGAAAGCCTGAGAGAATTGGGACTGTTTAGCCTAGAGAAGAGAAAGCTCAGGGGGATTGCGTGATTTCACCATTTTTTGATTTTGTAATTCTGTCAATTCGATTATTTAAACATCCTGGAATTCCCTTCCCATAAACTATTTAGCAGCAGTATGTCAAAGGCAAACCAGCCTTCCATTTGGAAGTCTGAGACATACAGCAGCTTCAGTTGAAAGGCAGGGCTATTACCTATGGTGGTGGGGTTGCACTGTGTGTCAGGGAGTGCATCGACTGCCTGGAACTCAGTGTTGTGAGAAGGTTGAATGTTTGTGGGTGAAGATCAGGGGGAAGGCAAACCAAGCAGATATCCTGGTCAGAGTCCGTTATAGACCAAACAACCAGGACGAAGCTACAGATTAATCATTCTTCAAGCAACTGGGAGAAGTTTCATGATTGCTAGCCTTTGTTCTCATGGGGGACTTCAACCTACCAGATGTCTGCTGGAAGTACAATACAGCAGAGAGGAAAGAGTCCAGGAGGTTCTTAGAGGGTGTGGAAGATAATTTCCTGACCCAGCTGGTGAGTGAGCCAACTAGGGGAGATGCCTGGCTAGATTTGCTGCTCCCAAACAGAGGAGGACTGGTGGGTGATGTGATGGCTGGAGGCTGTCTTGGGCAAAGTGATCATGAAATGATAGAGGTCAGCAAAACCTCCACCTTAGACTTCCGGAGTGCTGACTTTGGCCTGTTTAGGACGCTGGCTGAGAGAATCCCCTGAGAAACAGTACTGAAGGACAAAGGGGTCCAGAAAGGCTGGACACTCTTCAAGAACGAAATACTCAAGGCAAAGGAGCAGGTAGCCCCCATGTGCTGAAAATTGAGCCAGTGGGGAAGACCAGCCTGGATGAACGGGGAGATATTGCTTGAACTCAGGATAAAAAAGAGTTCACCTGTGGAAGAAGGGGCTCACCCCATGAGGAGTACAAGGATGTTGTTAGGTTATGCAGGGAGAAAATTAGAAACGTGAAGGCACAGCTGGAACTAATTCTCATCACTACCATAAAGATAATAAAAAATGGTTTTACAGATATATTAGCAATAAAAGGAGGGTCAAGGAGAACTTCCATCCTTTACTGGGTACTGGGTGAAACCTAGTGATCAAGAATGAGGAAAAGGGTGAGGTACTTAATGCAGCCTTTGCCTCGCTTTTTAATAGTCACTCCAGCCATCCTCAGGGTATTCAGTCTCCTGAGTTGGATGACATAGATGGGGAGCTGATTGAAATCCCCATAATCCAGGAGGAAATGGTTAGTGACCTTCTGCTCCACTTAGACATATACAAGTCTATGGGGCTAGATGGGTTCCACCCAAGAGTGCTGAAGGAGCTGGCAGAGGAGCTTGCCAAGCCATTCTCCATCATTTATCAGTGGTCCTGGTCTAGTGGGCAGGTCCCAGAGGATTGGAGGTTGGCCAACATGATGCCTCTCTACAAAAAGGGCAGGAAGGATCCTGGAAATTACAGGCCTGTCAGCCTGACCTCAGTGCTGGGGAAGGTCATAGAGCAGGTCATCCTGAGCGCTCTCACACAGCACGTGTGGGTTCATGAAGGGCATGTCCTGCTTGACCAACCTGATATACGACAAGGTGAACCACTTAGTGGATGAGGGAAAGGCTGTGAATGTTGTCTACCTGGACTTCAGTAAAGCATTTGACACTGTCTCTCACAGCATTCTACAGGAGAAACTGGCTTCTCATGGCCATTGTTGTATTCTTCGCTGGGTTAAAAACTGGCTGGATGGCAGAGCCCAGAGTGGTGGTAAATGGTGTCACATCTAGTTGGTGACTGGTTACTAGTAATGTCCCTCAGGGCTCGGTGTTAGGGCCAGTGTTGTTTAATGTGTTTATTGACGATCTGGATGAGGGGATTGAGTGCAGCCTCAGTAAATTTGCAGATGACACCAAGTTAGGTTTGAGTGTTGATCTGCTGGAGGATAGGAAGGCTCTACAGAGGGATCTGAACAGGCTGGATCGATGGGCTGTGGCCAGGTTGGACAGAGCCTTGGGTGGCATGGTTTAGTGGGAGGTGTCCCTGCCCATGGCAGGGGGGTTGGAACTAGATGATCTTAAGGTCCTTTCCAACCCTAACTATTCTATGATTCTATGTTATGAAGTTCAACAAGTCCAAGTGCCAGGTCCTGCACTTGGGCCACAACAACCCCATGCAATGCTACAGGCTTAGGGGAAAGTGGCTGGAAAGCTGCTCAGCAGAAAAGGACATGGGGTTGCTGATTGACAGGCAGCTGAACATGATCCAGTAGTGTGCCCAGGCAGCCAAGAAGGCCAATGGCATCCTGGCCCGTATCAGCAACAGTGTGGCCAGCAGAGCAAGGGAAGTGATTATGCCCCTGTGCTGGGCACTGGTGAGGCCGCATCTCAAATACTGTGTTCAGTTCTGGGCCCCTCACTACAATAGAGATATTCAGTTGCTTGAGTAGGTCCAGAGAAGGGCAACAAAGGTGGTGAAGGGTCTGGAGAACAAGTCTTATGAGGAATGGCTGAGGGAACTGGGGTTGTTTACTTTGGAAAAGAGAAAGCTCAAGGGGGACCTTATTGCTCTCTACAACTATCTGAAAGGTGAGGTGGGAGTTGGTCTCTTCTCCCAAGTCACAAGTGATAGGACAAGAAGTAACAGCCTCAAGCTGTGCCAGGGGAGGTTTAGATTGGGTATTAGTAAATATTTCTTCACCGAGAAGGTGATCAGGTATTGAAACAGGCTTCCCAGGGAAGTGGTGGAATCACTGTCCCTGGAAGTATTCAGAAAATGAGTAGATGACGCCCTTAGTGACATGGTTTACTGGTGGACTTGGCAGTCCTGGGATGAATGTCAGACTTGATTATCTTAAAGGTCTTTTCCAACCTAGTTGATTCTATGATTCTATATAGGTGAGCCAAGTCCCTACCTGTGTATTTCTTCTATTCCATTACAAAGGTGCTTTAAATCTCTTGATCCGTGTCTGTTGTGTCAAAACTACTATCTCAGCTGGGAGAGGGGACTCCTTCATTCTCACACTTCTCTGCTCTGCTGCAGTTCCTTCATGAAATATCCAACTGCTCCACGATGGTCTGTTCCACAAACTGCTAAGTGAATACTAGTTCTGGTGCCATGGAGCACCTCCTCCCCCTCCTTCTTGTCCGACCTTGGTGTTTGTATGTCTGTTTCTCACTCTTTTTTTTTCTCTCCTCTGCATGTCTGGTGTTTTCTGCCCTGTCTGAAGTATGTTTTCACAAAGGCACCAACAACTTTGTTGACTGACACAGCTTTGGCCTACATTGGGTCCATTGACCAGCCAGCTGGAATCACCTGTGTCCAGCACAGGGTGGCCCCTTACCCCCTACCCAAACCTTGATA
Organism: Myiopsitta monachus; assembly: GCA_017639245.1. Lineage (NCBI taxonomy): Eukaryota > Metazoa > Chordata > Aves > Psittaciformes > Psittacidae > Myiopsitta > Myiopsitta monachus. Next base: position 8,343,179 of record CM029940.1, read on the forward strand.
CATATAACCAATATAATGTGACACAAGTAGGAAACTTGCATGACCTTTCAAATTAGGAAACTGATCTGTAGCATAAATTCAGCCTACACTATTTGTCAAGAAGTCAACAAAAAGAAGTGTCTATCCAATTGGATATGATTGATGAGAAGGGGTAAAATTGATACTGCTGTACAGAGCAAGCAAACATAGTTGACAGCTGATTCTAAAGGATGTAAGATAAATAACGTTTCCCAATTTGAGTAATCAGAAGGAAGAAGGAAACATTTGTGATTCCTAGTCTTTGCTGTGAATGTCTTCTTATAAGAGAATTACTGCACAGATGTTAAAACATTTTTTTAGTTTTTAAAATTAATTAGAAAAACTGCAAAAAAAAAAAAGAAAACCAACCAAAAAAACCAAACCTGGAAAAATCACAGAATCATTATGGTTGGAAGGGACCTTTGGCGATCATCTGTTCCAAACCCCCTGCCAAGAAAGGGCGACTGTTTGGCTGAACCCCTCTTGATCATCTACCAAAGGAGTCTGGGGAGGTCCCTGGCAACTGGAAGCTAGCCAATGTTATTCCAACTTGCAAGAAGTCTGTGAGGGAAGACCCAGTAAACTACAGACCTGTTAGCTAGTGTAACCTCAGTTCCTACAAAAATTACAGAGAAGATGAAGCATTTGCATCCTTCCTTCGACTACAGGAAGCATCATGCTTGCTGGCTCTGATCCTCCTGGGTCACGTCAATCACCCTGACACTGGAAATCTCTCTTCCACATCTCTCAGGACCCTGAACCTCAAGGCAGGGGGGACTGGGGGAATGGAGTCCCTCCCATCATAGGAGAAGAGCAGGTTCGAGACCACCTGAGGAACCCAAACACGCACAGGTCCATGGGACCCAACGAGATTCATGCCAGGGTCCTGAGGGAATTGGCTGATGTAGTTGCCAAGTCATTCTACACTTTATTTTAAAAGTCAGAGCAGTCAGGAGGACCCTGGGAACTACCCACCAGTCAGCCTCAACTCCGTGCCTGGTGAGGAGCAGATCCTCCAGAAGATATGTCGAGGCATACGGATGACAGGGAGGTGATTAGAGACAGCCAACATGGCTTCAGCAAGGGCAAATCGTGCCTGACTAATCTAGTGGCCTTCTACGATGCGGTGACTGCATCAGTGGACAAGGGAAGAGCTACGGATGTCATCTACCTGGACTTCTATAAGGCCTTTGATGCAGTCCTCCACAACATTCTTGCTGCTAAATTGGAGAAATATGGGTTTGATCAGTAGGGCTGTTAGATGGATAAGAAACTGGCTGGATGGCCACATCCAAAGAGTTACAGTCAATGGCTCAATGTCCAAATAGAAACCAGTGATGAGTGGTGCCCCTCAGAGGTCTGTACTGGGACCAGTACTGTTTAATATCTCGATGAACGACACAGCAGGATTGAGTGCACCCTCAGCAAGTTTGCCGATGACACCAAGCTGTGAGGTGCGGTTGACATGCTGGACGGAAGGGAAGCCATCCAGAAGGACCTTGACACGCTTGAGAGGTGGGCAATCGCAGGCACAGCTACAGGTTGGGCGGAGAAGTGATTCAGAGCAGCCCTGCGGAGAAGGACTTGAGGGTCTTGGTCAATTAGAACCGAACATGAGCCGGCTTCAGTGTGCGCTCTCTCCAATTGAAATAGGCCAGAGATGTCAAAAACTACAAGAAAGGGTTCTTCAGGTACATAAACCACAGGAAGAAACAGAAGGAAAATATCGTCCTGCTGTTAAGCGGGAGAGGGAAATTAGTCGCCATCAAGGCTGAATCCGTGTCCTGGGGCTGCATCAAAAGAAGCATGACCAGCCAGTTGAAGGAGGTGATCCTGCCCCTCTGCTCTCTTGAGGCCCCACTTGGAGTACTGTGTACAGTTCTGGTGTCCTCTACATAAAAAGGACATGGAACTGTTGGAACAAGTCCAGAGGAGGGCCACGAGGATGATCAGGGGACTGGAGCACTTCCCATATGAAGACAGGCTGAGAAAGTTGGGGCTGTTCAGCCTGGAGAAGAGAAGGCTGCGTGGAGACCTCAGAGCAGCCTTCCAGTATCTGAAGGGGGCCTATAGGGATGCTGGGGAGAGACTCTTCACTAGGGACTGTAGTGAGAGGACAAGGGGTAACGGGTTCAAACTTCAACAGGGGAAGTTTAGATTGGATATGAGGAAGAAATTCTTTACTGTGAGGGTGGTGAGGCACTGGAATGGGTTGCCCAGGGAAGTTGTGAATGCTCCATCGCTGGCGGTGTTCAAGGGTGGGTTGGACAGAGCCTTGGGTGACACGGTTTAGTGGGAGGTGTCCCTGCCCACAGCAGGGGGGTTGGGAGTAGATGATCTTAAGGTCCTTTCCTCCCCTAACTATTCTATGATTCTATCATTCTATTTCTGAATGCTAGAGAACAGAAAAAATGCATTAAACATGCTTGAATAAGAAATACTGTTGTTTTTTATGTGTTAAAGCTTTTGTTTAAAGTTACTATTATGGTTAACTTATCCCAGTGTAATAAAAATATAATAACATTTACTCTTGCTTTTAAACCAAGACAAATGCCTAGTTTTCCATCAAAAATAATGAAGTAAAAAAACTTCAAAGTTGGCTGGTTTTGCGTAGATAACAGTTGTTTCATGATTTCCCAATTTTTCCAATGAAAATTTCCATGTTTTCTGTTGGATAAACACCTATTTTCTGGAAAGTGTATTGGCATATCTGATTTTGCATAGGAAAGTGACAGTACTATGTTTTTCACCTTGTAAATATCACACAGTTAAGCCATCTCCCTGCTATCTACATTTAGTCTATTTAGAGTCTCTGATATTTGGAAATGTATTTTACTGAAATCTTTGCACACCTGAACTGATTTGGAAGGTGAACAAAGAACTTCAAAACTACTTTTTATACATACTGTTGAGATGGAATAAATAAATCAGATCCACACTATTTTCATTAGTATGCAGTGAAAGGATAAAAGGCAGTGGTCACAAATTGAAATACAGGAAATTGCACTTAAACATAAGAAAATGTTGGGGGGTGGGGTGTGTTGGTTGTTTTTTGTTTCTTTAATATAGAGGTAGTTGAACATTGAATCAGTTTGCCCTGGAAGGTTGTGATGTCTCCATGTTTAGAGATAGTAAAAAAACCCAACTGTACATGGTCTTGGGCAGCCTGTTCTAGCTGATAATGCTTTGAGCTAGGGGGTTGGACTAGACAGTGTCCAAAGGTGCCTTTCAACTAAATGACATTTCTTGGTTTCCAATTTGTGCCCATTTCCCATCATCCTGTCACTGGGCACTGCTGAGAAGAGTCTGGCTCAGTCTTTTACTCCTTCCCATCAGGTATTTATACACGTTGATAATATCCCTGTGTTGTAGGAGTACTGATTTCTAGCTCAGCAACAGCCGTGCCTGTGGCTGGTATGGATCTCACTGACCTGGTCCCCAAGTCACAGATTAGCTTCCTGGCTTGACCTGTCTTGACACTAGGGACCTGCCCAGTGATCAATGGACTGTGTCTGACCCTCATTAGACCTTAGTCTGATTTGTGGACTGACTTCCTGGTTTGACCTTGGACCCACCTCATCACCAAAAATTTGTCTGATGGCCTGGACTCTTGTTTGAATCTCACTACCCTTTCCAGGTCTGCCCTGCTCACCTCACTTGGATATTATGGGACTGGGCACAGGCTGGTGAGGTCCCTGCTGTGTGTATCATGGTGCTTGACTCCCACCTCCTCCTCCCTTAAGGGAGAAGCCAGCCCTTGCTGCTCCCTAACAGGAAGACACTGTCTACCTGCTAAAGTCAATATAGACAATATCCATTGCTCTCCCCTCACCAACTGAACCAGTCACCACATTGTAGAAGGCTATTGGGTTGGTCAAGCATGATTTCCCCTTTGTAAATCCATGCCAACAACTCTCAAGCATCTTCTCGTCCTTCATAGGTGGGATTTAGGTTTCCTAACACCATCCCTGCATACTCAGACAGTCTTTCTATATGCCTCCTGGGTTTCCTGACCCTGCTTCCACCTCTTATATAGTTTCTTATGAGCTTTGTCAGGAGCTCCTTGTTCATCCATGCAGGCTTCCTGCCACCTTTGCTCGACTTCCTGTATGTTGGGATGGACCATTCTTTAGCTTCAAGGAGGTGATCCTTGAAAAATCTACCAGCTCTCCTGGACCCCTTTGCCCAGTAGGACTGCCTCATATGGGATTATTCCAAGCAGAGCCCAGAAGAGTCCCAAGTCTTCTCTCCTCAAGTCCAGTGTTTTGATACATCAGTTCTTGCCAGGAGGAGGAAATCAACACAAAGCTGAACCTAATCACAAGCTCTTCTGTCATTTTATATATGTGCTGCTTAAAGTAATGAAAATGAACAACAGAATTTGAAATTCAAAGCTCCTATTACTTCTTTTTATTTTTTTCCAGGTTGTGGGAAAATAACTCAACACTGCCAAGAGGTATCTATTCAGAACTGCATGATATTTTACTTTTATTATCACTTTTTAAAAATTTATGCATTTTTAGGTATGTGCTCTCTCACGTCTACTGATATCAGACTCCAGTGTATCAACTGCAGATCTGACAAACCTTTATTTTTCACAAGAGAAGTTAAAGAATTTCCACTAGAGGTTCAACTTTGCCACATAAATGAGTACAAGTAAGTCTACAAGAACTAGAAATATGAAAAAATAGTTTAATTTAACACTCTACCTCTGTTTCTGCTGCATGGGTTGCTGTCTCACAGCCATATATTGCATATCCTCTTGTAGCCGATTAAGGGGAGAATCTGGTTTGACACGAATCCCATAATAATGGTATTTGGAGTTCCCCCTTTATGAAAGAATAAAAATAACATTAATTTTACGCACATGCATCATACTTCACAATTTGCCTTGACTGGAAAACTGTACATAAAGGTTAGGCTTTAATTTCCTCTTGCCCTAGTATAAAACTAGGTTATACCAGTTTCTGTAAATCAGTTCACTTAAACTATATTTTCCAGCACTTTACAGCTGGACTTCATTTAAATAGAATAAGGAAAGTAAAAACCAAATACACTACTTATGCAGTCATTGTGAATAAAACGATTCCATGCTTGTGAGTGACTGTTTGTGTATGTTTCACTAGTCAACTTCAGTCCTGATAAGCTGGAGAGGAAGAACAGGATTGGGCTATCTGTGTTCATGTTTATGTGAGTGCTACTGGTGTCTATGTGGGTGCTGGTAAAGGCATTGCTCTATGTTAACTTGTTTGGTTAGCTGTGTTAGTGCCATGTGTGTGTTTATCTGCATCTTTGGAACACATGTTCAGTCTCACTTCCAGCTGGACCTGCAAATGGGAACAGCAGTAGATGCATCCATCGGTCTGAGATGAAAGATATCTGGGTCTTAAGAGTACACAGACTCTAGCTATAGCAGACCAGGAGTTCCCTGAGTCCTGAAGTCCACCGGATTTGGCAACTCCCTTAACAGTAGGGTTTTAAATATTTTTTTCCTTGTTTGCTTGCTTGCTTGCTTTTAGCATACAAGATTCACATTCACAATTACTCTTGATATTTTCATTAACTGCAAACCTGGTTCCCAGTCTTCTGGTCCGTAATCCCATGAAGATTGACCGTATGAGTTTTCCAAAGGAGGCAGCATTGACTGGATCTAACTTGTGCTCCTGACAATGACGTAAATAATGGTTGTAAAGGGTACTTCTGGGGAGACTCACTCCTTCTGCAGTTTCGTAGTTGTCTAAAAGCCATTGGAGCTATATCAAATATGAAAGAGTGAACATATGTAAATTCAGTATTACTCTACTAAAAAAAAAACTTAATTGTACAACACAGATCTCATATTTTTTTAGACCACTCTTAAGGCCTTTTTAATACAGTGACTTTGCTCTTCAATCAAATAAAATCGCTGTAAGTCTCTTTTAATGCTAGATATGCCATGATGCCTTAGTATATTTTAGAATTACAAGGAAATAGCAAAACTAATTGCATTTGTGACCTCAGATAGCTCCACTTTTAAAAATATTTCAGATTCAGTACCATAACGTTAACATTTTATGAAGTTATTTGTGCTTTGGAGACAAATTGTTGGAAGGCCAAGGAAATAAAACAATCCATGTAATATATATTGATTGCAGGAAAAAAACTGAAAGGAGTAAGTTAATACATTTTAATTCTGGAATATTATACTATTTATCTTCACCTGAAATTAAAAAAAAAAAAAAAAAGGCAAATGAAAAAACAAAACAGTACTTCATTTAATGGAATAGGGTTTATTTTCTTCCAAATGCAATAACGAAACTAACAAATATAAGGCAACAAGCAATCTAGATGACATGAAAAATAACTGGGACATCTTTAAAAATATTAAGGGCCAAATCCCTTTGTGTTTTAGACTGTTTGCATTTGACTTCAAAGTGAAACAGAATTAGGTTGTTGGGGGGGTTTTGACCATGTAATTTAATGTAGGATTTTCGTGAGCAATTTTGGAAGCATGTAGACAAACAGTTTCTAATACATCATTGTACCTTTGTGTGAAATAATTAGAAATTAAACTTATATTTAAAATGTAGCATTATTCACACGTAAAGGAAAAATGGACTTTCAGGGGAAGATGCAGCTACACCTGGTGTGCCAGGAATGTGCACTCCACAGAGGTTCCCATGGCAACGTTGATGGAGGATGGAGCAGAGTGGAGATTCTGTGGCTCTGTCCTAACACCAGCAGAGATGGGAACTGGGTGGTACTAGAAACTTATAAGCTGCATAATTGCTACCTTGAGCCAACAGTCTGTCATCTTTTGACAAAGTGCTGTCCTTTGTGCAAACTTTGCTTCATTATAATGAATTTTAATACATTATAATACAAAACCACACCTCCATCTCTAACGCTACCCGCCTCCAAAGTGAGATCACCCCTCTTTGAGCATGATCTTTGAATTCTTTGTGGTATATACCTTTAAAAGCGAAGCGAGAGAATTTTACATCAATAATAATAAAGGTATGTATGACTAGAGTCACTCAAGCTCCACCTTGAAGGTGAAAAATAGTATAAAATGATCCAACAAAGGGGGAATATTGGGGAAGACATCATTGTGGACTAGTCAAGGAAAATTCCATCAGCAGATTACCCTTGGCTCCTGGGACCGATAGACAGGCTGGACCTTTCTTCCCCCCCCCCATAGGGACGCCTTTGGGTAAGACTTGCACTGTATTAAGTGCTTCCCCGGGAAAATCAAGAATCTCTATATAGAGTTACTTTTCACTTTTTACTTTTATATTTTAAAGCCAGGCTGTGTTATTCATAACTTTATCTTGCGTTTTCATAACTTATTATTTGCACATGCTTTTGCAGACAGTGTATTTATCACCGGCAATCCATAAGAACCTGTATATGTTGATTTAATAAACTGCACTGTTTAAGTGGCTAATTGTAACAGTTTTCTCATTGAACACGACCAAATCCTTCAGTGTGGCCGTGTTAGTTCATGAGCACGATTAGACTGAAGGTCTATTAGTGCATTCGGAATCGTGATTGTTCAATATATTGAATGTGACCAGACTGATAGTGGTAAATTGGGCATCACTCAGAATCTAAGCCTAGCCACACCCAGCCCCTCCAATATCTAAGGACCAGCTGGAACGCAAGGGGGTTTATTTTCCGCCAAATTGTCTCGCCTTTTAATGAGACACTTTGTAGAGAACAAATAGTAACTAACATAGACACAAACACCAAGAAAAATGGACACTTAAATGACATTTAACGGTATAGGAAAAAAACAGAATAAAATTGACATATTTTTATAGTGTTCATATGTAAATTCTGTGGTTTCAGAATTTTGGGATGCTAACATTTTACTTATCTTTCACCCCCCTGCCCCCATGGTTTCATATCCCTGTAATTTTACTTTAATTTCAGCTTGAATAATTCCCAAATCTTGTTTTCTGCTTAATATTCATTTAAGAAGCAGGTGAATGAAGTTGATAAGCCACTGTCCATCATATTTGAAAAATCATGGCAGTCAGGTGACGTTCCCAACGACTGGAAAAAGGGAAATACAACCCCCATTTTCCAGAATGGGAAAATGGATGACCCAGGGAACTACAGAGCAGTCAGTCTCACCTCTGTGCCTGGCAAAATCTTGGAGCAGATTCTCCTGGAAGGCATGCTGAGGCACATGAAAAACAACAAGGTGGTTGGTGACAGCCAGCATGGCTTCACTAAGGGGAAATCCTGCCTGACCAGTTTGGTGGCCTTCTAGGATGGGGCTACGGGACTGATGGACAGGGGTAGAGCAGTTGTTGTCATCTATCTGGACTTGTGCAAAGCATTTGACACTGTCCCACACAACATCCTTGTCTCTAAATTGGAGATACATCAATTTGGTAGGTGGACCACTCGGTGGATAAAGAACTGGATGGATGTCCGCATGCAAAGAGTTGTGGTCAAGTGGCTCAGTGTCCAGCTGGAGACCAGTAAGGAGTGGTGTCCCTCAGGGATCGGTGTTGGGACTAGTCTTGTTCAACATCTTTGTTGGTGACATGGACAGTGGGAATGAGTGCACCCTCAGCAAGTTTGCCGATGACACCAAGCTGTGTGGTTCGGTTGACTGCGCTGGAGGGAAGGAATGCCATCCAGAGGGACCTTGATACGCTTGTGAGGTGGGCTGATGCCAGCCTTATGAAGTTTAACCATGACAAGTGCAAGGTCCTACACCCGGGTGGGAGTAATCCCAGGCACAGATACAGGTTGGACAGAGAAGAGATTCAGAGCAGCCCTTCGGAGAAGGACTTGGGGGTGTTGGTCTATGAGAAAATGAACATGAGCCGGCAGTGTGCGCTCGCAGCCCAAAAAGCCAACTGTATCCTGGGCTGCATCAAAAGGAGTGTGATCAGGAGGTTGAAGGAGGTGATCCTGCCCCTCTACTCTGCTCTCGTGAGGCCTCACTTAGAGTACTGTGTACAGTTCTGGTGTCCTCAACATAAAAAGGGCATGGAACTGTTGGAACAAGTCCAGAGGAGGGCCACGAGGATGATCAGGGGTCTGGAGCACTTCCCATATGAAGACAGGCTGAGAAAGTTGGGGCTGTTCAGCCTGGAGAAGGGAAGGCTGCGTGGAGACCTCAGAGCAGCCTTCCAGTATCTGAAGGGGGCCTATAGGGATGCTGGGGAGAGACTCTTCACTAGGGACTGTAGTGATAGGACAAGGGGTAATGGGTTCAAACTTCAACAGGGGAAGTTTAGATTGGATATGAGGAAGAAATTCTTTACTGTGAGGGTGGTGAGGCACTGGAATGGGTTGCCCAGGGAAGTTGTGAATGCTCCATCGCTGGCAGTGTTCAAGGCCAGGTTGGATAGAGCCTTGGGTGACATGGTTTAGTGGGAGGTGTCCCTGCCTATGGCAGGGGGGTTGGAACTAGATGATCTTAAGGTCCTTTCCAACCCTAATTATTCTGTGATTCTATGATTCTAAGAAGGATGTGGGAGACTGTATCAAATGCTTTATATAAGTCTGGGTAGATGACATCCATTACTCTTCCCTTGTCCACTAGTACAGTCCCTCCATCATAGAAGGCCACTAGATCAGGCATGATTCGCCCTTGCTGAAGGCATGTAGGCTGTCTGTAATCACCTCCCTGTCTCCCTTATTTTTTGACTTAATTTCCAGGAGGATATGTTCCATTGTCTTTTAACTAGATTATTACACAGGAAATAGGGGAATTCAGTTTTCTGATATAGAATAGCTTGTGCTTTAATTCTTATTGTTTTCATCGTGAAGATTTTGGACTTCCTTGTCAGATTACAGGCAGACATCAATTCTTTGTATATCTAAATTTTAAAACTGTTTTTTGGCATTTTGCAAAACAAAATTATCAACAATTTAATTATGATAATAAAAATATTTTAGCATATTTCTAGGTTGTTTTAACATCCACACAATTATTTTAAAAACATCCAGAATGAACTTCTTCATATTTTACAGAATTCATCTAATTTTATCATTTTCTAAGAAAAATAAATTCTCTTCCAAGAAATTGTACTGGTTTCTGCTGTCTTTTTCTACCATGGTGATAAACTGAGAAAAATTTTGGCTTTTGCTTCCATATTGCCACATTCTTGGAGGGGTGGGAAGTGTTTGTCAACAAATCAAAATATACTTATACATTCATATAACAATCAATATTTACATTTTTGTGGCAAAAAAATACAAGAATCTGAAAAAAGTAAGCTTATGTTGTTTAGTAAGGCTGAGAATCAAAAAGGATACAATAGGTATACAAATTTATCAGCATTAAAAAATGCAAAACTATTTATAGAAACCAAGGAAAAAAACATATTGTGTATATAGCATTTCAAGAAAGACTAGCACTGATTAAATATAAACTACAGATTAAACTTTGAGCCTTTCTCCTTTACCTAAATGTTATATTTAATGGCTTTACATTAAAATCTGCAGAGCAGGCACATACGTTAAGCTGTGTTAACACACTACAGAACCTAGAAATGTACTCTACAATATTTCATTACACTTAACATGACAAAATATAGTGACAGAAGATGTAGATTGCAAGCAACTAAAATGGAAAGATTAAAAGCAAAAAGTAGCAACAAATTAAAACAAACATTTATAGGCAGGCTAAATATGCAGAACAAGCTTTCATGAAAGAGACAACTTACATGACTGTTGAGAAGAGAGCTTCTGTGAGTAGAGAGACCATCAGACTTTTGTAGTGTCTCAATCGCCATTTCAATCTGATAATAGATGTCATTAAAAATGACTTAAGACAGTAAAAAAGGATGATCAGAAAAATTATAGGTTGACTTAAAATCTACAGTAATATCTAGTTCAGTCATGGCCAAAGTATATTTTCTGCTTAAAGGCCTCATCCTGAAGTCCCCATAAAGGCAAACCTCACCAGTGAAGTCAGGGAGGCATTTTGATTGCATATATACTACAGGATCCCACTTCCAAAGTCCAATTTAACTTCCTCCCTGCTCATGAAATAAGAGAAGTGGATTTACCAGTAAGCTACATTGTAAACAGTAACAATTACTGAATAATCACTCTTAATAGAAGAAAAAAAAAAGAATAATATCCTAAGAAAGGTCTCAATGTTTCTTCCTCCAAGCATTTGAGAAAAACCTGTGCACACTCTTCAGAGAATGTGAATTAGAATAAAAATTTCTGGTCTCTGTAACCAGGGAGTAAAATCTCAATCATTCAGTAGTTTTTCTGCCAAAAATTTCATTGGCAGAAATCAATATCACCCTTACAGCCTGTTAGAGCATTCTTTGAATATCCAGAGCTCTCAAAGCAAATGAAAATTGAAGGTTTACACAGACAGCAAGATCCATCCTTAAAAAAAAACAAAACACAACAAAAAACCTCACAAACAAAAAAAAAAAAACCACAGATGGGTTTAGAATAATACTTTTAAAAGATTAAGTATTATATACCACTAATTATACAGTAGTATTACTCCTATTACAAATGTGTAGACAACCATACCCATTCCCATTGTTTCCCTCCATATTAATACATCTTTTGATTAATTCTATGACAGCATTAAAAATAAAATTGCAGTCTAACTGTAGTTTAGCTGCAGAGCTAGAACAGCAAAAACATTGAAAGTGATAGAGACAATAGGATGTACAGTAAAAGAAGGCACATAATTAGCCACATTAAATGGAATAAAAAAAAACCCCAAAACAAACCACAAAAGCAATGGAAAAACATCTGTACATTTTAAACCACATATTCTCCCTGTTACAGTTTTAAAATAAGTCTTCCATATCCTTCTTTAATTATTACAGTATTATCCAAAGTTTATGCCGGTAAATTACACTACTGAAATGAGTTCACTCAATATACAGCACAAAACTGGAAAATAATCCAGACTATATTTCAATTAGTCCAGAAACACAATTTGCTTTCCCTTTTTTATAAGCTAATAAAATAGTGCTTTACTCAGTAGTTCTCAATGAAAAAGGAAGTCTTTCTTACAACTGTCTAATGTTAGAAATATAAGCATTTTTTTTTTTGAAAGCATACAAGTATCTGATTGGTATGTAAGAAAATATACTTCGATATTACAAAAATAATGTTTAAATCCAGATTTGGATTAAATCCACACGTCAGCCAGTCTTCAAAAAGGACAAGGAGGAGGACCCTGAGAACTACAGGTCAGTCAGCCTTACTGTAATGTCTTATCTTGGAGGCCTTCTCTAAGCATGTGGAAGACGAGAAGATGATCAGGAGAATTCAGCATGGATTCACCAAAGGGAAATCATTCTTAACCAACCTGATTGCCGTCTATGATGGGATAACTGGATGGATAGATGAAGGAAGACCAGTTGATGTTGTCTACCTGGACTTAACCAAGGCTTTCGACACTGCCTCTATAACATTATCATAGGCAAGCTCAGGAAATGCAGGCTGAATGAGCAGATGGTGAGGTGGATTGAGAACTGGTTGAATTGCAGGTCTCAGAGGGTCGTGATCAGTGGTACAGAGTCTAGTTGGAGAGTGGTAACTAGCAGTGTCCTCCAAGGGTCAATATTGAGTCCAGTATTGCTTAATTTGTTCATCAGCAACTTGGATGAAGGGCTAAAGTGCCTCCTCAGCAAGTTTGCTGAAGATATAAAACTGGGAGGAGTGGCTGATACCCCAGAGTGCTGTGCTGTCAGTCAGAAGGATCTAGACAGGCTGAAGAGATGGACAGAGACAAACCTTTTGAAATTCAGCAAAGGCAAGTGCAGGATCCTGCATCTGTGGAGGAATAACAAGATGCACCAGTACAGGCTGGGGGCTCACCTGCTGAACGGTAGCTCTGTGGAGAAGGACCTGGAGGTCCTGGTGGACAACAAGTTGTCCATTGATTCGGAGAATCAATGTCTCACCATGAGCCAGCAATGTGCCCTTGTGGCCAAGAAGGTCATTGGTATCCTGAGTTGTATTAGGAAGAGCATTGCCATTAGTTTTGGGAGGTATTCCTCCCTCTCTACTCAGCCCAAATGAGGCCTCACCTGGAGTACCGTGTCCAGTTCTGGGCTCCTCAGTATGAGAGAGACACGGAGCTCCTGGAGCTACTAGAATGATTAAGGGTCTGGAGCATCTCTCACATAAGGAAAGGCTGAATGAGCTAGGCCTGTTCATCCTAGAGAAGGGAAGGCTCAGGGGGGATATGATCAATGTGTATATGTATCTGAGGGAGGATGTAAAGAGGATGGGGCCAGACTCTTCTTGGTGGTTCCATGCGATAGGACAAGAGGCAACAGGCATAAACTACAACACAGGAAGTTCCACCTGAACATGAGGAAGAACTCATTTATATTATTATACTGTTTTTCTCTCAACCCATGAGTTTTCTCACTTTTACAACTGTTACAACAGTTCTGTCCCCCATCCTACTTGGGGGGGGGGTGATCAAGCAGCTTCAGGGTGCATAGTTTCTGGCCGGGGTTAAACCATGACGGCACTCACTTAATACTTTTCACATACAGAAAGTTAAACTAAATGTATATATTTGCAAGACAAAGCCATATAATACTGATTCTGCCAACATATTATGCTTTTTGCTACAGAAATATGTCAGCACACAGGAACATCATAGTGACTAAGAAACTATCTCCAAAAAATTTAACATAGTTCTGAAGTACTTACTGTAGCTGGGGAGGCCCGCGTTGTATGAGTCATTGAATGACCAGAATTTTCCATTGAATTGCCAATAAGATAGGTCCCTCCTGAGCTGCTAATGAACTGTCCTCCTGCAACACCCATCTGAATCCCTCCGGTGCCCACCATACTATGCGAGGAGACCACTGTAGTTGCCTGTGCAGAGCTTCCTTGAGTATCGAAGTAATTTCCCCCAGTGTTTTGGCTATACATCTGGGTTTCTGTGTAAGGGTAAGTTGTTCGACTTCAGGAAGAGAAAACAAAAGAAGTAGTAGTTATTTATGTGGATTAAGTGAGGGAAACATCATTGTAGAAAAAAGCATATAGTTGCAATAACAAAACTTAATAGGATTGGCAAATAAACCCTGCCTCCACACAAAATAACTTTTCATATGTTAAAGTACTGAGTAATTAACTTGGACTGACTGTTAAATAAGTATTCATTAAAAGTCACAGAAAGTGTTTTCATTCCCATCTGAAGAGGGGTAGAGAAAAGTATGACAAGAATTGAAGACATGAGAGGAAGATGACATACATGTATTAATAAATTATACAGGAATTTCTAAAACAGTTGTAACTTTTAAAATCCTACAGTCAAAGCTGTATCTTTATTTAGATGCCATTTATTTTGCATACTGTGGTCCCAGTTTCAGCTGGGAGAGAGTTAATTTTCTTCCTAGTAGCTGGTGCAGTGCTGTATTTTAATTTACGCTGAGAATAATGTTGATAACACACTGATGTTTTAGTTGTTGCTAAGTAGCACTTACCCTAATCAAGGACTTCTCGGTTTCTCATGCTCTGCCAGCGAGAAGGATGGAGGGGCACAAGAAGCTGGGAGGGGGCACATCCAGGACAGCTGACCTAAACTGGCCAAAAGGATATTCCATACCATGAAGTTTCATGATCAATATATAAACTGAGTTAGCCTGAAGGGATCGATTGCCGCTTGGAACAGGCTGGGTATCAGTCAGAGGGTGGTGAGCAGTTGTATTGTGCATCACTTGTGTTTGTTTTCTGAATTCTCATTTTTCTCTCTTTTGTTGTTGTTCCCTATTATTATTATAATCACTATTTTTATTGCTGGCATTTTTTTCTATTGTCATATTTTACTTGTTTTCAATTATTAAACTTTTTATCTCAACTATGGGTTTTACATTCTTCCAATTCTCTTCCCCATCCCACCTGGGGCGTGTGTGGGGGTGTGGGGAATTGAGCAAGCAGCTGTGTGGTACTTAGTTGTTGGCTGGGTTTAAACCATGACAGCATGTTAAAACAAATTTCTTATAAGCATTCACTGTATTTATTTAATAGTTGCTGGTCACAGTGTTATTTTACTTGTTCCCAGAATTGTGTTATGTAACACATTGCTGTATATACTCCCTGTGGTACTGTTTATTACCTCTGTGAGTTGGATTAAAGTTATTGCTTTACCATATTGTGTAACACTGGCTTGTAGTATGATAAAATTATTGGTTATGAGACCAATCAGGGATTTGTACTCAGCATTGCCATCATCTCTATTCTTCAGGAGCCATCTATTGGAAACTCTTAATAATTACACCTTTAACCTTTTCTCCTCTGAGAACCAATCCATGGGGGAGATAGATAGCTTCTTTCATCTTCCTTTTCTCTAAGCTAATTAGGATAGCTCTTGAGAACTCTGAATATCCTCAGGAAGGTCCTATTGCAATGTCTTCTGAATGCTTCAGGTTTTGTTTATGGTTAATCAACTATTTAAGAATACCACCAAGAGATCTTCCTGACGATGGATAGTTATGAGCGGCAGGATGTCTGGGATAGTACAGGCAAGTACCTAGTCCAGTAGGCACCTCCAATGTTTTGGAACTTCACCCCTGAACAAGTGCAGAATCCAGACTAGTAAAATAATTGGAAGAAGTATGCTGTTGTCCTGGCAATACCAGAGAAGCATAAATCACTGGAACGTGCTGAGGCCTGGCCTATGCATAGAGCCCTGTTCAACACTATCCAGTACTCTCAAGGGGAAGAAAAGGTTTCTGGATCTAATGACAAAATGGCAAGCACTGTGGCTACTCCAACCCCAGCAACAGGCACTGCAGTTACTCTAACCCTGGCGACAGGCACTGTGGCTACTCCAACCCCAGCAACAGGCACTGCAGTTACTCTAACCCTGGCGACAGGCACTGTGGCTACTCAAACCCCGGCAACAAGCACTGCAGCTGAACCAGAGAACCAACCTCTGCTTGTATCAGTCAGCCCTATACACAAGAAGAAATACTGCAAGCAGAAGTCAGCTCATTTAGTAAGGGATGAAGAAGCTTCGGCTAAGAGGGAGCAGGAGGAAGATGTGAAGAAGGCAGACTACACTGAAGCAGGGCCACCACAAGAACAGGAGGAAAAGAGGAAGAACTCATAAACAAGATGGTTACCACTCAATCCCTGTTCCTGGGTGAGCCGCAGGATATGCTAAAAGATTTTAGCTGTCATCCAGGAAAATGTATTGTCACATGGCTGCTCCAATGTTGGGATAATGGCGCCAGTACCCTGCGATTACAGGGTAAGGAAGCAAAAAAAGATGGGATCCCTTTCTAAGGAAGGGGGCATAGAGAAACTGCTTGGAGAAGGGGCACAAGTCCTCAACCTCTCAAGGTGACTCCTGTCAAGCATGAAGGAAAGGCATCCCTTCAACGAAGATGTTGTATGTAACCCAGGGAAATAGACCACAGTGGAGAGATGTATCTGGTACCTGAGGGAATTAGCCATACTAGAGGCAATTTATGATGACCTGGACAACAAGCAGTTATCCAAATATGCAGATGAAGTCATGTGCACGCAACCCATGTGGCAGAAATTTGAATGGAGCGCACCATCATTGTATGCCAACTCACTGGCAATAATGGCCTGGAAAGAGGGAGAGGGACAAAAGGTGGATGATTTGACTGGCCAACTCTGGCAATACAAAGAAGTCTCTGTTCTGCCCTCATCTCAGCTGTGGAGAAACTGGCAACAAAAAGAAGATAGGTCATTCTCCCCAATTGTGCAGATTAGTATCTCAGCTATTAGGAGTAACCATTCCTTTGCTCAGGAGAGATAACATAGTGGGTATACACCATGGGCCACCCTGTGATTTTACCTGCAAGACTACAGAGAGGAAATCAGGAAGTGGGATAGAAAATCTACCTTGACCCTAGAGGGATGGGCATGTGAACTGCAAGGAAAACCAACCACAAATGGGGGTTCTTCTAGGAAAGTTGTTGCTCCAGTCTTCAGTGGGCAGTTTCCCAGACAGAGTAAAAGGGGTGACCTTACACCTGATCCTATGGAAAGAAACTTCTACAAGAAGTAAATGGAGAATCCTATGACCAGGACTAGAGGGGCCCAGCCTCCAGCCAGGTGGAAAAGAGGGACAATTGGGTTTAATGGACTATGTGGGTCAGATGGCCTGGCACATCAGACCCACAGGAGTATAAGGCTCTAGTAGACACTGGTGCACAGTGTACCCTAATGCCATCAAGGGATGAAAGGGCAGAAGCTATTTGTACTTCTGGAGTGACAAGGGAAGCCCAACAGCTGACTTCACTGGAGGCTGAAATCAGCCTGACTGGGAATGTGTGGGAAAAGCGCCCTATTGTGACTGGTCGAGGGGCTGCATGCATCCTTGGCATAGGAGAGGGTATTTCAAAGACCCAAAATAGTACCAACGGGCTTTTGGTACATCTGCCTTGCAGGGACTGTGAGAATGAAGACCTAGGGACCACTGTAGGAGAGGATCTGGTTCGAGACCATCTTAGGAACCTGAACGTGCACAAGTCCATGGGACCTGATGAAATCCATCTGCGGGTCCTGAAGGAACTCGCAAATGAAGCTGCGAAGATACTGTCCATCATATTTGAAAAATCATGGCAGTCAGTTGAAGTTCCCGATGACTGGAAAAAAGGGTAACATAACCCCCATTTTCCAGAAGGGGAAAATGGATGAGCCGGGGAACTAAAGACCAGTCAGCCTCACCTCTGTGCCTGACAAAATCTTGGAGCAGATTCTCTGGGAAGGCATGCTAAGGCACATGAAAAACAACAAGGTGGTTGGTGATAGCCAGCACGGCTTCACTAAGGGGAAATCCTGTCTCAAATCAGCATTCAGTTCTCCAGACTGAACAAACCTTGTTCTCTAAGCCTTTCCTCATGTGGCAGGCTCCCCAGACCGTTGGTCATTTTGTAGGCCTTCTCTGGACACTCTCCATCCTGTCCTCATCTTTTTTGAGGAGAATCATAGAATGGTTAGGGTTGGAAAGGACCTTAAGATCATCTAGTTCCAACCCCCTGCCATGGGCAGGGAGACCTCACACTAAACCATGTCACTCAAGGCTCTGTCCAACCTCGCCTTGAACACCGCCAGCGATGGAGCATTCACAACTTCCCTGGGCAACCCATTCCAGTGCCTCACCACCCTCACAGTAAAAAATTTCTTCCTCATATCCAATCTAAACTTCCCCTGTTGAAGTTTGAACCCATTACCCCTTGTCCTATCACTACAGTCCCTAATGAATAGTCCCTCCCCAGAATCCTTATAAGCCCCCCTTCAGATATTGGAAGGCTGCTGTGAGGTCTCCATGCAGGCTTCTCTTCTTCAGGCTGAACAGCCCCAACTTTCTCAGCCTATCTTCATACGGGAGGTGCTCCAGTCCCCTGATCATCCCCGTGGCCCTCCTCTGGACTTGTTCCAACAGTTCCATGCCCTTTTTATGCTGAGGACACCAGAACTGTACACAGTACTCTAAGTGAGGTCTCACGAGAACAGAGTAGAGGCACAGGATCACATCCTTCAACCTGCTGGTCACACTCCTTTTGATGCAGCCCAGGACACGGTTCGCTTTCAGGGCTGCAAGGGCACACTGCCGGCTCATGTTCATTTTCTCATCGACCAACACCCCCAAGTCCTTCTCTGCAGGGCTGCTCTGAATCGCGTCTCCGCCCAACCTGTAGCTGTGCCTCGGATTGCTCCTACCCGGGAGAAGGACCTTGCACGTGGCATGGTTAAACTTCATCAGGTTGGCATCAGCCCACCTCAGAAGGGTATCAAGGATGGAATCCCTTCCATCCAGCACATCAACCGAACCACACAGCTTGGTGTCATCAGCAAACTTGCTGAGGGCGCTCTCAATCCCACTGTCCATGTCACCAACAAAGATGTTGAACATTCCGGTCCCAACACCGATCCCTGAGGGACACCACTCCTTACTGGTCTCCAGCTGGACACTGAGCCATTGAGCACAATTCTTTGCGTGCAGCCATTCAGCCAATTCTTTATCCACCGAGTGGTCCACCTACCAAATTGATGTCTCTCCAACTTAGTGACAAGGATGTCGTGCGGGATAGTGTCGAACACTTTGCACAAGTCCAGATAGATGACATCAACTGCTCTACCCCTGTCCATCAGTTCCGTAGCCCCATCCTAGAAGGCCACCAAATTGGTCAGGCAGGATTTCCCCTCAGTGAAGCCATGCTGGCTGTCACCAACCACCTTGTTGTTTTTCATGTGCCTCAGCATGCCTTCCAGGAGAATCTGCTCCAAGATTTTGCCAGGCACAGAGGTGAGACTGACTGGTCTGTAATTCCCCGGCTCATTCATTTTCCCCTTCTTGAAAATGGGGGTTATATTACCCGTTTTCCAGTCGTCGGGAACTTCACCTGACTGCCATGATATTTCAATTATGATGGACAGTGGCTTAGCAACTTCATTAGCCAGCTCCTTCAGGACCCGCGGATGGATTTCATCAGGTCCCATGGACTTGTATACATTCAGGTTTCTAAGATGGTCTCTAACCCAATCCTCTCCTACAGTTGGCCCAGGGTCTTCATTCTCACTATCCCTGTGTCTGCCTTCCAAGACTTGGGTGGTGTGGTCAGAGCATTTGCCAGTGAAGACTGAGGCAACGAAGTCTTTAAGAACCTCAGCCTTCTCCAAATCCAGGGTAGCCAGTTCTCCCGAGAGCTTCCGGAGAGGGCCCACGTTTTCCTAGATTGTCTTTTATTTGCAACGTACCCATAGAGTCCCTTCCTGTTATCTTTAACATCCCTAGCCAAGTTCAATTCTAAGTGGGCCTTAGCTTTCCTAACCTGGTCAATAGCTTCCCAGTCAACATCCCTGCATTCTTCCCAGGCCGCCTGTACTTGCTTCCACCTTTTATAAGCCTCTTTTTTCCTTTGACTTTTCCTTAGCAGCTTCTTATCCATCCAAGGAGGTCTCCTGGCCTTCCTGCTGCACTTCCTTCTAGTAGGGATGTATTGCTCCTGAGCTTGCAGCAGGTGATCCTTGAATATCAACCAACAGTCTTGGGCCCCCCTGCCCTCCAGGGCTATATCCCATGGAATCTTACTGAGCAGGTTCCTGTAGAAGCCAATGTCTGCTCTCTTGAAGTCAAGGGCAGCGAGCTTGCTGCATGCTCTTCTCACTGTCCTGAGGACCTTGAATTCGACCATCTCATGAGTGCTGCAACCAAGGCGGCCCTGGAGCGTCACGTTTCCAACCAGCTCTTCCCTGTTGGTGAGCACAAGGTCAAGCATTGCACCTCACCTTGTCGGCTCCTGTATTACTTGCAGAAGGAAGTTGTCCTCCACACAATCGAGGAACCTCCTGGATTGCTTGTGCTGGACCATACCATCCCTCCAACAGATATCAGGGTGGTTGAAGTCCCCCATGAGAACAAGGGCCTGCGAGCGTGAGGCTGTTCCTATCTGTCTATAGAGCGCTTCATCCACAGAGTCCTCTTGATCAGGCGGTCTCTAACAGATCCCCACAATAATGTCTCCCATTGCTGTTCTCCCTTTAACCCTGACCCACAGACTCTCTGTCGACTGATCACCTGTCCCCAGACTGAGTTCCATACTCTCCAGCCTATCCCTAACATAAATAGCAACTCCCTCTCCCCACCTACCGGGCCTGTCTTTTCTAAAGAGCCTGTAACCTTCCATTCCAACACGCCAGTCATAGGAGCCATCCCACCATGTTTCTGTGATGCCTATTATATCATACCCCTGTAGACGTGCACACATCTCTAAATCCTCTTGTTTGTTCCCCATGCTACGGGCATTTGTATAGAGGCATCTGAGCCAAGCTCCAAATGAAGCCGGCTCATTGGCTGGAGCAGCTGGAATTAACTCTACTTTGCTCTGAATGTTTACTATAGGTGCTGGCAAGTGACTGGGTGTGTTGGGAAGGAATGATGCCCTCCTCCCCCAACACATCTAGTTTAAAGCATCCTTGACCAGTCTGGCAAGCCTCCTACCAAATCCACTCGTTCCCCTTCGACCAGCTCCACCAGCCCCCAGTAGACCTGGCCTACTAAATTGAGTCCTGTGTTCAAGGTACCCAAACCCCTGACTATAGCACCACCCTTCTAACCATTTATTAACCTGGCCAATCCTCCTAGCCTTTTTAAGGTCCTTCCCTGTATCCTGAAGAATTGATGAAAAGACTACCTGAGCTCCAGAGCCCCTGACCACCTCTCCCAGGGCTCTCTAGTCTTTATGTTCTCCAGTCTACTGCTCTGTATATCACTAGCACCCACACAGAATCATCGAATCATAGAATAGTTAGGGATGGAAAGGACCTTAAGATCATCTACTCCCAACCCCCCTGCCGTGGGCAGGAACACCTCACACTAAACCATGCCACCCAAGGCTCTGTCCAACCCAGCCTTGAATACCGCCAGCGATGGAGTATTCACAGCTTCCCTGGGCAACCCATTCCAGTGTCTCACCAGCCTCACAGTAAAGAATTTCTTCCTCATATCCAATCTAAACTTCCCCTGATCAAGTTTGAACCTGTTACCCCTTGTCCTCTCACTACAGTCCCTAATGAAGTGTCCCTCCCCAGCATCCCTATAGGCCCCCTTCAGATACTGGAAGGCTGCTATGAGGTCTCCATGCAGCCTTCTCTTCTCCAGGCTGAACAGCCCCAACTTTATCAGCCTATCTTCACTAGAAGTGGGTAATAGTCAGTGGGACTGACTAGAGCAGGCAGCCTCTCTACAACATCCCTTATCCGTGCCCCTGGTAGGCAACACACCTCCCTTGAGACTGGGTCAGGCCGACAGATGGGTGCCTGTGTTCCTTTCAAAGTAGAGTCCCCTACTACTACGACCCGCCACTTTTACCTGGCAGCACCAGTAGTGGTCTTCTTTAGCAGTGCATTAGCCGGTTGTGTCTGGTGCAAGGGTGTTTCCTCATTAGCCCCCTGCAGGACAGCAAAGTGGTTCTGGGTGGGGACATGAGATTTAGGAGGAAGTCCCTTGCTTTTAATTGTCCTCTTCCTCCTTTTTTGGTTTGTTTTTTTTTTTTTTTTTTGTTGCTGTTTCCCAGCTTCCTGGGTTAGCAGCCTCCTTTTTCCCTCTATGAGCTACAGTAGACTCTTGAGGCCCCTGCACAGTTTGGGCCTGGAGGAAGCAGTGCTGCTTCCTCTCAGCTTCCCTGACATCTTTCAGCCTATTGACAGCATCCTGCAGCTCAGCCACCTGCTGCAGGAGGGCCTCCACCGGGGAGCAATGAGTGTAGCCCTGCCCGTTGTGCACCCTCCCCTCATAAGACCAGTGCAGGCACTCTCTACACCCCGAGTTCTGCACTGCAGCCTCCCCTCTCATGGGCTCTGTCTGGGTGCCTACCCTGGCCACCGCCTGGGCAGCCAGAGCAGAGCTCCCAGACCGGGCCCTGGTCATCCTCTGAGCTAGCTGACTCATTGTAGAAGGCTTATCATACTGGTGAGGCATGATTTCCCATTCCTAAATCCATGCTGATTCCTACCAAGAACCTTCTTTGGAAATGGCTTCCAGGATTCTTTTCTCCATCATCTTTCTGAGAATACAGGTGAGGCTGACCAGCCTGTAGTTCCCCAGATCCTCCTTCTTGCCTATCTTGAAGATTTGAGTGCCATTTGCTTTCTTCCAGTCCTTGGAAACCTTCCATGATCACCATGACTGTTCAAAGATAACCGAGAGTGGCCTTGAGATGACATCAGGCAGCTCCCTAAGCATTCATGGGTGCATCCCATCAGGTCTCACACACTTGTACATCCCCAATTTGTTCAAATGTTTCCCTAACTGGGTCTTCCTCTATTGAGGAGAATTATTCCTTGCTGCAGGCTTTCGCTCTGGTCTCAGAGGCCTGGGATTCCTGAAGGCAATCCTTACCAGTGAAGACTCAGGTGCAGAAGGCACTCAGTACATCGGCTGCCCCCTAACCTTCACATCACCGACCAATATGTAAGAACTGCGTCCATCAGAGCGTCTCCCTTTCTGCCCTGTTTTGCTGATTACAAGCTTTCTCTTTTCCATAACACCCTGCACCCTTTGCTTGCCAACCCATTTCGCCACTCCCTCGCTTGATTGAGGGTCATTGTCTTCCTCCCCTGTCAACTGAAGTTTAAAGCTCTCCTCACCAGGTTGGCCAGCCTGCTGGAAAAGATGGTTTTCCCCACTTGGTCAAGTGGATTCCATTTCCCTAGCAATCTTGAATCACAGAACTGTTAGGGCTGGAAGGGACCTCTGGAGACCATCTAGTCCAAGCCCCCCCCCCCCCCCCCCCCAAGAAAGGGCCACCTAGAGCAGTTTACACAGGAACATGTCCAGGTGGATTCTGAATGTCTCCAGAGATGGAGACTCCACAACCCACCTGGGAAGCCCGCTCCAGTGCTCTGCCACCCTCAACGTGAAGAAGTTCTTCCTCATGTTGAGGTGAAACTTCTTGTGTTTTAGTTTATGGCCACTGTTCCTCGTCCTGTCACTGGACACCACTGGAAAGAGTCTGGCACCATTGTCCTGGCACACGCCTTAGAGATATTTATATGCATTAATGAGATCCCTTCTCAGTCTCCTCTTCTCTAGACTAAACAGGCCCAGCTCCCTCAATCTCTCCTCATAAAGAGACACTCCAGACCCCTGATCATCCTTGTGGCCCTCTGCTGGACCCTCTCCAGTAGCTCCTTGTCTTGCTTGTACTGAGGAGCCCAGAACTGGACACAGTACTCCAGATGTGGCCTTGCCAGGATCCAGCAGAGGGGGAGGATCACCTCTCTCGACTGGCTGGCCACACACCTCCCGATGCCCCACAGGATACTCTTGGCCCTCCTGGCCTTAAGGGCACACTGACGGCTCATAGTTAACCTATCATCTACCAATATTGCCAGGTCCTTCTCAGCTGAACTGCTCTCTAGCAGGTCAGCCCCCAACCTGTACTGACACTTGGGGTTCTTCCTCCCCAGGTGCAGTACTCTACACTTGACCTTGTTGAACCTCATTAGGTTTGTCTGCCCAATTCTCCAGCCTATCAAGGTCCTGCTGAATGGGAGCACAGCCTTCAGGTGTATCAGCCCCTTTCCCCAGCTTCATCTCAACAGCAAACATGCTGAGGGTGCACTCTAGCCCTTCATCCAGGTCACTGCTAAGCAATTTCAATAAGACCGGACCCAACGTTGGTCCCTGGGGAACGCCACCGACTACAAGCCTCCAACTGGATTCTACTCTGCTCATCACGACCCTCTGAGCTCCGCCATCAAGTCAGTTTTCAATCCACCTCTCTGTCCACTCACCTAACCCACATTTCCTAAGTTTACCTACGAGGATGTTATGGGAGACAGTGTCAAAAGCCGTGCTGAAGTCCAGGTAGGTTACATCTACTGTTCTCCCCTTGTCAACCCATCTTGCCATGTCATCATAGAAGGCTATCACATTGGTCAAGCATGATTTCCCCTTCGTGAATCCATGCTGACTCTTCCTGATGACCTTCTTCTCTTCTACATGCTTGGTGATGACCTCCAGAATGACCTGTTCCATCGCCTTTCCAGGGATGGAGGTGAGGCTGACTGGCCTCCAGTTTCCTGGGTCCTCCTTCTTGCCCTTTTTGTACATGGGAGTAACACTGGCCTTCCTCCAGTCCTCGGGCACCTCTCCCGTTCTCTATGATTTTTCAAAGATGATGGAGAGTGGCAGGGCAACAACATCTGCCAGCTCCCTCAGCACCTGTGGGTGTATCCCATCAGGGCCCATGGATTTGTGGGTGTTATGTCTTGTCTAGCCTATCCTAACCCAGCCCTCTACAACCAGGGGGAAGTCTTCCTTTCTCCGGCCTTCTTCTCTTACCTCCGAGGTTTGGACTCCTGAGAGCTGTCCTCATCAGTAAAGACTGAGGTGAAGAAGGCATTCAAGTTCCTCCTTCTCTGTGCCTTCCCTTACCAGGACACTCATCTGATTCAGCAGCGGCTCCACATTTTCCATTATCTTCCTTTTGGTGCCGATATACTTGTAGAAGCCTTTCTTGTTGTCCTTGATGACCTTTGCCAGACTCAATGCCAGGTGAGCCTTGGCCTTCCTTGTCACGTCCTTGCATACCCTGACGATAGTCCTATAGTCATCCCACTTGACCTCTCCCTTTTTCCACATCCCTTAAATTTCTTTCTTGAGTTTAAGATTTACTAGGAGCTCCCTGCTCATCCATACAGGTCTCCTGCCCCCTTTGCCTGATTTCTTCATCGTGGGGATACACTGGTCTTGGGCTTGGAGGAAGTAGTGCTTAAATATAGACTGGCTCTCTTGGACTCCCTTCTCTTCTAGAGCCCTATCCAACGTGATTCCTCTAAGTAGGTGTTTGAAGAGGCTGAAGTCAGCTCTCCGGAAGTTTAGGGCTCTAGTCCTGCTCACTGTTGTGCTTCCCCCACGCAGGATCCTGACTTCCACCCTCAACGTAAAGAAGTTCTTCCTCATGTTGAGGTGAAACTTCTTGTGGTTTAGTTTAACATCGGTGTGTTATCAGCATTGTTCTCAGGCTAAAGTCGAAAACACAGCACTGCAACAGCTACTAAGAAGGAGAAAATTGACTGCTAAAGCTGAACCCAGGTCAAAGAAATAAACAGTGAGGAAAAACTTTCAGAAAAAACAAACTCTAAGTAAAATTTGGTCAGTTGAAATTTTTGTGAAAGCTTTTTAGTGCCCACAAAATGAATGGCAAATTACTGTGTAGGAAAAAGACAAATGTCTTTGCTTAAAAAGCAGTTAAACACTATACTTGAGTTGGGAGTAAAGTTCAGTACTATCTAATGACTCTAGCAAAAAAACAGAGCCACTGTGTGTTAGTGACAATAGATCCTTTCCCCTGAGAACGGCCTTTCTACAAGTGACAAGTGACAGGATAGACAGTAACAAACTTGCGTTGGAGTTCCTAATCCAGGCAGAGAAGTTACGTTCAACATATTTTTTCACATTGTATTTCAGAAATTACAAGTACTGGAAAGACTGCAAAATCCTGTTGTTTGTGAGATTTGTGTAGGAGAGAGATTTCAGATGAGAACCCAAGCTTTTTGAATGCTTATACAAAAATAAATGTTCTCCTCATAACTTTTTTGGCTACATCATTTCATGTGTGTTTAGTAACACTTTATAAACTATCAGAATGAACTTAGGCCTTCTGTTTCTCACCAGATTGTTCTTAAGATTCTCTGGAAGAGGTTTTTGGCAATTTTGGTGACAGTCAGATCAACTTGAAGGATGTTTGGAGCATGTAGGTGCTTAGGCTTTTGGTAACGGCTGGGTATGTTAACCACTATTTACAGGACAGGACAGAGGACAACAAATTTTTTTCACTTAATGTACCATTTTCAGAGCTCATTAGAAATTTGTGATCACTCTATATACATCACTGTCCACTAATAATACAGTGTTTAGCTAGAAAGAGGCAATATTATTTCTTTAGAAAAAAATACTATTTTCTTCAAAAGACTAAATATCGTTGACACATTATTTACAGTATTCCTTATACTTTGACTTTTTCTTATTCTGCGGGTAAAAAAATAGCATGAGTGAATGCTTAGTTAGTGCATATAAAAATGCTTATGAACAAGTGGAAGTGTGTTAGATGATTGACAGTGCAAAAGAGCATTTGTTCTTTGACTGGAAACCTCTTTAAAAAAAAAAAAAGGAAAAAACAAAGAAAAAAAAAGCCTGTTCCACAGAGCTAATACAGAAGTTTTAGAAATCCAAATCAATTTTCAGATGATCATCTGCATTAGGGGCCAGTTACGTAAACAAGGCATCACTACAAATTTGAAGAAAAGGATGCTGTGAAAAATAACACACTTATTAGATATTTGATTAAGCATTTCCATCACATTTATAGCAAAGTATTGCAAAATTGTAGTATCTCTATGATCTTTTTTTCTTGACAGACATGGTATAGGGTAAAAATCTCCACACACTTTAAGATAATATGATTTCTCTTTTCTAGTTTTTTCTTCCTTCATTACTGTAGCAGCATTCACTCTCCACCAAAAAGATTTCACAGCACAGAGAGCAATCCTACCTTCTGTTATTTAAACACATTCTTATATACTGCTTATTGAGCACTGCACATTGCATTTTGTTCTTTAGAACTAAAATAAACAGCATGTTGGCAATGGTTCAGGGTACTCTGAGCTTACTTGAGGAAACTATGGTATTGCAATAATTGCCATTCCCTGCAGGGTTTTGCTCTTTAAAAGCAGAAGCATTTATACTGAAGGCAGAAAATTCATGATGGAAGCTTCCAGGAGATTACTGATGTACCTGTAGGAATGCCAAAATGAATTTTCACTGCTGATCATAAGTTTCTTGAAAGGCTCATAGGTGGTCAGATCTGTTTGTTAGATCAGAAACTAAATAATTGCTACATAATATAGAATTCCAAGAATAATTTGGGTTGGAAGGGACCTCAGGAGGTCTCGAGTCCAACCTCCTGCTCAAAGCATGGTCGATGCTGAATTCAGACAGTTTGCTCAGGGCTTTTCCCAGTCGGGACTTGAAAACATCTAAGGACAGAAACTACACAAACCTCTCTGGGCAACCAGTTGCACTGCTTGACTGCCCTCCTGGGTTGCTTGTGCTCTGCTTTGTTGTCCATCTAGCAGATATTAGGGCTGCTCAAGTCTTTCATGAGAATCAGAGCCTGCAAACATGAGGTTTATTCCAGTTGCCTGAAGAAGACCCGTATTGGCTTTACACGGCAAGGTTTTGGTAGAGGTGGGGGGTGCAGGGATGGCTTCTATGAGAAGATACCAGAAGCTGCCCTCATGTTGGAAAGAGCCAGTTTCAGCCAGCTCCAAGATGGACCTGCCGCTGGCCAAAATCTGAGTAAATCGGAGACATTGGTAGCGCCTCTGTGATAACATACTTAGGAAAGGATAACAACTGCTGCAAAACAGCAGCGCTGAGAGAAGCGTGCGAATATATGAGAGCGATAATTATGCAGGCACCCAGGTCAGGGAAGAAGGAGGGGGAGGATGTGCTCCAGGTGCCCGAGCAGAGATTCCCCTGCAGCCCAAGGTGAAGACCATGGTGAAGAACATTGTCACCCTGCAGCCCATGGAGGACCTCATGCGAGAGCAGGTGGGTGTGCCCTGAAGGAAGCTGCAGCCCATGGAGAGCCCATGATAGAGTAGGCTCCTGGCAGGAACAGAGGCTCTGTGGAAAGGAGCCCATGCTGGAGCAGGTTTTCTGGCAGGACCTATGACCCAGTGGAGAGACCCACACTGGAGCAGTCTGTTCTGAAGGACTGCATCCTGTGGAAAGGACCTATGCTGGAGCAGTTCATGAAGAAGTACAGCCTGTGGGAAGGACACACGTTGGAGAAGTCTGTGGAGGACTCTCATGTGGGTGGGGCCTCATACTGGAGCAGGGGAAGAGCCTGAGGAGGAAGGAGAGGCAAAGACAACATGTGATGAACTGACTGCAAACCCCATTCCTCATCCCCTTGCACCACTCAGAGGGAGAAGGTAGACGAGTTGGGAGAGAACTTGAGCCTGGGAAGAAGGGAAGGGGAGGGAGGGGAGAGTGTTTTCAAATTTGTTCCTATTCCTCATTATCCTAGTCTGTTTAATTGGCAATACATTAAATTATTTTCCCCAAGCCGAGTCTGTTTTGCCTGCGACAGTAACTGTTGAATGATCTCCCTGTCCTTATCTCAACCTGTTTTTCTCCCCTGTTCTGTTGAGAAGGGGGAGTGACACAGCAGTTTGTCGGGCACCTGGCAGCCAGCCAAGGTCAACCCATTGAAAGACTTCATCTACTTCTTCCAGATCAGCCAGTCTGTATCAGATACTCCCACCATCACCCACGTTGGTACATCATCTAACCTGGACCCTTAAGCTCTCAACTGGCTTATCATCCATCCCTAGGCAAAGCTCCATGCATTCCAGGTCCTCTTTCATATAGAGCATCTTCTTGTCTTGCTTTCCCTAAAGATTCCGTATCCATCCATTGCAGCACTCCAGTTGTATGAGACATCCCACAATATCTCTCTGATCCCCAAGGTCGTAGCCCTGCAAATGCTCACAGATGTCAAATTCCTCTTGCTTTTCCCCGAGTTGTGTGCATAGGTGTGCAGACACTTCAAAGAAGCACCCAATCGTACCAATTTCTCCAAAAGGGCATGAAAGCTTTACTATAATGCTGATCTCCTGACACTTCCTATGCATATGCTTGAAGTTTTGTTGATTACAAGGACCCTCCTGCTTACCCCACATCCTTTGCTTGCCCATTTGGTCTATGACTTTCTCACTTGACTGTTGTTCATCACTTCCCCATCATTCCTAGCATAAAGCTCTCCTTACCAGGTTGTCCAGCCTGTTGGCAAAGCTGTTTGTGCCCCACTAGGTCATGTGGATCCTGTCTCTCCCTAGCAGTCCTCCAACCTCAAAGAAGATCCCATGGTCATGGTGGCACAACATCTAGACGGAGGCCAGTAAATAGCAGTGTACCCCAGGGGTCAATACTGGATCCAATACTGATCAATGTCTTCATTAGTGATCTGGATGATGGGGCAGAGTGTATCCTCAGCAAGTTGGCTGATGGCACAAAACTGTGAAGAGTGGCTGATACATCACAGGGTTGCGCTGCCATCCAGAGGGACCTTGACAACATGGAGAAATGGGCTGACAGGATCCTCGTCAACAAGGAGGAGTGCCAAGCCATGCCCCTGGGAACAAACAATCCCATGCACCGGTACATGCCAGGGGGAGGCAGTAAGCTATAAAATAGCTTTGCAGAAAAGGATAAGGGGTTCCTTAAGAAAGGCCTTTGACACAGCCTCCCATAATCTCCTTACCACCAAACTGTTCAGATATGGGCTAAATTAATGAATGATAAAGCGGGTAGAAAATTTCCTGAAAGGCATGCTAAGGCACATGAAAAACAGCAAGGTGGTTGGTGACAGCCAGCATGGCTTCACTAAGGGGAAATCCTGCCTGACCAATTTGGTGGCCTTCTAGGATGGGGCTACCGAACTGATGGACAGGGGTAGAGCAGTTGATGTCATCTACCTGGACTTGTGCAAAGCGTTCGACACTGTCCCGCACGACATCCTTGTCTCTAAATTGGAGAGACATCAATTTTATAGGAGGACCACTCAATGGATGAAGAACTGGCTGGATGGCTGCACGCAAAGAGTTGTACTCAATGGCTCAATGTCCAGCTAGAGAACAGCAAGGAGTGGTGTCCCTCAGGAATGAGTGTTGGGACAGGTCTTGTTCAAGATCTTTGTTGGTGACATGGACAGTGGGATTGAGTGCACCCTCAGCAAGTTTGCCGATGACACCAAGCTGTGTGGTTCGGTTGATGCGCTGGAGGGAAGGAATGCCATCCAGAGGGACCTTGACATGCTTGTGAGGTGGGCTGATGCCAACCTGATGAAGTTTAACCATGACAAGTGCAAGGTCCTACACCTGGGTCAGAGAAATCCCAGGCACAGCTACAGGTTGGGCAGAGAAGAGATTCAGAGCAGCCCTGCAGAGAAGGACTTGGGGGTGTTGGTCAATGAGAGAATGAACATGAGCCGGCAGTGTGCGCTCGCAGCCCAGAAAGCCAACCATATCCTGGGCTACATCAAAAGGAGCGTGACCAGGAGGTCGAGGGAGGTGATCCTGCCCCTCTACTCTGCTCTCCTGAGACCTCACTTGGAGTAGTGTGTGCAGTTCTGGTGTCTTCAACATAAAAAGGGCATGAAACTGTTGGAACAAGTCCACAGGAGGGCCACGAGGATGATCAGGGGACTGGAGCACCTCCCGTATGAAGACAGGCTGAGAAAGTTGGGGCTGTTCAGCCTGGAGAAGAGAAGGCTGTGTGGAGACCTCACAGCAGCCTTCCAGTATCTGAAGGGGGCTATAGGGATGCTGGGGAGGGACTATTCATTAGGGACTGTAGCGATAGGACAAGGGGTAACGTGTTCAAACTTAAACAGGGGAAGTTTAGATTGGATATAAGGAAGAAATTCTTTACTGTGAGGGTGGTGAGGCACTGAAATGGATTACCCAGGGAAGTTCTGAATGCTCCATCGCTGGTGGTGTTCAAGGGTGGGTTGGACAGAGCCTTGGGTGGCATGGTTTAGTGGGAGGTGTCCCTGTCCATGGCAGGGGGGTTAGAACTAGATGATCTTAAGGTCCTTTCCAACCCTAACTATTCTATGATTCTACGATTCTATGGATTGCTGGTTTCCAGGAGTTGTGATCTGTGGTGCAGAGTCCACTACCTAGCAGGGTCTCCCAGGGATCAGTACCGGGACCAATGCTGTTTAAAGTCTTCATTAGTGACCTGGATGATGGGACCGAATACACTCTTGGCAAGTTTGCAGATGACACCAAATGGTGGTTGGGGGTGTTGGTGCTCAAAATACTGGATGTCAAGGGGACCCGGAAAGGCTAGAGATGAGAAATAAACTGATGGCATCCTCATGGTTTAACACAGTTAAATGGAAGTCTTGCATCTGAGATGGAATAACCCCATGCAACAATATAGACTGGAGGTCTGACGGTCTACAGGGAAACTTTGCAGAGAAAAACCTGAGGGTCCTGGTAAGTTGAATATGAGCCAGCATCATTTTGGCTCTTTTTTAGATTTGTGTGTCTACCACCGTACTTTCTTCTTTCCATTCACTGGTCCTTGCAGCAAAGAAAGACAAATGCATCTTGGTCTGTATTACCAAGAGTGTAGCCAGCAGGTTAAGGGAAGTGATCCTTATCCTCTGCTTAGCCCAGGGAAGACTATCTGGAGTCCTGTGTTCAGTTTGGGGCTCCCTGGTACAAGAGAGACATGGACATACTGGAGCGAGTCCAGCAGAGGGCAACCAAGATGGTCAGGGGGCTGGAGAACGTGACACAGGCTGAGAGAACTAGGACTGTTCAGCTTGGAGAAGAGGTTAAGGGGATACATTTTTGTTCTGTACAAACCATGGGAGGAGACAGAGAAGATAGAACCAGACACTTCTCAGAGCTGCACAGCAATAGGACAGGAGGCAATGAACACAAGCTGTAATATGGGAAGATCTGATTAGATATTAGGAAAATACTTTTTTTCTAGGAGGGTGGTCAAATACAGGAACAGGTTACCCAGAAAGGGTGTGGAACCTCTATCCTTGGAGGTAAACACAACTTGATGGGACATGTCCCTGAGCAACTTGATCTAATTAGACCTGCTTTGAGCAGAGGGTTGGACTAGATCACCTCTGAGGTCCCTTACAACCTAAATTTTTCTATGGTAAATTATCCATGATACTAAAATGAAGTTTACTGGTGGATGAAATAGCACTATAAGTTATGTTGTGTCAGTCAGGCCCTCCTTCCATCTCTTTTTAAGATACTCTCTACAAACAAAATAGTTAGAAGTTATATCAGGAAAATCCTATCATCTGTAAAATCATCATCTTTACGTAGACAACTTTTCTGAGATGTGTATCCATTCAGTGTTTTTATTTTTGTTTTGTTTTTTAAAGTTCCTTTTCCAAGACAACCACGCATTTTGGGTCTTTGTTAGTATCATAGAATCATAGAGTAGTTAGGGTTGGAAAGGACCTTAAGATCATCTAGTTTCTAACCCCCCTGCCGTGGGCAGGGACGCCTCACACTAGACCATGTTGCCCAAGGCTCTGTCCAACCTGGCCTTGAACACCGCCAGGGATGGAGCATTTACTACTTCTTTGGGCAACCCGTTCCAGTGCCTCACCACCCTCACAGTAAAGAACTTTTTCCTTATATCTAACCTGATTTGTATGTCTGCCACCATACTTTCTTTTTTTCACCCACTGGTTCTTGGCTCTTGCCTTTACAGTCACTTCCACCAGCTCTTTATCTAAGATGAGAATCTTTTCCTGCTTACTGGATCACAGTCTCAGTCTTCTTAACCAGACAACTCATGTTTGCCTTTCCTCCTCACTGACTGGCCCTAGTTACTATTTTCATGTGATCTCTTGGGAGGGCTTGAGGGTTGTGTTAGAATCAGGCCAACATATAGCCATAAAAGGAGAGTGTTAATAGTCATGAAACATTTTCCATTCCCACCACAGGTTTAGTACTTGATTCTTTCTCTGTTTTAATAAGATAGCTTTAACCATATATCCTAGGCCCTGTATATGGAATAGAATAGGGTTCTTTCTTTGTTCATAGATTAGGTACCAGAACACAGAATTGATATAATTAATAACAGAAGCAGCAGCTGCAAGGAGGTGCCCCATTTAGGATCACCTGGAGCACATCCACTGGTCTTTGGAGCATTTAACATATAGAGTAAACCAAACATAATCCTCTGCTTAATATATCTGAGCTATAAACTTAGGCAAAATTTCATGAACTGCAATAAACCACACACTCCCAACATCACTGCTCAGTTTCAAGTCCATAATTGGAAGAGTAAAAGTACTAGAGCTTTTAAAAGAAAAAGTTACACAAGAAAGAAGAAATTTGTTTTCTTTTGTCTCAACAGTTCAACGTCTTTAGCTGACATTTTCCAAAAACAAGTTAGCCTGATAAGTTATTCCACATACAAGTTTTCAGTCTTTGATTACAGTTTAACAACGTTATGAGTGACTTTCAGTTCTTCAGTATCTTAAACAAGGATGCATTGGTCATTCTTAATAATAATCATGTCTTAATAGACCTGTTTAGGGCAAAAGATATTGATTAGATATTATAAGAGCAAAGAAAATCAGGCAACAAGAGAGTGTGTGGGAAAAGGTTAACTGAAGAATGAATTTGGCAAAATATGCCAGTGAAGAGGATGCTGCAAGTGTTAACATCAGTCTGAACCCAATGGTGGTGTTGACTTTTTTGTGTCAATGCCAGATTATCATCAATAAATACATATTTGCTGGCATCAAACAAGTCTTCTACATGTTTTTTGCTTCTTCATTAACCTTATAACACGTCAAAAGCGTCAAGGGGATATATTTAGAGGTACTGGAAAAAGAGGGAGGGAAGGTCCTACTCTGAGTGTGTGCATGTTACACCATATAACCTCCAGAGGTCTCTTTTGACCTTAATTATTCTATGATTTTAAGTTTTCACATGGGAGAAAGGAACTTGATGGCAGAAAAATATGTTCATCAAAGCAAGAAAAGAAGAGTCTAAGAGAGAAGCGAATGGACATATTTTTGCTTCTCTCCCTTCCTTTGGAAAAAAATTAAATATGTATCTCATTGCACTAAACGTAATAAAGAAATTACTTTTTTTTTTGTAAGCAATGACTGCAGCTGCCTCAGCAATTTAAGAAATTGACAGTAGAATTTAAACTAGAATAGGAGGCCCACATGAAGACTTATTACACAGATGATGACGTTATGACAAGTTTAGATAATCCTTTCTATCAGCATAAACTAAAACTTGCCCATAAGCAACAGAATGTTGCATATATAGCTTCATACTATGTCCATCTAACAATTACCTGAATTCATTTTAGATTGTGATGTGAATTCAACTTGTTTTCACCCAAATAATGATTTAAAATTACAAAAAAAATGTTTTTCTTCAAACATTTTTCTTTGCTACTTAAAATACAGTAGCTCATAAGATGTTATTAAAAGAATGCACATTTAACTTCATAATTTAATAACCATTCTAATTTTGATCAATAACCAACTTACTTACATAGTTCCATTTGTGTAGACTGTGTCACTTCCCTCTACATACTGAACCTGGGCTGGATAGACATGCTGTACCTGTTGCACAGTCTGTACTTGCTGTACCTGTAAAGAAAACCACCAGAAATATAGGACAGTTTACCTTGTTTACCTTATAAAAAGAATGACTAGTGCTTCAGTGCATCTAATGGTTTTTAAACAATACTCTTAGTCATGGACATCCCTGTTCTCACAATTGCTAAATAACACAGAATGTAATATTGTGCTGTAAGTCTGTAATATGCTAAGTGGAGCATTAACATTGGAGATGCATGCTCTTGAGAGTATGGGTATTTTCAATGCCAAAGACAGAACCATCTGGAAAGCACAAGAACTATATGCTTCATGCCAAGCTTAAGAACAATATTTAGTAAAGAAGAAAACTTCATTTAGTCACCTAAATGCTGCTTTTCTGTTTGTTGTTTTTTTTTTCTTGGAGGTGGTGGTAGGTTTTGTTTGGTTGGTTTTTTTTTTTTTTTTTACTTCAGTTTAACTCTATAGAACACAAGCCTCTAAACCACAAGTTACATTTGCTGTTAACAGGCAAACTTTGACCTGTCAGAGTAGGTCCTAAAAAAAATAATTCAGCGTAATCTTAGAAGTGTCTGGTTCTCATGCATGTAATGCATCATCTACAAGAGCTCTTTAAGAACATTTTAGTTAGAAAACCTTCATCATCCTCACTACACTATATAAAATTCCTAATTGTCCTTTTCTACTATTAACTCATATAGTTTGAAACAAAATTCTAAACTTAATTATTAAATTATTAACCTAATGTACTGGTTTTGTCTGTGATAGAGTTAAATTTCTTCATAGTAGCTAGTATGGGGCTATGTTTTGGATTTGTGCTGGAAACAGGGATGTTTTAGTTAGTACTGAGCGGTGCTTGCACAGTGTCAAGGGTTTTTCAGCTTCTCACACCGCCCTCCCAGCAAGTAGGCTAGGGATGCACAAGAAGTTGGGACACAGTTGGGACAGATGACCCCAACTGACCAAAGGGATATTCCATACCATATGACATCATGCCCAGCAATAAAACTTGGGGGGAGGTTGGCAGGGGGGCTGCTGCTCAGGGACTAGCTGGGCATTGGTCAGTTGGGGTTTCA
Organism: Myiopsitta monachus; assembly: GCA_017639245.1. Lineage (NCBI taxonomy): Eukaryota > Metazoa > Chordata > Aves > Psittaciformes > Psittacidae > Myiopsitta > Myiopsitta monachus. The sequence goes on from CM029940.1 coordinate 8,378,913, forward strand.
TTTTTCTCTCTCTTTGGTGTTTGTTTGGGGTCTTTTTTTCTTTTCCTTACAATTTATTAATATTGTTACTTTTTATTTATTAAACTGCTTTTATCTCAACTCATTAGTTTTCTCACTTTTGCCCTTCTGATTCTCTCCCCCATGCCATTTGGGGGGGGAGTGACTGGCTGTGTGGTGCTTAGTTGCCAGCTGGGGTTAAACCACAACACCTAAGTAAAAATTTATATGAAAACCTTAATTCTGAAAAAAAAAAAAAAAAACCAAACCAAACAAACCCTAGTAAACAAAAACCCACATTACTTTGAATAAGACTGTTCAGGTGTGACAAAAAACAGATGTTTCCATCAGTCAGCAGTAATCAGATGTACTCTTTTTGATGGTAAAATAGAAAAATCAGCAGTTTTCTGATTTCCCATGTGAACCATTACATAAACCAACATTGGCCTACCATCCCTTAACAGTGTTCCTGAACTATAATTTCCCAAATTCAAAAAATACATCTCATCATTAAGGCAAGATAAAACTATGTACAGAATTTTGATTTTAGATAAAAGTGCATTAAAAGTACTAATAAGGTTAAGAGAAAAATACCAGGGTAAAATAAGTAAGGATTCATAAACCCCATTTAAAATTAAAAAAATATAATCAAGTGCAGTGCCTAAAAAAAAAAAATAAATAAATGTTAATACATTAATTAGTCTGGAATATTTTTAGAAAGCAGCACATGCTGCAATGTTAATATTTAGATAAATAACCAATATAAGTTCATGACTGTTTTTCATATGTTAAAACTGATTTTGCATTAAGCTCCAATTTTGATTGGCAAAAATATGTATGTCCATTTTAATGATACAATTATTTCTGAATGCTATGGTCATAGTCTATGCTGAATAGGAAAATTTAATTTGTGTAACTTTTGATGCATGGATATACCTTCTAAAATTGATTAGACACTTGTTTTTAATTTTACTCTTCTAATTATTCTGTTTTGCATGAAGTAAACCATAAGGTCATTGGGATGAATATAAAATCCTTATAAGCTTGCTGCCTCATGCTTACAAGTGCATGTTAAAACAGGAATGATACATGAGTGTAAAATCATATTTAAGGAAACAAGACTAAGAAAAAAATCCACAGGATGTTAAACGGCATTTAATTATGCTCCTCGCTTTTTGGCCTTAGTACTACTACTACAAGTACTTTTTACTTGTACATGTATAGGTTTCTCCCTTCATCATTGCCAAAACTGACAACTGCTGTGTTGCTTGAAAACACCTGTGAAGCCACTGCCACTACACTCAGAAGAAGATCTTAATTTTTCATTAACAACATTCTTTCAAATTTTTAGACTGAAAACTGGCTGAATGGCTGGGCCCAGACAGTGGTGATCAGTGGCACAAAGTCTAGTTGGCCAATAAACTTGGGGCTGTTTAGCCCAGAGGCTAAGGGGGGGATCTCATGTGTACAAATACCTGAAGGAAAGGTGCAAAGAAGATGGAGCCAGGCTTTTTTCAGTGGTGCCCAGTGACAGGTCAAGAGGCAATGGGCACAAACTGAAACACAGAAGGTTCTGTCTGAAAATCAGGAAACACTTTTTTACTGACAGTGACTGAGCACTGGAAGGGGTTGCCCAGAGAGGCTGTGTAGTCTCCTCCTTTGTTAATATTCAGAAGTCATCTGGACATGTTCCTGGGCAATCAGCTCTAGATGACCCTGCTTGAGCAGGGGAGATGATCTCCAGTAGTTCCTTTCAAACTTAAACATTCTGTGCTTCTGTAATAAAGATTTAAGGCAGAGATCTATATAAAAGTCCTAATTCAGCAAAAGTTTTTCAGTGGCAAAAAGTCTAGTTGGAGGCCAGTGACTAGTGGTGTACCCCAGGGGCCAATACTGGGTCCACTCCTATTCAACATCTTTATCAATGATCTGGATGATGGGGCAGAGTGCACCCCTAGCCATTTGCTAATGACACCAAACTGGAAAGAGTGGCTGATACATCACAGGGTTGTGCTGCCATCTGGAGGGACCTCAAAAGGCTGTAGAAATGGGATGACAGGAACCTCATGAAGTTAAAAAAGGAGAAGCAACAAATCCTGCACCTGAGAAAGAACAACCCCATGCACCAGTACAGGCTGGGGGCCGACCAGCTAGAAAACAACTTTCCAGTAAAGGACCTGGGGGTCCTGCTACCTGCAGTCTGGAGGAAACTCTTGTTTAAAGGTTAACGACATCACTCTAAATGCAGCAAACAGATAAAAGATCAATTTTGAGGCACTGAGGCATCTTGTGTTGGATTACAGCACAAATCCAGAAAGCAATGACCCTAGAAAGACTCTGACAGAGCAGTGCTCTATTGCCAGGGATAAGCAGAAATGGGCAATAGAAACCAGGCCTCTGCAGAAGACACAGAAGGTGGTTTATGACAAAAGGTACTGACTAAAAATTTTAACAGACTATGGCTTTTGATCATGGGTGTGTGGTAGAAACACCCCTTTTCTGCTATTCTGGCAGGGCCTAGAAACTGCCGGAAAAGGTATTCTATAAAAACTCTTTTGGAGAAAGACATTCAGAGAGATATCAAGCTATAGAAATGAGCTGACAGGAACTTTATTTACTTCAACAAGGAGGAGTGCCAAGTACTGTGCGCAGGGAGGAGCAACCCCATGCACCGGTACATGCCAAGGGGAGCAGTCAGCTGGAAAGCAGCTTTGCAGAAAAGGACCTGGGGGTTCTGGTGGACACCAAGTTCAACATGAGCCAGCAGTGTGCCCTTGCCACAAAGAGGGCTAATGGTATCCTGGGCTGCATTAAGCAAAGTATTGCCAGTAGGTCCAGGTAGGTGACCCTTCCCCTTTATTCAGTGCCAGTTGAGTACTGTGCACCTAGAGTCCTGTGTCCAGTTCTGGGTTCCCCAGTACAAGAGAGACATGGACACATTGGAGAGAGTCCAATGATGATTAAAAATAAGATAAAGATGATTAAGGGATTGGAGCATCTGTCCTACAAGGAAAGGCTGAGAGAATTGGGACTGTTTAGCCTGGAGAAGTGTCGTGGGTTCAGCAGTAGCAGTCATTTTTCTCCTTCTTGGTAGCTGGTGCAGCACTGTGTTTTTGATTTTGAGCCTTGGAACTGCGCTGATAACACCAGTGTTTTCAGTTACTGCTTGGTAATGTTTTGGTCTGACCAAGGACTTTCTGAGCCTCATGCTGTGCCAGGGAGGAGGAGAAGCTGGGAGGAAGCAGAGACAGGACACCTGACCCAAACTGACCAAAGAGGCTATTCCATACCACAGCACGTCATGTCCAGGATGTGAAAACGGAGGGCAGAGATCCAGAAGGGTGTGGTGGTGCAGTGGGGGGTTCGCTGCTGGGGGGTGCACTGGCTGGGTCAGGCTTGGTAAGCAGTTGTATTCTCTTTCCTTGTATTTCTCTTGTATTATTACTGGTGGTAGCAGTAGTGATTTGTGTTATACCTTAGTTACTAAACTGTTCTTATCTCAACCTGTGGAAGTTGCATTCTTTCGATTCTCCTTCCCATCCCCCTGGGACTGGGGGAAGAAAGAGAGGGAGTGAGTGAGTGAGAAAACTGCGTGAGTTATTGAGGGGCTTAAACCACAACAAGAAGTAAAGGCTTAGGGCAGGGGGGATCTCATCAATGTATATAAATACCTGAAGGGAAGGCACATAGAAGATGGCTACAGGCTTTATTCAGTGGTGCCCAGTGACAGGACCAGAGGCAATGGGCACAAACTGAAACACAGAAGGTTCCATCTGAAAATCAGGAAACACTTTTTTACTGTGACAGTGACTGAGCACTGGAAGGGGTTGCCCAGAGAGGCTGTGTAGTCTCCTCCTTTGTTAATATTCAGAAGTCATCTGGACATGTTCCTGGGCAATCAGCTCTGGCCCTGCTTGAGCAGGGGGTTGAACAAGATGACCCCCAGAGGTCCCTTCCAACCTCAGCCATTCTATTATTTTGTGAGTCTGTGATTTCCACCAATTATTAACTTAGTAGGGATGAACTTTGAGCAAGTACCCAAAGATAAGCATTTAAATTCTTGTTAAGTGCCCAATGCTTAAATGTTTTCCTGAACCACTGGGGTGGGTTTTTTGGGGGTGAGCAGTTTGTTTAAAAAAAAAAAAGGAAAAAAAAAACCCAAATATGTTCCAAGTTACATTATAACATAAGTAAAAGTTATATTAATGCAATTACGAGACATTATGAATTGAGTTTGTATACCAGGAAAAATTATTAGTGAAATGCATGAGGCAGTAAAATAGCACTGCAAATAACATGCAGAAAGTATCATCACCTTAAATTTTAAAACTAAACAAAATGCTAGAAATTATAGTTTAGGCAACAGTGATTGACTAGCACAGAAACAGACTTACATAATTTAACAAGTTATTCTTAGTTTTAATATTGTTGATTCTAAAACTGTAACACCAACTTATGCTGAAAAAGAACATCAGATTTCACCTAAAGAACCTAAAAAACTAACAGCTGAATGGAGGGGAAGTGGAGGGGAAAGTGCTCTTCTCCCCGGTATCCTGTGATAGGATGGGTGGGAATAGTTCAAATTTATGTCAGGGGAGGTTCAGACTACGTATTAGGAAGCATTTCTTTACTGAGAGGGTGGTCAAGCTCTGGAACAGACTTCCTAGAGAGGTGGTCAGTGCCCCATTCCTGTCAGTGTTTAAGAGGTATTTGGACAATGCCCTGTCCTGGTTTTGGCTGAGATAGCGTTAATTTTCTTCCTAGTAGCTGGTGCAGTGCTGTGGTTTTGTTTTAGTCTGAGAATAATGCTGATAACACACTGATGGATTAGGTGTTGCTAAATAGCACTTACCCTGGTTAAGGAGTTACCTGGAAGGGACAGATCACTGCTTGGGTTGGGCTGGGTATCAGTGGGTGGTGAGCAATTGTATTGTGCATCACTTATGTTTATTGGGTTTTTTTTCCTTTCCCCTTTTAGTTTTATATTCTCTCCCCTTGTTATTTCCCTTATCATTATTATTACTAGTAGTAGTAGTATCATATTCTACTTTGGTTATTAAACTGTTCTTATCTCAACCTGTGGGGTTTACAGTCTTTCGATTCTCCTCCCCATCCTGCCCGGGCAGTGGGGAAAGGGGGGTGTGAGCAAGCGGCTGCATGGCGCTGAGTTACCGGCTGGGTTTAAACCATGACATGCCCTTAATAATATGCTTTAAATTTTGGTCAGCCCTGAAGTGGTCAGGCAGTTGGAGTAACGGTCATTGTAGGTCCCTTCCAACTGGAACAAATAATTAAACAAAACAAAAAAAAACTAACCTAAATTACACATACTAAAGGAGTCTTGGACAAAAGTCATGGCTTTTCACATTCAGTTCCTGTTTTCCAACTCCACTTCCCTTCTCAATCTCCCCACATGTCACTCCCTTTAATGTTGGAGGGGCTGCATAGGTGATTAATCATGTCACAGAAGTGTGTGCTGAGCTGTCTGCTTCAGAAGCCCCTTTAATTCTCTAGCAAATCCAAATTATGTTTTCTGTATGGTTTTACTTCAAATACCTTTCTCAAGTTGTGCAAGAACCTTCAGGGAGCCCAGCTTAGAAGTACAAAATTACACTGCTTCTGTATTTTACATCTATATTGTATTTATTTCAAAAATTCCATATTCCTTATCAACCTTTCAAATGAATAATTATAAATATTCAATAAATTAAATGAATGTATTTTTAATGAGCTATAGCACACATTCCATAGTAATCTACTTTTAGAATCATGCATATGTATTTCTGGTGGTTGCCAGATATTCTATTTCAAGAAATAAACTCTGAAAAATACATGTCTGCTTATGTAGCTTTTAGTTCCAGCAAAATAAAATTGAGTAAAACAGTGAAAAGTAGTTGCTTTTGCAGCCTTGTAAAAAATCAGTTTTTCAGTACACCTGTTGAAATGTATCATTCTGTCTTGCCAGGGTTTTTTTGTTTTCCCAGAATTAACAGACACCTACCTGTTGCTGAACCGGTACCTGCTGTACTACCTGTGTGGGCACTGCTGCCTGGCCAGCCACAGATGCCTGTAAAGTCACAGTCGAACCTGTGTCCGACCCAGTCTCTGATGTCTGCATCGTGGTCTCTGAATAAAATTAAAATGTAAAATTAAAAGTTCAACTCAAACTTCTTTGGGTTTTTTTGTCACTTATCTTTATTCATATCTTAAAAGAAGAATGAATATTCACCCCAAATCCAATCTGGGGATTGGCTAAAGATTGTTTCACATACTAGTACATGGAGATTTATTTTTCCTTTCTTAAAATGTTGCTTTGGCCTAAAATATTAGAAAATTCATATTATATATTATTGCTTTGTCTAATCTAAGGTGTACTTAGATTTTGCAGCATTTCAAGAGAATACTATAAGCTTTGAACTTCATGAATTTTTTTTCTAACAGTTACAGTATGCTTTGTAACAGCAAATACATTTATCAAGCCAGAAGAAAGGTGCACACAAACCTACTTACTGCTTTGAGGCAAAGAACTAGAAAAAAATCCATTTACAGGTCTGATTCTTCTCTAACTATACTTGCACACATTAGCTGCTACTGTCAAATTTTGGGAGGAGACTCAAAACCTTATACCATATTAAGACAACATACTTTAAGCTAGCTATATGCACAAAAATAATTAATTCTAGAAGCTGCACATATAAATATTTACTTGTTAATTAAGCATACCTTCTGAAAAAGACTTGCAATAATCAATGCTATTAAACTGAATGCTGGAAATGTTTCACACCAACTCATCACAATTCTAAAGAACTAAAAGACTAATTTCTATAGTAATCACAGTACAAATAAATCAAATTTCTTCCAATATTGTCAGCTTTTAGAAAGAACTAACATACACTGAATAAAGTGTACTGTAAGAACACAATGGGCAAAATATACAATACCAGAAAGAAATTTTCTTCCTGAAATGGTTCAAATCCTTATGTACTGAAATATTCAAAGTTTTCTCTTACCTTACTTGCACTCAAAATACCTTATATACTAGTGTAAATGAACAGAAACTTTTCTTATTTATACGACTTCAGGAACAACTCATAAAAACCAGAAACAAGTAAAAGTCCTCCCATCAGCTTATAAATGACTACCCATTCTTCAAAGCTGTCCTTCCTCTGGTTTACTGAGTTGCACTATAAATTCATTTAGGTTGGAATGGACCTCCTGAGATCATCTAATCCAACCCCTCTGCTCAAAAGAGGGTCACCTAGAGGCAGGTTGCTCAGGGCCGTGTCCAGTTGGGTTCTTAATATCTACAAGGATAGAGACTCCACATCTTTGGACAACCTGGTACAGTCCTTGACTAACCTTTACAGTAAAAAAGTGATTTCAAGTGTTCAGATGGAAATTCCTGCTTTTTTCCATTTGTGCCCATTGACTCTAGTTCTGTTAATGAGCACCACTGAGAAGAGTCTTGCTCCTTCATCTTCACTCTCCCATCAGGTATTTATACATGATAAGATCCTCCCTGAGCCTTCTCTTCTCTAGGCTAAAATAGTCCCAGCTCTCTCAGCCTCTCCTCATATGGCAGATGCTCCAGTCCCTTAATCATCTTTGTGGCCCTTTGCTGGACTTGCTCCGGTAAGTTCAAACTTACTTGTACTGGAGAGCCCAGAACTGAACACGGTACTCCAGATGCGGCTTCACTAGCACTGAGTAGAGGAAGGCCCTACCTCCACCTCCTAGCAATGCTTTTTCTAATGCAGCCAGGGATACTGTTGCTGTGAGGCTGCACTGCTGGCTCACATTCAGCTTCTTGTCCACCAGGACACCCATTTCCTTCTCTGCAAAGCTGCCTTCCAGCTAGTCAGCCTGCAGCTTGTACTGGTACCTGGAGTAAGTCCTTCCCAGATGCATGGCTTTGCACTTGTTGAACATAGTGAGATTCTTCTCTGCCCATTTTTTCAGCCTGTCAAGGTCCCTCTGAATGGCACAACAGCCACCTGGTCCATCAACTGCTTCTGCCAATGCTGTATCATCTGAAAACTTGCTGAGGGTGCACTCTGCCCTATTTTCCAGGTCACTAATGAAGATATCAAAAAGTTTTGGCCCCAGTACAGACTCCTGGGGGTCAACACTAGTGACTTGCTTCCAACTGAAATTGACACCACTCTCTGGGCAGTTCAGCCAGTTTCAGTCCACCTCACTGTCCATTAAACAACACCCACTGCTCTCCCCTCATCCACTAAGCTAGTTACCTCATTGTAGAAGGATTATCAGGTTGGTCAGACATGATTTCCCATTCATAGATCCATACATACTCCTACTAAGCACGTTCATGTCCTTCAGTTTCCAAGATTCTTTTCTCCATCATCTTCCTGGGAATATAGGTGAGGCTGACCAGCCTATAGATCTTCCTTCTTGCCTTTATTGAAGACTGAAGTGATATTTGCTCTCTTCTACTTGTCAGGAACCTCTTCCAATCACCATGACCATTCAAAGATAATCGAGAGTGGCCTTGCAATGACATCAGCCAGATCACTCAGCACTCATGGGGGCAACACATCAGGCCCCATGGACTTATGCATGATCAGTTTGTATAAATGGTCTTACATATGATCCTCTTCCATGGAAGGTAAATCTTCCTTGCTCCAGATTTTCCCTCTGGTCTCAGGGGCCTGGGAATCCTCAAGGGTGGCCTTACCCATAAAGACTGAGGCAAAGAAGGCATGGAGTAACTCAACCTTATCCATGTAATTTGTCACCAGTTCCCCCATCCCATTCAGCAACAGGTGACATTTTCCCTGGTCTTCCTTTTGCTGTTTCTGTACTTGTAGAATCCTTTCTTGTTGCCATCTATTATCAGCATTACATTTTGTACCGAGCTAGTCTGGGATTGAGTTAACTTTCCTCACAGTTGCCCATATGGTACTGTGTTTTGCATTTGTGGCTAGAACAGTGTTGATAACAGACCAATGTTTTGGCTATTGCTGAGCAGTGCCTGCACATCAAGGCTTTCTCTCAAGTCCGCCTCCCTCCCAGCTGAGGGAGAGCAAGAGGTTGGGAGGGGACATAGACACAATAGCTGACCCCAACTGACCAAAGGTATATTCCATACCATATGACATCATGCCCAGCAAAAAAAGCTCACAGAAAGGAGGGGGAAGGGGGAAGGGGAAAGGGGAACACTCATGGTTATGGCATTTGTCTTAGAAGCAATCATTAAGCATGCTGAGTGTCTGCTTTCCAGGAAGTGGTTGGACATCTTGTGGCTGGCCAATGGGGAATAGTGAATTAATTAATCTTTTTGCTTTGTTAGTGCACACAGCTTTTTTATTCTTAAATTGTCATTGTCTTGATCCATAAGACTATTCACCTTCTTTCTGATTTTTATCCATTCCATTGGGGAAGATAATGAGCAAGGAGGGCAGGTGTTTGGCTGCTGCTCAGGGCTCATGACATATTTAATCAAGTATAATTGAGAAGTAGACACTGACCATACCAACCCTAGAAAAACTCCTAATTGTTATTTCTGGAAGAAAGTGGCACTTTTGCTTTTTGTTGGATTTGGGGACTATGCTAAAAGTTTATACCGCCAAAAAGAGTTTTAAAAAGAAGAAAAAGAAAGTCCCAGCCGACTGGACAGGAAAGAGATGGAGGATATGACAAGAGATGAGAGAAACGAGTGACTTGCAAGAGCAGACACACGGGAGGCAGAGGGAGGAGCTGCAAGATGAGAGGCAAGAGAGGTGAGATGAGGCAAGTTAAGAGATATGGGGGGAGATCGGAGACAAGACATGAGAGCTGAGAAAAGAGAAATAAGAAATGAGAAAGGAGATGAAAGATAAGACAAGGCGTGAGAGACGAGACAAAATGAGAGGAGAGGGAAGGGGAAAAGGGGGAAAAGGGGGAAAAGGGGGAAAAGGGGGAAAAGGGGGAAAAGGGGAGGAAGGGGAGGAAGGGGAAACAAGAAATGAGACAAGATTAGAGTGAGTGAACAGCTGTGTGGTGTTAAGATGCCTATTGGGATTAAACCACAACAGCCCTTTAGCCCTTTTTGGACCCTGTACTGGCTTTATGTGGCAAGGTTTTGGTAGGGCTGGCTTCTGTGAGAAGAGATCAGGAACTGCCCCCATGTTGGACAGAGACAGCTTTACCTGACTCCAAAATGGACACATCACTTCCCAAGGCTGAACCAGTCAGAGAAGCTGGTGGTGCTTCTGTGATAACATGTTTAAGAAAGGGTAAAAAATGCTACACAGCAGCTGTGAGTCTACTCCAACCCTGATGACACACACTGCAAATACTCCAATCCCCACAACAGGCACTGCAGCTGAACCAGAGAACCAAACTGTGCTGTTATCAGCCTCCCCTGTACAGAAGAAATGGACATGAATGACAGCTTGTATAGAGAAACAGGAAGAAGCAGGGCCAGCACAAGAAACAGAGGAAGAGGCAGAACATGAGGTAACCTCTTGATCACTGTCCCTGAGTGAGCTGCAGGATATACGAAAAGATTTCAGCCATCGCCCAGGTGAGCATGTGATCACCTGGCTGCTCAGATGTTGACATAATGGAGCTAGTAACCTGGAATTAGATGGTAGGAAAGCCAAGCAGCTGGGATCACTTGCTAGGGAAGGGGGCATTGACAAGGCAATTGGGAGAAGGACACAAATCCTCAGCCTCTGGAGGAGACTCCTCTCAAGTGTAAAGGAAAGGTGTCCCTTCAAGGAAGATGTTATATGTTACCCAGGCAGGCATACTACGGAAGAGAGATGTATCCCAGTACCTGAAAGAATTAGTTTTGCTAGAGATGATTTATTATAACTTGAACCACACACAGTTACCCACAGATCCAAAGTCCATTGCACATAAACCATACAACAACCCAATACCATAAACCATTTTTCCTGTCCTAAAACACTGCTACAGAAGATGGAAACCAAAGCCTCAGGCAAAGGCAAAACCACCCATGGAATTTATTTTTCTCGAGGACCTGGGTGTACTTGGTGGGTAATGCTGAAGGATGGGGAACTCCAGTATGTACCTCAAAGAGATTCTTAACGTGAGCCAGCAGTGTGCGCTCGCAGCCCAGAAAGACAACCGTATCCTGGGCTGCATCAAAAGGAGCGTGACCAGCTGGTTGAGGGAGGTGATCCTGCCCCTCTGCTCTCTTGACACCTCACTTGGAGTATCGTGTACAGTTCTGGTGTCAACATAAAAAGGACATGGAACTGTTAGAACAAGTCCACAGGAGGGCCACGAGGATGATCAGGGGACTGGAGCACCTCCCATATGAAGATAGGCTGAGAAAGTTGGGGCTGTTCAGCCTGGAGAAGAGAAGGCTGTGTGGAGACCTCACAGCAGCTTTCCACTATGTGAATGGGGGCTATAGAGATGCTGGGGATGGACTATTCGTTAGGGACTGTAGCGATAGGACAAGGGGTAACGGGTTCAAACTTCAACAGGGGAAGTTTAGACTGGATATGAGGAAGACATTCTTTACTGTAAGGGTGGTGAGGCACTGGAATGGGTTGCCAAGGGAAGTTGAGAATGCTCCATCCCTGGCAGTATTCAAGGCCAGGTTGGACAGAGCCTTGGGTGACATGGTTTAGTGGGAGGTGTGCCTGCCCATGGCAGGGGGGTTGGAACTAGATGATCTTAAGGTCCTTTCCAACCCTAACTATTCTATGATTCTATTCTATGATTTTGTGTGAGAATAACCCATGAATTAAACTGTATGATGTTAATTGCTATATAACACTGTTACCACAAAAGACAGTTGAAGAAACTCACTAAGACTTGATTTGGAGCTTTAGAAAGCAGGCAGTCCTTATTGCAGCACTGGGTGCTGTCGTGGTTTAAGCCATAAATCACGCAGTTTGCTGACTCACTCCCCCCTCTTTCTTCCCCCCCACTGCGAGGGGGAGGGGAATGAGGACAAGAATCGAAAGAATGCAACTCCCACAGGTTGAGATAAGAACAGTCCAGTAAATAAGGTATAACACAAATCACTACTGCTACCACTAATAATAACAATGACCAGGGAAATACAAGGGCAGAAGATAAAACTGCTCACCACTCGACAACCAAGCCATGAACTGAACGCTTCCGGGTTCCTGCCCCCAGCTTTTCCATCCTGGGCATGACGTGCTGTGGTATGGAATAACCTCTTTGGTCAGTTTGGGTCAGGTGTCCTGTCTCTGCTTCCTCCAGGCTTCCCCTCCTCCCGGGCAGAGCATGAGACTCAGAAAGTCCTTGGCCAGACCAAAACATTACCAAGCAGTAACTGAAAACACTGGCATTATCAGCGCTGCTCCCAGGCCCAAAATCAAAAACACAGCGCTGCACCAGCTACCAAGAAAAAGAAAAATGACTGCTACTCCTGAACCCATGACACCCTGATCATCCTCATGGCCCTACTCTGGACTCGTTCCAACAGTTCCATGCCCTTTTTATGTTGAGGACACCAGAACTGCACACACTACTCCAAGTGAGGTCTCACGAGAGCAGAGTAGAGGGGCAGGATCACCTCCTTCGACCTCCTGGTCATGCTCATTTTGATGCAGCCAAGGATATGGTTGGCTTTCTGGGCTGCGAGCGCACACTGCCGGCTCATGTTCATTTTCTCATCAACCAACACCCCCAATTCCTTCTCTGCAGGGCTGCTCTGAATCTCTTCTCTGCCCAACCTGTAGCTGTGCCTGGGATTTCTCTGACCCAGGTGTAGGACCTTGCACTTGTCATGGTTAAACTTCATCAGGTTGGCATCAGCCCACCTCACAAGAGTGTCAAGGTCCCTCTGGATGGCATTCCTTCCCTCCAGCGCATCAACCGAACCACACAGCTTGGTGTCATCAACAAACTTGCTGAGGGTGCACTCAATCCCACTGTCCATGGCACTGACAATGATCTTGAACAAGACCTGTCCCAAAACTCATCCCTGAGGGACACCACTCGTTACTGGTCTCCAGCTGGACATTGAGCCATTGAGTACAACTCTTTGCGTGCAGCCATCCAGCCAGTTCTTCATCCATTGAGTGGTCCTCCTATAAAATTGATGTCTCTCCAATTTAGAGACAAGGATGTCATGCGGGACATTGTCAAACGCTTTGCACAAGTCCAGGTAGATGACATCAACTTCTCTACCCCTGTCCATCAATTTCCGTAGCCCCATCCTAGAAGGCCACCAAATTGGTCAGGCAGGATTTCCCCTCAGTGAAGCCATGCTGACTGTCACCAACCACCTTGCTGTTTTTCACGTGCCTTAGCATGCCTTCCAGGAGAATCTGCTCCAAGATTCTGCAAGGCACAGAGGTGAGACTGACTGGTCTGTAGTTCCCTGGGTCATCCATTTTCCCCTGCTTGAAAATGGGGGTTATATTACCCTTTTTCCAGTCGTCGGGAACTTCACCTGACTGCCATAATTTTTCAGATATGATGGACAAATACAGACAGTAGTCTGTAAACAGTTGTGAGTCAGCTCTCCTGCTTCTGGATTGGTTGTCAAAACCACTGCTGCGTTCAAAAGGTTAGTTACTTTCAATTCTACATTCTCTTGTTCTAGAAGCACAGCCTGATATTTTATCAGCCTGCTTGGGGAAAGCCAATGACTGCTTTTCTGTTCCAGAATGGTTGTTACCATGTGAAGTACAAATGCAGTCCGTTTTTGCCCCAAAGTATTCAGTACAATTTTCTATTAGAAGCTCTAATCCTTTTCTTGCTTCCGGTTTTATAGGATATTGTTTCTGTCTTACCAGTCTGACGTTTGTTTTCAGATGAATAGTTACTGGTTGTGCACTTTGTGATCGTCCTGGTACTCCAGCAACCCATACTAGTGGGGTGACTGCATTGTCCACTTCCTCTGGTATATCTGGCTCAGTGGCTGGTTTCTGTGACATAAAAACTTGGGCCTCCACAGCCTTTTCATCAGGAACATGTACCTGAATTTTTCTTTCTGTAAACATAACTTATGCATGTAATTTACTCCGTATATCCCTATACAATAACAGCACGGGGCACTCAGGCATGGAAAGAAATTGATGGGTCAACATCCATTTACCAATTTTAAAATTTAAAGGTTGAAAGAAAGGATGGGTTCCTGTCCACCCTGTGGCACCAATGACTGTTTCCTTAATTGCCCTTTACAAATATTTATAGCAGAATAGGTAGCTTCTGTTTTTACAAGAAATTTTATCTTATCATTCCCCAATCTAACTTGTAACCAGGGTTTTTTTTGGGAAGGGTTTCAAATCTTCCCCTGGTCCTCCTCAATCTTCATCTAAAGTAATCATTTTTCTGCCTGTCCTGACATTCCACTAAATCTCCAGTGTTTCTTTTGATTCTTAGGGCATTCTCTCTTCCAGTGCTCCCTCTGTTTACAAATTGCACATTGGTCATTCTCTAAGTGAACCCGTGGAGTCTGTTCACAAACCTTTCCATGTAATCCTTCTTTCTGACCCTTTCATCCCAGGCCGCTCCCTCCTTTCCTGGTTTCCTGTGTGACAGCTACAGCCAACAATCCCCCCCCATTCTTTTCCTTCTTTTCTCTCTCCCCTTCAACTTCTCTGTTATTGTACACTCTCCAGGCTGTTTCCAGCAATTTATTGAGTGACCAAGAATCTGTCCCTCACAGTTTATGCAGCCTGCATTTAATATCTGGATTTGATTGACCAATAAAAAAAATATAAGATAACTGTGCTGCATCTTTTTCAGGGTCTATATCAGTATACTTCCTAGCCATCACCACAAGTCTTTCATAAAAGGCAGACAGATTCTCCTTTCATCTGTATTACTTGATATAGTTTTAGGAATCACATGTTTCATTCCAAACAAAACCAACCGCTAACACTTGGTTAATAGATCCCACTCAGCCAGAACATTTGGATCCCACTTAGGGTCTATGAAGGGAAAGTGGTCATCCACTGAACCCTGCTGGCACCCCTGAGTGTGCATCTTTTCTTCCTCCTCCCTTGCTTTTGCCAGCACTATATTTTTCTCATCTTATGGTACCAAAGTATCAAATATTACTTTTAAATTATTCCAATATGGATCTTGCATTCTAATAATTGTCTCCATCATTTAAATACTTTCTCAGGATCTTCCCTATAGGGCCCAGCTCTTTCTAGGCTCATAAATCTGACACAGGAAACAGCACCTTGATATTCACAGGTCCCTTCGCCCCTCCTTTTCCAATGCTAATACCATAGGATCTTCAGATATATGCATATACCCCTTTCACAAGCCAAAATTATTCCACAAATCAAAGAATAAATCAACATACCATAATTCATCCCACTTTGCCTCCCTTCAGCAATACAGCATCAGTTGCAAAATCACATTATAATCAATTGTACTGTTCACAGGCCACTTCACCCCAGACTGCAGCTTATACAATGCCCACCAATGATTACAATACTTTATCAAAGTCTCCTGAGTGACTGAGCCACCCAGGGTCCACCAATTTGTTTCCAATGTCATAAAATGCAACTCAATGGGGATTTCTTCAAAATACTCCTATGGAGGCAGTAGTACCCATGACCATGACCTCCATCCAAATACAGTGTCCGAACAACCAAACAAATCCTTACCCACTACACAGGGAGTCCCCTCTGACCAATGTGGATAAGTTACCAAGTATAAAGAATGCCTTCCCAAAGAAATAAAATCATGGGTCTTACTAAGGTCCCGAGTCGGTCCAGGGACCTGTGGTTCCTTTCAGGGAAGTCCCCAATGCCAACATGAAAGTCCCAGAGATTCCCCGGATCCATGGGAAACATGGCAGAGTGTCCCTGTTCTGGTGCCAAACTGTTACACAGAAGACGGTTGAAGAAACTCTCAAAGACTCGATTTGGAATTTTAGAAAGCAGGCAGTCCTTATTGCAGCATTGGGTGCACACACACCTGAAGTCTACAAGCAGCATCCATATATCCAATGAACTTATGCATATTTACAACCTTTCCGGGAAATTCTTTACAAATTCACTAGATTTCCTGGAACTAATTGCAATATTTGCATTTTAATTATGCATGAGCTTTCTTGCTAAGTGGTGGTCTCCAGGAGTCTCTGGTGGTCCCTAATAATCTTCCTCACTGTATCCACTGATTGACCTCTGTACTTGCCCATGTGCAAAAGACTTGTGAATTACTTAACAATTGTGTCCGTTTTTTAGGTCAGTTTGTTCCAATTTGTTCCTTATCTTGAAGGACTGGTCCCATCTGTCTTGCTCACTCCTTTCTTATCTTCACACCAGGTTGACTACATAGGGGTGAACCAGCCCCATCTTGGTTACTCCTTCCTTATCTTCAAAGGCTACCCTTGTCTTATACATACCCCAAGGCCACACTGGCCCATCTTGCCCTCAACAAAGTGGTCCCAATTTACAACCCAACATCTTGCTTGCAATTAAGAGTGGTTTTAATTTACAACTTATCATTTCAGCTTACAACACTGTGTATTATAACTTACATGGTGGCTATATGCCTATCACCTTACTGAGTGCCTCATGGCACCTGTCTCCACCACTCCAGATTTGAGGATCTGAACCTGACTCCCTTTTGATCACCACATTAGTGAAGAATGAAATTTGATGAAACCAGACAAATGCAGTGGTGATGGAATCAGAACTGGCTTCAGCCCAACTGTATACTTGGCTGCATGAAAAGGAGCATGTCCAGCAGGTTGAAGGAGCAGCCTTCCAATATCTGCAGGGGGCCTACAAGGATGCCAGAAAGGGACTCTTCATCAGGGATTGTAGTGTTATGACAAGGAATAATGGGTTTAAACTGAAACAGGGGAAGTTCAGGTTAGATACAAGGAAGAAGTTCTTTACTGTGAGGGTGGTGAGGCACTGGAAGAGGTTGCCCAAATAAGTGGCAAATGCTCCATGCCTGGCAGCGTTCAAGGCCAGGCTGGACAGAACCTTGGGCAACATGATCTAGCGTGAGGCATCCCTGCCCATGGCAGGGGGGTTGGAACTAGATGATATTAAGGTCCTTTCTAACCCTAACCATTCTATGATTCTATGATTATTAACAGCATTGTTATTGTTGGTATTATTTCTATTATCATTATATTTTACATAAGAACAGCTTAATAATTGAAATTATCTCAACCCATGGGTTTTACATTCTTCCCACTCTCCTCCTCATCCTGTCCGAAGTGGAGGGGGGGGTGTGTGAGCGAGCAGCTGCATGGTACTTAGTTACCGGTTGGGTTTAAACCACGACAGTCTTTTTTTGGCACCCAGCATGGAGCATGAAGAGTTAAGATAACGACAGATATGACCAGAGTGTATTAATACAATTTTGTTGTAAGCATTAGTTGGATTGTTTTAATAGTCACTGGTGATAATGTTACCTCACTCATTCTCAGAGTTCATGCACATGTACTCACTAGTACACTATGTAATACTGTTCTTGTCATATGTGCTCCCTGTGGTGATATTTATCCATGGGGCTTGCGCTAAGGTTATTATTTTATTGTACTTTGCAGTGCTGTGTTATGATATGATCATTAGTCTCATCACCAGTGATGAGACTAATCTGGTATATGCACTCACCTCTGTGTCTCAGGAGCCATCTTTTGGGAACTATTAACAATTACACCTTTGGCCTTTTCTCCTCAGAGAGCCAATCCTTAACAGAAACATCTTCTCAAAGCTTCCATCCTTCTATTTTGCCTTCCTTCCTTTCCCCCTTCCCTCCTCACAGTATCCTACTTCTCCTCCAGGATAATTACAATAGCATCTGCCAGTGACAGGCACTGCAGCTAATTTAATCCCTGAAACAAGTAATGCAAACACTCATTCCCCAATGAAAATCATGAAAACCACTCAGTCCCCAGCAATGGATCATACAACTGAATAAGAGAACCAACCCGTGTTGGTATCAGTTGCCCCTATACGCAAGAAATGGAAACGAAAAAACAATCCGTTTAGTGGAGGAGGATGAAGCAGGTCCGCCATCAGTCGGCGAGGTGGCAGCAGCGGCAACCAAGGTTAAGTCAGGGGTTTGAGCTTCAGATCTGAGCTGTACAAGGAGTTTCCGAGCCCAGGGACACCTGAGCCCAATCCGACCCCAGCAGCTCTCGGCAGCCAATCAGGCAAGCAGGGGGCGGAGCCAGGAGCTTCCGCGGGAGATTTAAATGGCTCTAAAGAGTTTGGCTACCAGCATGTGGTGCATCAGTTCACACGGGGAGGTCTCTGCAATCTGCAAGTAGGTCCATACCTCGGGGAAGTACTAAGTGCTCTAAGTCTCTGCTACGATGGTGTGCACTTGACTCAAAGCCAAATCCACCGTGTCCAGTGAAGCAGCCCCTGAGAATTCAGCTGCTTGTACTCAAACAGAGCTGGCAAGGAAATAGCTATAAGTATACGTGGTAGCCTGCAATGGACACCCAGATACTTCTGGGGAAAAAGCTAGTACCTGAACAAAACATGCACAGGTTGAGGACCTGTTGTGACAGGTAGCAGAGCTACAAGAGAGTGTACAGTACAAGAGGCTGTACAGTATTAGAGAAGCCGAGGCTGAAATAGATACATGGCTTCACAACCAGTGGATACCACTGAGGCACCTTGGACCCTAGCAACCCACAAAAGCAGGGCTCCAACTCAACATCTGCCCTCCAACATCCAGACCAATAACAGATACGATGCTTTGAAGACTTTAGATATCCACAAGCAAGGCCCACAAGGAGATCCTGCACCAGCAGTGCATGGTGGTTACCATAAAAAGAAATATTGAGTAATTATAGTGGGCAACTCTCTGTTGAAGGGCACTGAGGCACCCATCTCACAGCCTGATAGGGAGTTATGAGAGGTATGCTGACTACCAGGGGCTAGGATATGTGCTGTTGCTGAGAGGGTTCCCCAGCTTGTCAAGAGCACAGACTACTACCCTGCTGTTAATTTTTCATGTGAGTACAAATGACACAGCAAGCCAAAAAATAGGTAGGATAAAAGAAGACTCTAGAGTCCTGGTGAGGCAGGTGAAAAACATTAGCACCCAAGTTACCTTCTCATCTATCCTAATGATTAGGGAAATGGGGACAGCCAGAAACAGATGCATAGTGCAGAGCAATGACTGGCTTCGTAGCTGGTGCTATTGAGAAGGTTTTGGCTTTTATGACAGTGGGTCATGCTTCAATGATTATAGACTGTTAGGGAGGGATTGGATCCATCTGTCTAAAAGGGGCAAGAGAATCTTTGGCAGCAGGCTGGACAGCTTGCTGAAATGGGCTTTAAACTGAAGGACCTGGGGGGGCATGCCATTGCTTCCTCCTGAGGGGTACTTCTTGCTAGCCACTTCAGTGACAGATGCTCCTTGAGTGCCTCTCAAGATAAGAATCAAAGGCCTAGCCACATCAAGGGTGTTTATGGTAATGGTGAATCTTACAGCCCTTTCAGGGAACCTAGCTGTGAAATTACCTCTCTGAAGTGCCTGTATACAAACGTGTGTAGCATGGGAAATAAAAAGGAGGAACTGGAAATCTATGCGCGGTTGCAGGGCCATGATCTCATCGCAATTACTGAGACATGGTGGGATAGCTCACATGACTGGAATGTTGTCACAGACAGCTATGAGGCTTTTTAGAAAGGACAGGTTAGGGAGGCGAGGTGCTGGAG
The DNA here is from genome assembly GCA_017639245.1 of Myiopsitta monachus. Lineage (NCBI taxonomy): Eukaryota > Metazoa > Chordata > Aves > Psittaciformes > Psittacidae > Myiopsitta > Myiopsitta monachus. The sequence continues at coordinate 8,398,526 of CM029940.1, forward strand.
TTGTTCTTTATGTGAGAGAGCAATTGGAACATATCAAGTGCTACCCAGGGACAGATCCAAACTCCAGCATATGGCTTTAGCTTTCCTAACCTGATCCCTGGCTGCTCTGTTTCTCTATATTCTTCCTAAGCTCCCTGTCCTTGCTTCCACTCTCTGTGGATTGAAGGATTTTCTGAGTCTCATGCTCTGCCAGGGAGGAGGGGAAGTCAGGAGGAAGCAGAGACAGGACACCTGACCCAAACTAACCAAAGGGGTATTCCATACCGCAGCACGTCATGCCCAGTATAGAAACTGGGGGCAGTTACCCCAAAGGGCTAGATCACTACTCGGGTCGGGCTGGGTATCGGTCGGCGGGTAGTGAGTGGTTGTATTCTCTTCCCTTATTTCCCTTATCATTATTATTATTGGTGGTAGCAGTAGTGGTTTTGTGTTATACCTTAGTTACTGGACTGTTCTTATCTCAACCTGTGGGAGTTACATTCTTTCGATTATCCTCCCCATCCCTCTGGGAGTGGGGGGAGGAAAGGGGGGGAGTGAGAGAGAAGCTGCGTGGCTGACTGAGCTTAAACCACGACAGTTCTTTTTGGCACCCAACATGGGGCTTGAAGGGTTGAGATAATGACAGATCTGACCAGAGTGTGTCTAATCCTATTTGTGATAAGCATTCATTGTTTCAGATTAATAGTCACTCATCACAATGCTTATTTATTTGCTCTCAAAGTTGTTGCTTTTGATCACAGAATTTCAGCATGTCATACCTTACTTACAGCTGGTATTTGCTGTGTTAGTGTTCATCGGCTGGGGGCCTTGGGCTAAGGTTCTTGTTACATTGTACTTTATGGTAATGACTTGTAATAGAATCATTGTTCATGGAACTGATCTGGCTTGTGTTCCCAGTATGGTCACCACCTCTATACTTTGGGAGGTATATTATAGAAGTGTTTAGCAACTACACATCTTTTTGCCCTCCTTGGGTGGTCGGCCTATGAGGGAGACATTCCCACGCACCCTACTGACAAGTACAGCAGCTACTCAAACTCTGACTGCAACAGATAACGCAGCTACTGCAACTCCAAGCACAGCAGCTACACCAGCCCCAGTGACAAGTACAGCAGCATCATTTGAGAGTTCTGAAGGTTTTGAATGGCCTTTGGGTATCCTTGAGACCTGCCTGCTGATTGTGATGGGGATAACCATGTTGGCACACATACAGAATGTGTTTTATCCACGACCATTCTGTCTGATCTCGAAAGTTAGGCAGAGTCGTGTTTGGGTCTTGTCTAGGATTAGACAACGATATAGGAGGACCAAAAGATTTTCTCCCAGGCTGGACAGTCATGAGTGGCAGGGTGTGTGGGACAGTATGGGCAAGTATCTAGTCCACTGGGCCCCTCCAGTGCTTTGGAAGCATCGGAGATGGAAGGCAGCTGTATGGAGTCCCCGATGACAAGTTGCAGAAACTGCTGAAGGGGAGAGTGAATTATTTTGAGCCTGGTGGGCCCACAACACCTCAGGCCATCAGGGCAGAGACGCAACATACAGATGGACTCATGATCGAGGGGTGGACCTAGAAATGGACACTATTGCCCAGGTTATTCACGAGTATGAAACATGTGCTGCAATTAAGCAAGCCAAGTGGTTAAAGCCTCTTTGGTATGGAGGACCATGGCTGAAGTACAAATATGGGGAGGCCTGGCAGACTGACTATATCACACTGACTATATCACACTCTCTCTCCTGCCCTTAAAGACTGTTACAAGACATGGAGCCTGACATCATGGACCGGATGGACTCAGCAACCTTATAGGGATTGGTCCATGCACTAAGGAATGATCTCTCTCTCTCCCTCTCTGTGTAGATGTATATATATGTATATATATATGAGTGATGGTATATTGAAAATGTGGGATCTGAGCATGATGTGAATGGTATGGAATAAGGGGTGGATACTGTCCTGGGTTCAGTAGTAGCAGTCATTTTTCTCCTTCTTAGTAGCTGGTGCAGTGATGTGTTTTTGACTTTCAGCCTGGGAACGGCACTGATAGCACCGATGTTTACTCTGACCAAGGACTTCCTGAGTCTCATGCTCTGCCAGGGAGGAGGGGAAGTCAGGAGGAAGCAGAGACAGGACACCTGACCCAAACTAACCAAAGGGATATTCCATACCACAGCGCATCATGCCCACTATATAAACTGGGGGCAGTTACCCCAAAGGGCTAGATCACTGCTCGGTCGGGCTGGGTATCGGTCAGCGGGTGGTGACCAGTTGTATTCTCTTCCCTTGTTATTTCTCTTATCATTATTATTATTGGTGGTAGCAGCAATGGTTTTGTGTTATACCTTAGCTACTGGACTGTTCTTATCTCAACCTGTGGGAGTTACATTCTTTCGATTCTCCTCCCCATCCCTCCGGGAGCGGGGGTGAAGAAGGGGGGAGTGAGAGAGTGACTGCATGGCTGATTTGCTGATTGGGTTTAAACCACAACACCCTAACATAACTCACTCTGGCCAGGGACATTAAGGGCAACAAGAAAAACTTCTATAGGGACATTTGGGATAAAAGGAAGACAAGGGGAATTGTGGGCCCCCTCTGGAAGGAAATGGGAGACCTGGTCACCCAGGACATGGAGAAGGCCAAGGAACTCAATTACTTTTTTGCCTCTGTCTTCTCAGGCAAGAGCTCCAGCCACACTTCCCAAGTCACAAAAGGCAAAGGCAGGAACTCAGAACAAAGAACCACCTGCTCTAGGAGATCATCTTAGAGATAATCTGAGGAACCTGAATGCGCACAAGTCCATGGGACTTGATGAGATGGATCTGTGGGTCCTCAGGGAAGTGGCAGCTATAGTTACCAAGACACTATCCATCATATTTGAGAAGTTGTGGCACTGGTGACGTTCCTGCTGTCAGAAGAGGGGTATATGTAACCCCCATTTTTAAAAAGGGAAGAAAAGAAAACCCAGTGAACTACAGGCTGGTCAGTCTCACCTCAGTGCCTGACAAGATCATGGAGCAGATCCTCCTGGAAACTATGCTAAGGCACATGGACAATAAGGGGGTGATTGGTTATAGGCAACATGGCTTCACTAAGGGCAAAGTGTGCCTGACAAATTTCATGGCCTTCTATGATGGTGCTACAGCTTTGGTGGATATTGGAAGAGCAACTGATGTCATCTACCTGGACCTGTGCAAGGCATTTGACACTGCCTGGCACGACATACTCATCTCTAAATTGGAGATGCATGGATTTGTCATATGGACCACATAGTGGATAAGGAATGGGCTGAATGGTCTCACTGAAAGAACTGTGATCAATGGCTCAATGTCCATGTGGAGACCAGTGACGAGTAGCATTCCTTAGGGGTCAGTGTTGGGACTGGTGCTGTTCAACATCTTTCTTGGCAACATGGACAGTGGGATTGAGTACACCCTCAGCAAGTCTGCTGATGACACCAAGCTGTGTGTTGTGGTCAACACACTGGAGGGAAGGGATGCCATCAAGAGGGACCTTGACAGGATTGAGAGGTGGGCCAGTGCAAACTTTATGAAGTTCAACAAGGCCAAGTGCAAGGCTCTGCATCTGGGTAGGAGCAATACCAGGCACAAATATAGGTTGGGTGGAGAATGGATTTGAGAGCAGCCCTGAGGAGAAGGACTTGGGGGTGTTGATTAACAAAAAGCTCAACATAAGCTGTCAGTGTGCACTTGCAGCCTAGAAAGCCAACTGTATCCTGGGATGCATCAAAAGAAACATAACCAGCAGGTCAAAGGAGGTGATTATCCCCCTCTACTCTGCTCTTGTGAGACCCCACCTGGAATACCATGTTCAGCTCTAGGGTCCCCAATACTAGATGTACGTGAACCTTTTTGGAGTGAGTCCAGAGGATGGCCATGAAGATGACCAGAGGGCTGGAGCTCTGCTATGGAGACAGGCTGAGAGCTGGGCTTGCTCAGCCTGGAGAGGAGAAGGCTCCAGGGAGACCTTCTAGCAGCCTTTCAGTACACCTAAAGGGGGCCTACAAAAATATCTGGAGAGGGACATGCCCCTAACAAGGGCATGTAGTGACAGCACAAGGGGAAATGGGTTTAAGAGAAAAGAGGGGAGATTTAGATTAGATATTAGGAAAAAAATTCTTCCCTGTGAGGATGGTGAGACACTGGCACAGGTTGCCCAGAGAAGCTGTGGCTGCCCTATCCCTGGCAGTGTTCAAGGCCAGGTTGGATGGGGCTTTGAGCAACCTGGTCTAGTGGAAGGTGTCCCTGCCCATGGTGGGGGGGGAGGATTAGATGATCTTTGAAGGTCTCTTCCAAGCCAAACCATTCTATGATTCTTTGATTTTTGTATATAAATTCATAAAAATTTTAAAAGCCTATGCTAATTTACCTTTAACAATAACACCCATTCCATGTTTTTTTATACCAACAATGATTTAATGTCTGTTTCAAGCAAAATTAAATAACAATTGTTTTTCATATATATACATAATATATATTGTATAAAATATTATATAATATATTCTATATAAATATATATATCATCATAGTACCTAAATGCTACAATTATAGAAGCATGGAGAAAGAAAAGCACACATTTAAATAATTAACTTCTAAATAATTTCTGGTGTAAAACCTCAAAAATAAGTCTTTGAACTCCCTGAAACCCACCTTAATATCTATATATTGAGTGTTGTAAAAAGATATAAAGGGCTAACAGCGAGATTTTACTCAAGAAAAGGCTGCTACATCAAGCTTCCTATCTCTTTGGATTTAACATTACTAGCTGTTAACCACCTGTTATAACTTCAAATTTATGCCTGTAGGAAATCTGTTGAACATCTCATTACTGGCAAAGACAGAACAATACCCGTACAATACAATACAATATGATAAATGCATATTTAATTTGGATCACATCTTTCATTTTATTGTGGCAGTAAGTAGTGCTGGGAAATGTAGTTAAAAGATCAGAAATTACTAAGAAAATAATAAAATAGCTGAGATATTAGCCAAATATATTTCAGAATTAATTTGATCTTTTACTTATAAATAGACTACACTGACAACTGCATGGCTACCAAATTTAAAAGATCAAAACTACTAAATCAGTTATCTGTCCATAAAGAAAGATTTTGTGTCTCCTTATAATGGCTGTTAGATCATTTAAAATTTGTTTCTTATAGTTATTGTACCTTGTCTAGGTGGGATCAAGTTTCTTTTCTTCATAGCAGCCCATATGGGTTTTAAAACACATGAATTAGACCTAAATACACCAAGAATGCAGATACACTTAAATCTACAGTTTATCTGGCAAGTCCTATTTCTGTCCAAGGATATGCTGGCTGCTTACTGACTTCATGTTAAGACAACTTCTGGCTTCAATAGATTTGCTGGACCAGATGACTGAGGATCATTAACGTAGGGGTGTGCTATGGATATTTATTCTTTTTTATGTTCCAACTGACTTGTAAAGATTGAGACTAATTTAACTCAGAATGCAACTAATAGAACTAGCAGTTTCTTCATCTCTTTATAGAAGATTACTATATAGAACATCTCTCATATCACTTACTAGGGGATCAAATATTCAACTTGCAGTAGAACTCTTATTCTTTTTAGTGCTCATCTCAAATGTATAAACAATAACTACTGATATTCCTTTCCATATATTTTAACAGGTAATGTTATGAATTTCACTTTTTCTAAAGGACTTGCAAAAATCTTGTCATGGGTTCAGCAGTAGCAGTCATTTTTCTCCTTCTTGGTAGCTGGTGCAGTGCTGTGTTTTCAACTTTCGTCCTGGGAACAGCGCTGATAACACCGACGTTTATAGTTACGGCTCAGAATGTTTGGTCTGATCAAGGACTTTCTGAGTCTCATGCTCTGCCAGGGAGGAGGGGAAGCCAGGAGGAAGCAGAAACAGGATACCTGACCCAAACTGACCAAGGAGGTATTCCATACCACAGTACATCATGCCCAGGATGGAAAAACTGGGGGCAGGAAGCTGGAAGAGTGCAGTTCACGGCTCAGTCGTCGAGTGGTGAGGAGTTGTATCCTCTTCCCTTGTATTTCCCTGGTCATTATTATTATTGGTGGTAGCAGTAGTGGTTTGTGTTATACCTTAGTTACTGGACTGTTCTTATCTCAACCTGTGGGAATTATATTCTTTCGATTCTTCTCCCCATTCCCCCCCCCCGGAGTGGGGGGGGGAAGAAAGAGGGGGGAGTGAGTGAGCGGGCTGCGTGATTTACGGCTTAAACCATGACAACTCTATAGTAGATAAAACATTTTATTCCTTAATCCTAGGATTCCTTGTGTTAGGCAGACCAAAATCTTACTTTTGAGAGGAATGCTGGTCTATGCAGTGAAGACACTTGCCTAAGAATCTGGAGATTTAAATTCAGCACCCTAATTTCCCAGTCTTCCTTTTATGACCTTGATTAAGTCACTCTGCTCGCCCATGTTTCCCATCTATAAAATTGAGACAATTGTAATTCTCAGCACTGTAGGCATAACAGGAACTACATTGAAGTCTCTGAGCTGCTGAGATACAATGGTATAAGGATAATAGTACACAGTACATTAAACAGATTAGTGCTTTGATTTCTGTGCCTGAAAGCACTGATCGGAACAAATAAAACACCAGAACTCATTACCTATCCATGCTCTGATTAATAGTTAGTTTAAGCCCAGCCAGCAACTCAGAACCATGCAGCTAGTCACTCACTCTCCCCCCTTCTTTCCCCCCCCCCCACTCCTGGAGGGATGGGATGGAGAATCAAAAGAATGTAAATCCCACGGGTTGAGATAAGAACAGTCCACTAACAAAGGTATAATACAAAACTACTACTACTACTACCACCAATAATAATAATGATAATGGAAATAACAAGGGGAGAGAATACAATTGCTCACCACCTGCTGACCGATACCCAGCCTGACCCAAGCAGCAATCTGGGCCTTCCAGGTAACTCCCCCCAGTTTATATACTGGGCATGATGTGCTGTGGTATGGAATACCCCTTTGGCTAGTTTGGGTCAGGTGACCCTTCTCTGCTTCCTCCTGGCTTCTTGTGCCCCTCCTCACTGGCAGAGCACAAGACTGAAAAGTCCTTGATTGGAGTAAACATTACTTAGCAACAACTAAAAACATTGGTGTGTTATCAGCGCTGTTCCCAGGCTGAAAGTCAAAAACACATCACTGCACCAGCTACTAAGAAGGAGAAAAATGACTGCTACTGCTGACCCCAGGACAGAGTGAGAAATCATACCCCATATGTCTTGTCACTTAACCCTAAACAGCCTTATGTTAGATATGAAACACTAATAGAAATTATCTAAATTTACGCTTAGGCATCAATTTTTTTTTTTAAGAATAACTCATCACAAGATAATCATTATCAAACTGTAGAATTTTTAGTAAGATCATAGAATAGTTAGGGTTGGAAAGGACCTTAAGATCATCTAGTTCCAACCCCCCTGCCATGGACAGGGACACCTCCCACTAAACCATGTCACCCAAGGCTATGTCCAACCTGGCCTTGAACACCACCAGCGATGGAGCATTTACAGCTTCCCTGGGCAACACATTCCAGTGCCTCACCACCCTCACAGTAAAAAATTTCTTCCTCATATCCAATCTAAGCTTCCCCTGACCAAGTTTGAACCCATAACCCCTTGTCCTATCACTACAGTCCCTAATAAAGAGTCCAGCATCCCTATAGGCCCCCTTCAGATATTGGAAGGCTGCTATGAGGTCTCCACACAGCCTTCTCTTCTCCAGGCTGAACAGCCCCAACTTTCTCAGCCTGTCTTCATATGGGAGGTGCTCCAGTGCCCTGATCATCCTTGTGGCCCTCCTCTGGACTTGTTCCAACAGTTCCATGTCCTTTTTATGTTGAGGACACCAGACCTGCACACAATACTCCAAGTGAGGTCTCACAAGATAAACCATAAAAGGTTGCATTGATGCCAAAGAGTGACTTTTCTCAGGGCTGAATAACAACATTGACCCTTCTAGTGCCAAGGGACTCGGGCACCAGGATGAAGACTACATCAGAATAAATCTTGTAAGGAGTATCACAGTCTTGCTAGTAGTAGGTGTTTGTTCACTGCACTGTTATGTTTGTACCTTGAAGTATCTTTATCAATAGTTCCCTAAGAAAGGATTCTTTTCCACTTGTTAAGAAACATGGATTTACTTTTTTTGCTTTTAATTAAGATGTATGAAGTCCAATTTCTGTTGCAGAAATTCTGATGCCCTTCTTCCTGACATCCTGCTCCTTGACTGATATTGGCAGCATAGGTGTAGGCTTAAATTATAGGTTTAAACTAACAATAGTGTGTGTGACTTTAAACTAACATAGTAAAATAGAGCAAACTGTTCTAACTTGCTAACACAGAGAGAAAGGAATGTCCAGCTGACAGGGGAAGGAACATCACAGGATTGATAACAACTAAGGAGACAGTAAATAAAACCAAGGATGCCAGCCTTCAAGATAAGAGTGGTGCCCAATGGCGAGAGAGACTAGAACAGAACAGAAGCAAGGACACACCAACTGCTAACTCGGCAGTAGGACCTTGTGAGCACTGAGGTCATTCAGTAAACACAGTGAGGAAGACTATCTACAACCACCGGAGACCCCCACTCAGCAAGAAAGCATGTGTAATTAGAATGCACATATTATAATTAGTTCCTGGAAATCACATTAATATATAAATAGCTTCCTGGGAAAGCTGTGAATATGCATGAGTATGCTAAATATATAGCCGTTGCTGGCAAGTAACAGGTACACTCACCTTTGCAAAACTATTCACATGTGCCCAGCGCTACAATAAAGAATGCTGCTTTCTAAAACTCCAAATTGAGTCTTACAGAGTTTCTCCAACTGACTTTTAGTGTAACATAGGCAGGATGCCACCCACATTGTTCATGTAAAGTATACTTCTCTCAAATCACACTACCATTGGTGGAGCCAAGAGGAGGCACAACTGTTATCCATGCTCAAAAGGCATTTACACAATTAGCAGTTGCTGCCAGATGACTAGGCCCCTTGCAGTCTGCCAGAATCATGTCATCACTTATGACCCTGTGTTTGCTAATAGTGACTGGATGACTCACCATATGGGCACATCATTGCTCATTTTTCTTAGTGCCCCAATAAAGCTTTGTTTTATAACATGTTGTAAGACTCCATTAGCATTCAGACTACAGGTGGCTAAACAGGTCACAGGCAGCCTTTGCGAAGAAAGATCAGGGGCTGTCCCTGGGCCTAACAGCTTAACAGAGGTGTTTCTGGCAAGATCCATAACAGCCCCACCAATGATTAAAGGTGAGCCAGTCAGCAAAGCTGCTAGTGCCTCCGTGATAACATATTTAAGAAAGGGTAAAACCACTGTGCAGTGGTGTGGAGGGGGGTGGAACATGCTGTTGGCAGGAACTGCAGCCCATGCTGAGGAACCCATGCTGAAGCAGGTTTTCAGGCAGGAACCATGGCCCAAGGGGGGGAATACTTGTACTGGTTTTGGCTGGGATGGTCTAGCTATTGTTGAACAGTGCTTACATAGTGTCAAGGCCTTCTCTGCTTCTCACACTGCTCTGCCAGCGAGTAAGCTGGGGACGTACAAGCCGGGAGAGGACACATCCAGGACAGTTGATCTCAGCTGACCAAAGGCATATTCCATGTATACGAATATGAAGACCTATGTTATAAAAGGTGTTTTCTATAGTTTGTCTTCTTAAAATTTCTGCTTTTTACTTACTTTCCATTACTCAAAAAAACAAAACCCAGAAGACACCTCCAAAAAACCACCACAGATTTTAACCTCCAAATTGCAAACCTTCAATTTCTAAGTCTTAGATCTTCTCTCTTCTGTCTTTACTTAATCAACTTTCCTCTAAACTCTCCAGTATCAGTGGTAGTTGCTAGTTTACTACAGTAATACATCCTTTATTGCAAAAATATCCGAATTGATACTCTAATGACATCATACTAATTCAGAAGGTTGTTCATACAAGTGCTTAACTCCCACTTTAACTAAATAGACAGACCTAAATTTACTGACAGACCTAAATACCTGCTTCAAATATGCTTTATAAAAGCTTAAGTACCCAGTTTAGAAAAATTTGCCACAGATATGATTATTCAAATATAAACATAAACATTTCTTTTACTGAATATATCATCTCCACCTACTAATATACTTTGTAGTGAGAATTCTAATGTTAATAATATCACAGAACACCACATTCTGAAATGGACTATTTGAGCAGAAAGGTACTATTCACAGTTTGACTGAAGCAACCCATTTAACAAAGACTTTTTCAGAATGCAACACTAAAACATCCCAAGTCAAATGAGTAACATTATTTATATTTCCATACAATGTTCTTGTTCTATGCTATGAAGGTAGAACTATTGCTTTTATTAACTGAAACTGTATGCTTTAAACTGTTAGGACAGTGCTCTGCTATTCAGAAAAAATGATACCATTTTACTGAATTCTAATGTCACAAAGAATTAAATTTGGCTTTTTATTATAGTTTTTGGGCTTTAGCAGAACTATATTTTAACTGCTCTAAAAGCAGACACAAGAAATGAAGAAGGGTATTAATCTAATTTAGACTTAAGATTTTAACAGCATTAAAAAAAATAAAAAACTTGAATGTAGTTGTACAAAGTAATGCATTTTACTATTTGCGAGACAATTTCTGTATCTTATTCCATCTCCATACCACCTACCTACCCGCATTTTCTACCTTTTTCACATCTTTAACACAAAGGATTTGAAAGGTAAAACACTAACAGACTGGTATGATAGAGTAAATTTGTCCATCAGTCAGTTTTATACAAATCTTCACAGTTTCGCAAACCTCTGTAAAAGGTTAGAGTTTGATTTAAAACAGCCAATTTCCTCATGTTTAGCAGATTTTTTTTAATAAATATAGTATTTTATATCAGCATTCGTCTCCAAAATGTTGTAAAAATTATCTCAGAATATGTTAGCTGAACCAACACAGAAAAAATGAAAACAATGAAACATTGACCAAGTTTATGTTGGGACATAAAAACTGTCTACATGAGATTAGCTGATGCTGCAAGCTTCACACAGACACAAGAACCCCTACATGAGGCAATTATGGAATAACCTCTTCAGTGGAGGTCTTTTTCTAACTCCATTAGTTTGACTTGTATGCCAAAGAACTTAATTTCCTTCAAAACTGTCTGTTTACTTGTTTAGCAGGTGACTTTTAGGAAGCCCTACAATGGATTAATTTACAAGATAAATTGAAACTTACAAATCACCTTAAGCAAGCATTGTCTTAACGCTCCATTTAATGATTCTTTATCTTCCATTTTGTCTCATAATATTATGCCAAAAAAAAAAAATAGGAAAAAAAACCCCACATAACACTCCCCACCCCAAAGAAACCCCAAAACCAAACAAAAAATAAAAAACCCAAACCAAAACACCAACCCACACACACACCCCCCAAAACATGACAGCCACTCTCATTCTAAACAGCTTTATTAGTTTTGGTACCAGAAACATTCTGAAGTACCTTTGTTTTACAAGGGGCTTCCTATTTTTGAGGGGCAAAAAGTTCCTTAAATTCAAACTACTTTATTATGAAAAGAAAACCATGACAACTGTTCATACTCTTCCTTTATTATTACATCCAACACAGTTGCTTCTAGAAATTCAATCTACTACTGTTGCTAGGAGTCAGTTGCTGTGCAACCTAAAAGGTATGTGGTGCTTTCAGACTAAGAAGCATTCATAAATCTGTAGGCTGTAAGGGTTATACTAACAGATCTTAACAATTGCACAGTTTTTTTGATTACATAGAATTAATTTTCTTCATAGCAGCTTGTATGGTCCTGTATTTTGGATTTGTGACTAAAACAGTGTTGATAGCACATCCATGTTCTAGCTACTGTTTAAGAGTGCTTATGCAGCATCAAGGCCTTTGCTGTTTCTTACACTGAACTGCCAGCAAGTAGGCTGGAGGTACACAAGAATTTGGGAGGGGACAGAGCTGGGACAGTTGACCCCAACTGACCAAAGGGATATTCCACACTATATGACATGACACTCAGCAATAAAAGCTGGGGGGAAGGAGGAAGAAGGGGAGAATGTTCAAAGTTATGGCACTTGTCTTCCCAAGGAACCATTACGCACAATGAAGCCCCGCTTCCCAGGGAACGGCTAAATATCTGCCTGCCAATGGGAAGTAGAATTAATTTCTTATTTTACTTTGCTGGCACACACAAGCAAGTATTTAATATTAAAGCAGAAAAAATAAAGCAGTACATGTTATCTTCACTACATTCTAACTGAAAGCAAACAACAAAGTTGTCCTCTAATTTGTCATTTAGGAGGACAATTAAAATAATTAAACACCAAGAAACCTCAAAATTAATGTTTCAACAGCTAAAACAGCTGCACAACATGCTCTGTAGAAATACTTTATTTCATGCTCACAAAGAACAAGATAAAGTGCTATATTTTGGACCATAAATTAACAACCAAAAAAACCACCTTAAAAACAGCAGCATGATGCTTCATATTTACTTTTTATATTTATATATGCCCAATGGATCTTTAAGTTGACTCTAAGATGTTTCTGTCAAACTACATTCTATTGGTTTTGCTCATTTATTTCAATCATAAAATTCTGCAGGCCAAATTAGATATCTACAAATGCCTCTACAGGATTAATATTTTAGCAAGTCTACTAGAGAAGGGATAAGAAATGGCACACAAAAAAAGGGAACGATATGGTTTCTCTCCTTTAAATTGGTCTATAGTAGCATGATTAATGACATCTGGCTTATAGTGTTTGTCATAAAATGCATCCATATTACAATAGATGGAGTATAAGGTGTGGACACTTGCTTATTGGCCAGATGTCTATCACCAAATGGAATATATAACACCTGGTAACTGACTGCCTTTTCTTCAATAGTAGCATAAATTTACTCTTACCTTTCCCCATATAATTATTCTGATGAAATCTGTGTTTTTGAAACCTCTACACCTCTTTCAAACAAGATGAAGGGCAGTATCACAGAAACTGTATAAAAAAGAATAAAAAGACGTCTCAAAAGTTATCAGAAAGACTAAAATAACTAGTCTATACAATACCTAGTGTGTGCACCTCAGAACATTTCATACTACTAGTGGAGACCAGTGACAAGTGGCATTCCTCAGGGGTTGGTATTGGGACCAGCGCTGTTTAACATATTTGTCAAGATGCACACTCAACAAGTTTGCTGACAAAACCAAGTTACGTGGTGCGGTTGACACGCTGGAGGGAAGGGATGCCATCCAGTGGAACCTTGACACGCTTGAGAGGTGGGTCAGCACAGACCTCATGATGTTCAACATAGCCAAGTGCAAGGTCCTACACCTGGGTCAGGGCAATCCCAGGCCATAGATATAGGTTGGGCAGAGAAGTGATTCAGAGCAGCCCTGAAGAGAGGGACTTGAGGGTGCTGGACGATGGGAAACTGAACGTAAGCCAGTAGTGTGCACTCTCATCCCAGAAAGCCAACTGTGTACTGGGCTGCATCAAAAGGAGCGTGACCAGCAGGTTGAAGGAGGCAATCCTGCCCCTCTACTCTGCTCTCATGAGATCCCACTTGCAATACTGTGTACAGTTCTGGTGTCCCCAACACAAGAGGGAGGGCCACAAAGATGACCAGAGGGCTGGAACGTCCCTCCAATAGAGACAGGCTGAGAGTGTTGGGGTTGTTCAGTCTGGAAAAGCTGAGAGAGAAGGGAGACCTTCTAGCAGCCTTCCAGTACCTAAAGGGGGGCTACAAGAAGTCTGGATAGGGGCTTTCTACAAAGGCAGGTAATGATAGAAGAGGGGGGAATGCTTTTAAACTGAAAAAGGAGAGATTTAGATTAGTAAAAATTCTTTGTTATAAGCCTGGTGAGACACTGGAACAGGTTTCCCAAAGAAGCTGTGGTTGCCCCAACCCTGGAAGTGTTCAAGGACAGGTTGGATGGGGCTTTGAGCAACCTGGTCTAGTGGAAGGCGTCCCTGCCTAAGGCAGGGGGGTTGGAACTAGATGATCTTTATGGTCCCTTCCAACCCAAACCATTCTATGATTCTATGATCTCCTGCACTTTTAGGATTTAGCCTTGTAAAGAACACAGTAACAATTTGGAGTCCAGAATCAAGCACCCATTTCCATCAACACAGGCAAAGAGATTACTGTAGAGACTTTAAGAGTACAGTAATTGCTACTTTTAATTACTTTCAAGAACAGATCACTGCAACATTAAAAGCTAACCTATTGATTATGATCTCAAAAGTGATGGAAAACAGCTTGGAAAACTGTCTAAAAATATTATATCTACACAGCTACAGTTAAAGACATCTAGACATATTATACTGTAAAAATTGCTGCGTTTAAAAGCTAGCTATTGATTGTCTGAACTATATTTTACAGCCTTGGTATTTGCCAGATCTAGTTTCTACTAAGAGCAAGTGTTTTCCTCTGTGTTGCTCAAGGATATACTAGAAGCAGGAGGGACTTCAGCAAAGAGCAGTTGCCAATGCTGTCCAACTTCAGTTGTTCCATAAGTAACCCTTTACTGGTACCATAAGATAGACCCTTGAATGTAGCTAAAGTAAATGAAACTTCTGCAGACATATAGGGGCTTTTATATAAAATGGGATAGAGTCTTGATCTGTTTGGTGAGACAGCTTGGTTGACTAAGTATTCTTCACATGAAGAAATTCAACCAGAACCAGACCCTACCAAGATTAAACCAGAGCTCCCCCCTCATCTGGTAGACTAGCATGCCTCTACAGTACAAACTGTCCAAGTTCAATGCTCCCTTTAGTCTTTTCCACTCAAATCCCTTCTCCCTCAGTCACTCCTCAGCATCAAACTTTTAAGTACTTGATGCAGGTACATAGCGAGCATCTGCATGTGTCAAACCCTGCTCTATCTGAACAGCTGTTTCACATTTACACAATAAAGATCTACCCACAGTGAAATGGATATTGCCATCGACACTTATGATTTTTTGAACATTTTCCAGCATAAATATGTTTTAGTTTTGGTGTATCTTCACTAAATTTATTCTTTTTCTGGCTAGACATAGTGTCAGTCACCCAGAACTTTCAGGAAAATTAACTTCTCTGCAATTCCAAGAATAGGGCATGTTAAAATAAAATAATAAATTAAAACCCCTCAATCACCTGTATTTAAATGCATACATATATACATATACATAAAATATATAACATATTAACACAGATACTAAAAAAAAAAAAAAAAAACAAAACCATAAAACACATACATAAATCAATCAGCTACACTGATATTAGGTTTTAGTAAATCCCTGATTTTTTTTAATAGTAAAACAGGGATGTCAAACCAGGTACAGCAGCACTACTATATCAGAAAGGGGGCAGGTTTTATATGTTCTGAAAAAAATCTAAGCAAATATCAATTAAACACACTTAGAGATAGTTACTAAATTATCTAAAAGATAAGTTTACAACTCAGATTCTCCTACTTGACAGAAAGGCTAGTTCCTCAACATTATTATTTTCACAATACGTTTGAAGATGTTTTAACCAATCTTCAGGTTGCTGGTGTGAAAAATAGATCCTGAACTGCTGAATGAGCAATTTTTCCTAGTAATTTGCAATTGGCTGAAGAAGTCGCATTCAAAATAAATTTTAAATGTCAACTTTGTCTATATTGAAATGAAGCAGATAATGTTTACACCCCAGAGAGAAAACTGATTAACAAAAGAGTAACTGTAGGCTATCCCTGCAGCTCAGCTGGATATACTTCAGAGATGTCTGATATACAATGCTTCCCAGCCTTGCCATGTCCAACTACCCCCAAGTAAACTGTGAAACATTAAATCATGTGGAAGCAAAACACCTAACAAGGAAAAGGAAAGTGGATAGGAAACAATTCAGCAAAAAGGAACCATATTGAGGAGATTAATTAAGATTGAAAATGAGTACCAGCAAATACAGAAAAAAAAAGAATTATAAAATATACACAGAGAGACAAAACTATCAGCAATAATAAAAAAGCAAAGTAGGACTAAAACAAATTGCAAAAGCAAAGAAAATACTGACACAAAAAAAGATTTAAAGACTGATACTTTAATTTATCTAAATAAGCAAAATGTTCCAAAGATGTTCTTTAGCTTCCCCCATTATATGAATTCCAAATATCCCTTTAAAATTCTAGTATCCTGTCTTCCAGTTCACAGACTTGCATCTGCATGTTATTAAACAGTAATTCTAAAAAATGAATAATTATTTTCCTAATACAACATTACTTTATAGTTAGTTCAAAATTAGGTTAAATTCAAAAGGACTGATGATAATGTGATAAAACAAAAAGGAATCACCAAAGATTAAAATATCCCTGGTTTGTGCCATGTAAGTATAGGTGTAAGAGGCAACTAAACATTTCATTCTGGCACTAAATGTTAGAGAGAGAAATTAGAGTAAATCCAAGTAAAGCGATTACACAGGAAATACATATAGGATTTATATTAAGAATCAGTGGGGAAAAAAAAAAAAACACTGGCTAAAGAGTTGTGAAGAACTAGACAGTTACACCGTTATCAATGTTTTTCTTCTTTTAAGTTATTTTAAAAATAGGCTAAAATCCACATTAGATACATTCTGTCATTATTTTTCTACATAGCACTTATATTAGGCAGCAGAAAGAAACTATGTTCATAAGAAAGACAGCATGTACAAGAGGTTCACTTCCTAACACAGTATAAGCCAGGGTTAACAGACTATGAATCTATTTTAGAACATCTACTAGGATAATACAACTTGATACAGAAACTAAATGACAACAGGAAACCACATGAATCAACAACATGGCATGGTTGGACCACCTTAATTAAGAAAACATACACAGGTAGATAGTTCTTTTTCCTATGTAACTATAAAGACTTCTTTAGCTCTTCACAATTTTTTTTTCTAAGAAAGTAAGACAAACACACAGCATTATGTGTTCTAAATATGCACAATTCCTTGGAGTTTATTGAAAACTCAGTGGTTTCTATACTAGCAGGTTAAATTCTACAAGTAATATGAGCTGGAGTATTCAAAAAGGCTCTGAATCAGTGTATGGAAGATAATACAATCAAATATACCATGTAGAACAATTATGTTTTTTAAATAAAATTAAAATGTTAGTTGATGAAAACACGAAGTTAGGTATTCAGAAGAACAGCCATGCAATTCTAAAATTAAATTACACTTGCAACCAGATAGCTTGGTTTATGGAAATAACAGCTAATTTCACTGAAGGATTTTATATAGTACCAATTAGCCCTTCAACCTCTACTATTAACTACTAATCACACTTTCAAGCCAGTTTTAAAGGATTTTTAATCCCTCTGCTATGCTACCCACTGGCCTTTCCTATTGATATACAAGATACTTTGGAACATTACAAGTACTAACTGCGGCACATCAGATAAAAACTACAGGGGAAAAAATACCCTTCATAATAAATAACTACAGGGCAATTTACATCATTTCTTCTGCTTTAGAAATAATGTCTCTTCCCATATTATAACATGGGAAGGAAGAAAAGCTGAGAAAGAGAAAGTGCTAGAGACTCCCAACTCCCCCCTCCCCCCTCCCCCCCCCCCAATCAATAGTGAAGCCCAATAGGATAGTTCCAGCCTGGATGCTGCAAGGAGGGAGGAGGTAAAGGTTGGGGTGGAGGGAAAAGAGAAGAAAGGGATAGAAAGGCGGGATTGCAAGCCTGTACAGAACAGTTACATTCACCTGAACCGTGGAAAGCTGTGTTGTTGTTCTTGTTGGTGATGGGTGTTTTAGATGACGACGAGGAAGGAGATGGAAACCAGCGGAAGAGCGATTGTTGTTGATGAGTAACAGTCACCAAGACTACGGTGACTGGTACTTGATTCACAAAGCAACTGTTGCTATAACACACAAAAGAGAGAGAGCAAGAGAAAGAGGAGGAGGCAGTGACCTAGCCGAAGAGACCCGGAAGAGGTAGGGCCTTCTGTATGACGGATAGCTTCTAGGGCTGGAGGGGAGGGGGGTGCGTTTTCTCAAGAGGGAAAAAAAAAGAAGGTTGGGAGGGACATTAACTCCACCTCGCTAAGGGCGTGTGAGGGAGTGTTCTATCTCCAACAAGCAAAGTAGCAGTAACATGACAATGGACTATCCATGAATGTAAAATCACACTACATCGGAGCAGGCAGGGGGAAGGAACCTATAATAGTGGCTGATTGTTCAAATGGATAGCAACCACCAGGCCAAATCCCGAGTGAGAGGGAGGAGAGAAGAGGGGGCGTGGTCATATCAACATATCTGTCCCCTGCATAGATCATGCTCACTGCCATCCTGACATCACATCCCATTACTGACTAAGATAAAGGGGGGGTTTGTGCAGGGATCTCTGTTCAGCGGCTTGCTTTGCTTTTCCACCCTGCTTGCATACTGCTACTTGTGAGCAGTTTAGAGTGAACAGGAAGTTCTGCTTTGTGCTCACTGCTTCTCACTGTTTTCGACTACTTTTTCAATCAGAAAATGGCAGTGAAGAGCTGCTGATGGATGGGGTATTTGTTAAGTTAAAAAATTGAAACGGGGGGGGTACAAAATTACAAAATGAAATATATAAACTTTTAGAATCAATTTTAAGTAACGTTAAGTTTGATGGCTTCGTAACGGTAATAATGGAAAATTAATGAGATGCATGATACACAGAGAAAAATATAGAGTACAGCTAGAGAACATGCTGAGAATCCTTGTATAAGATAAACTGCTGTAGTTGACATAGTTTAGGCCTTTATGACCTTAGTACAAAATGAGTGTAAGAAAAACAGGCTAGAAGAGCAGGACATAAAGATAGGGAGCATCTGGAAAGGCAGAGGCCCAGGATAGGCTGCAGTTAAACTAATTGATAAGCAGGAGGACTGGATGATTGTTATGTCTGTGGTGCTAACGAACCGATTAAGCTGGTATAAGCATCTACTGGTGTGCTTCAAAGGCTGCCAGCAGTGATGAAGATTGTTGGAAGAAGTAAATGACCCTCAGAGACCACCACCACATTTTTGTACGCATGTGGGGAACTTTCTGGAAAATGATATAATCCATACATAGCCTCATGAATATGTATGTATGCTCGGTAGCTATATAAGGACTGCTTGTGTAGCAATATGGGGACACACGTTAGGAGGAGCTATCCCCCGTGTCTCCCGGCGCCGTAATAAAGAATACCTGTTTGTCAACTAGAAAACTTTGTTGGCAAGTTTATTCCTGGAGTTTTCTCCGAATCAATTTGGCACCCCAGATGGGACACTAACTCTGCTCGGCTGCAGGACCCGCTGAGGACAGGGCTCCCTAGGGCCCTTGGGAATTTTTCCCGGAGGGGCCCCTCGACTCATTCGGATCACTGCAGGAGCAGACAAGGACCATCTTCATAAAAGGTATTCTTTATTTGTACTGTCTGTAAGAAGCAGGTGGCTCTTGCAGGCTGAGTTGGTTTGGTAAGCGTACGCAAGGTTAGAAAGCCTTCCGTAAATCAAGACAGGAAATCTCGTGGGTAAAGGCGTATACCCGGCTGCTAGCATCCGTTTGGTATACACCCACAAGAAGCAGGGGGCTCTCGTTGTTATAAATGTTCAAAGACCAATTCCAAATCAAATGGATATTTATTGTAATTTCATATAGGAAAGGCAATAAGCAAACAGCGCTGGGTGCACGGGGAGTCTCTGCTCCGCCAGCACGCACACCAAGGATCACACAGTCACTCCTTTTACAGAGCTTATACATGCATATTCACTAAGATGTTGTAATAGGTAAATTGGCTCATGCTTCATATGATAATTAGTTTCACAAGTCTTTTCCGCAGGTGCACTGTCTCCTGGTGGTCTTGGGTGAGGGTCTCAGGATTGTTATAAATTGAGACCATAAATGATCAAAATCAATTAGAATTTATTGATTATAGTAAGCAGAATATGAGCAAATACAGCGCTGGGCGACAGAGGAGTCCCCGCTCCACCAACTGCCGCAATTTCAGTTCTCCCTTCAGTCCTTTTTTATAGGCTTATTAGTTTTGCTTCTGACGTGGCCGTGTAGTATTCTGTGCATGCTCAGGTTATTGCTAAGGGGTCTTTCTCTATCTCCTGGTGGTCGCTGGGACTGAAATCAGACATCTTCCCCAGTTTCTGAGTATTCTCTTCTTCCTTGTATGGTTGTTCTTGTAATTCTAGGAGCTGCTTTTGCTGGCAACAATAGATTACTTGTGCAAGCATATTCTGCAGTATACATTCTCTATCTGTCACAAAACATGTGCTTGGGCAGTTTGGGCGTATACATTCTTTATCTGTCACAAAGCATGTGCCTTGGCAGTTTGGGCGTATACATTCTCTATCTGTCACAAAACATGTGCCCTGGCAGTTTGGGCGTATACATTCAGAACATCTTGTTTGATAAACAACCTTAACTTTTTACAATCCCCCCTTCTTTTATTTATCATTTGTTTATCAAACATGCAAAAAGCAAGGTTCGTTATATTTACAATTACAACAATCATATTTCATGGTCCTCATTAATTGCCACTGGTACATAGTTAGAGGTAAACAACAAAAGCTTCGTTACATTAAAACGGTCTTTGATTATTTTGAGTAAATACTTAATAATACATGGCCCAAAAATCAATCCCAATACAATCATTATTAGTGGTCCTGCTAGAGCAGAAAATAAGGTAGTTAACCAAGGTGACATATTAAACCAATTTTCATACCATGACCTATTGGCTTCTCTTTCTTTCCTTCTTTGTTCGAGTCTCTTAATTCTGACATTGCATCCTGTACAACCCCTGTATGATCAGCATAAGAGCAACATTCTTCTTTTAAAGCAACACATAACCCTCCTTCTTTCAGAAATAGTAGGTCTAGCCCCCTTCGATTCTGTAATACTACTTCTGATAATGATTTTACCGAAGTTGCTAAGTTGTTTATAGCTTGCTCTATTCTTCTTAAATCTTCATCTACTGCCGATTGTAGGGCTTTTATTTCCTCTCCTTTGAAAAGGGCGGCTATTCCAGTTCCTGCTCCAACTCCACTAGCAATAAGCAATCCAGCAATTGTAATAGTAGTTATGGGTTCTCTAGTTTGTCTAGAGAGCTCCCCTTCAAAATGTCTAAATACCTCTTCAGAGGTATGATACATGATTTTAGGTATGATGACAACTTGAATACAAAAGGAACTTCCATTGAACACATTAAGAGACAAACAAGGGGTTACTCCCACATCCGAACATACCCATTTGGCGTTTCCAGAGGGTATTATCCATTTATAATTCTGGTTCTTGTGTATTTGTATAGTATAGTTCTTAATAGTTTCATTACACAGTGATTGATACATGAGCGGAACAGTCCCGATACATCGTCCCTTTCCAGTTACCATTTGCATAGTTATCCCTCAAGTAGGGTTTGGGTGTTTTTGTTCGGCCCATTTACATTCTTTTGGATTTACCTCGTTAGACCAACGAACCTTACTAGGTTTTCCCATAGCCTCGAAATATGGTGGTCTTACGTTGTAACATAACCAACAACCGTCAGTTAAGTTGGGTCTAGTTTTGTTTAAGGCTTCATAGGACTTCTGCATCATGTTCCAGAGTGGGTCTCTTGGTTCCTGCTCAAGTGGTATAATTGCAACAGGTAGTGTGGCCTTTGGAATTTGAGTAACTTTCTTATTTGATCTCAAATCCGGTAGAGGAGTTATAGGACGAGAAATCTTATTAAGGACTGGATTAGGGCCTATGGGTAAAGAGTCATGAGGTATGGGTTTCTTTTTTATTGAGAAATGACCTCCCCTATCTGCTCCTCGTTCTGCTAATCTTATTCCCCACGTACGTCCTACCATCCATCCAGGATCAGCGGGCTGTAAAACTTCAATAGTTATTCCTATACAATTCCCATAGATTAGTGTGGTTGGAGTCAGCCCTACCCAGGGAGAAAGGCCTCCCATTGTAGCATCTGGTGGAATACAGTAACTGCCTTTTCTTCCCCAGAATGATGAAATATATTTATCTTGGGTTGTTACTTTCCAGCCTGTGGCTACTGTCTCACATCCCCAATAGCCACAATAAAAATGTCCAGGATAATTACAATAAGGTTTTCCAGGGTTAGATGCAGGACACATATAATACGGATAATATGTTGGACAAGGTTTTGTACCGATTAGGTCACATAATGGGACATGAAAACTGGGACTTCCACTCATAGTAATGGTTGCAAGTATCTTATGATTTTCCCATTGAATTAGACTCCACTTAAACGGTTCATGTGGATTTTCAGCCACTACTTGAGGTATTGGATACCAGATTACTAACAATATGAGTATGCTAGGACAAAGGGTGGGCTTTGTACTTAATTGTATTACAATCTTACCAGTCCAGGGGGAGTTCGGCCATTGCTGCTTGTGCTTCCCAATATTCAGATTCCCTCCTCCTGGGCCTGTTCCTCCTCTGCCTCGCTCGTCGACTTGGTTGCTGCAAGCCACGAGGTGTGCCATCTTCTCGGCAGCAAGAGAACTCCACAGGAATTCGGGTATTTTGCTTTATATAACGAAGCACGTAGGCTTCCCACTTGTCTGCTTTCACAAATGGGGCACAGCACGGTAAGGCTCGAACTTCCCTCCTACACTGGGCAGCTAGAATTTTGATCACAAAAGGGGGTGATTCATTAAAATGATAACAATAATATGGAGGGTTTATTCCTTCTACAAAAATATTCCACCACTCAGTGGACCCTCTCAAGAGTCCCTAATTTCCTTCTAAAAACTTTAATGCCCACTTAGTTAGTTGCTGTTTGATTTTGTAACATATCCAACATACTCCTATAGGAGGATATCCACTCCTACAGTGCTTCCACTATTTGTCCCGGCACACCATACACTCAAAGCAAATAAAAGGATAACAATTACAACCTGGGGATCCACACTTTAAACGTATATCGTGTGTAAGTATATCGTTTAAATCAGTATGTGGCCTATATTCGATCTTTAACTGCATATATTCAACAATTTCCTTTTGCACACTTAGTGCATTTCCAAAAATAAAACATCACCAGTGACAATAATATTGCAATTACAAAGCAAATCAAACATTTAACACTAAAAGGTAAAGCTAAAAAATGTTCGGTCAGTGTCTCTATCATCACTTATCTCTTTAAAATCAGCCTGGTGTCTCCAGGTTCGCTGACCACTTTCCAGCGCGGTGGAGTTACTGGTCCTTTAATGCGGCTTGCATGAGTCCATCCTCGTTCTGCAGTTCTAACAGCTGTTTCTGTTGTAAGCAAGACAAGATAAGGCCCTTCCCACTTAGGTTTCAAGGTTTCTTCTTTCCAGGTTTTTACCATTACCCAGTCTCCAGGTTCAATATTGTGTATTTTCAAGTCCAGAGAGGGTCGTTGGACTAACAGACCCTTTTTCCATAACATATTCCTATGTTTAGACAGTTGAGATATATATTCACTTATCATTTTATCCCGAATTAATACATGGTTTTGAGGTTCTTCTGTTCTGTAAGGCATTCCATACATCATTTCAAAGGCTGAAATGCCCAAATCTGCTCTAGGCCTTGTTCGTAATATTAGCAGAGCCATAGGCAGGCATTTTACCCATGATAACTTAGTTTCAATTATTAATTTGGTCAGGGTAGTTTTTAATTCCCCATTCATTCGCTCCACTTTTCCTGAACTTTGAGGATGCCAAGGGGTATGATATTCCCATTTGATTCCTAAGGCATTTGTTAAGTCCTGTATTATTTTTGATACAAAGTGAGATCCTCTATCCGAATCTATTACTTCAATAATTCCATATCTAGGTATAATATGTTCTAATAATACTTTAGTAACTTGGTTAGCAGTTGCTCTTGAGGTAGGGAATGCCTCTACATAGTGTGTTAAATGATCCACTATTACTAACAGATACTTATATCGCCCCACCTTTTGTAATTCAGTGAAGTCAACTTGTATTTTGCAAAATGGTTTATATGCTGGTTGCCGTCCCCCAAGATGTTTTCCTCTTATCTTAGTACGGTTAACTTTTTGGCAGGTTTCACAAGTAGCTGTTACAGCTTTAGCAATATTATACACTCCTATACAGGAATATAGTTGCTCAAAATAATCCACTAATGCTTGGGTCCCCCAATGGGTTTTTGCATGTATTTTTGACAAGATCGAGCTTGCAATTGCCTTTGGCAATACTTCTCTGCCATCAGATAAAATCCACTTATTCTCTACCTCTTGTACTTCCATTTCTCTTAACTTTTCTTTTTCTTGCTGTGAAAAACTATATACCCTTGTATATGTTTTGTTATTATTTAGAATAATAGTTCTATTCCCAGCCATCCTTTTGGCTTCTTGATCTGCCGCATTGTTCCCTCTAATCTGGTAAGTTATTCCCTTTTGATGCCCTTTTACATGTACAATAGCTATTTGTTTTGGTCCTTTTAGGGCCCTCAGTACCTGTCGTATAAGTTCTAAATGTATAAGGTCCTTTCCTTGTGAATTCACAAATCCTCTTTCTTCCCAAATTTTTCCAAAGGTATGTACCACTCCATAAACATACCGAGAATCTGTATATATAGTACCTTCTTTGTTATATAGATACAATAGTGCTCTTAAGAGTGCATATAACTCACATGCTTGTGCTGACCAGCTAGCACTTAAGGGACCTGATTCAATTACTTTGAGATCATCATTTACCAATTTTATTACTGCATAACCCGAAATTCGTTTACCTTCTACAATTCTAGATGACCCATCTATAAACACCTTCTCTCCCAACTCTAATTCTTCCTCTTCTAAGTCAGGACGTATTTTTGTTTGTTGTTCGATTGTTTGGAAGCAATCATGGGTAAGTAGTGAACCTTCTCCGGGATATAGAAATTCTGCAGGGTTAACTGCTCCTGTTGGTTTTAAAATTAACTTTGAGGACTCTATAAGTATCCCTTCATATTTTAAAAGTCTACTATCTGTCAACCACTTTTCTGCCTTTTGTTGTAAAATTCCTCGAATGTTATGGGGCGCATACAAAGTTATTTCTCCATTAAAGGTGATTCGGTTAGTCTCTTCAATTAATAAGGCAGCAGCAACAATAATTTGTAAACAAGTTGGCCAGCCTCTGCTGTCTGGGTCAAGTATTTTAGAAAGGTATCCAACAGGTTTCTTCTGACCTGCCCACTCCTGAGTGAGTACCCCAAAGGCTGTCCCTTCATGTACATTTACAAATAAATGAAAAGGTCTCTTTAAGTCGGGTAGACTTAATACTGGGGCCTGACTCAATTCAAACTTTAATGCTTTGAATTGTTCCTTTTCCTCAGGGGTCCATTTAGGGAATCCCTCCTTGGTCAATTGATTGTAAAGGAATTTAACCTTTGAACTATAATTCTCAATCCACTGTCAACAGTAGCCAAATAGCCCTAATGCCTGTCGGATTTGTCGTTTAGATATTGGCATTTTTAGTTCCACAATTCCCTTTATTCTTTCCGGGTCTAGTATTTTCTTTCCTTGAAACAGATAATGACCCAGATACTTAACTTTCTCTTCTACAAATTGTAATTTATCTTTTGAAACCTTCAAACCCTTTTTTTGCTAAAAAATTCAATAAGTTTACACTATCTTCTAACACCTTATTTTCTACATCCCCCGCAATTAACAAATCATCCACATATTGTAGTAAGATATTTCCCGATTGTACTTGAAATTCTTCTAACAATTTTTCTAGCGCCTGCCCAAACAGGTTAGGAGATTCCATGAATCCCTGTGGGAGCACGGTCCATCTTAGTTGCTGTTTCCTGTTAGTATCCGGGTCTTCCCATTCGAATGCAAAATAATCTCTACTTTGTTCTGCTAAAGGACAGTCCCAAAACGCATCTTTTAAATCTATTACACTATACCATGTTCTATGGGGTCCTAATTTACTAAGTAAAGTGTATGGGTTTGCCACTACTGGGAAACGAGTTACTGTTCTTTTATTAATTTCCCTCAAATCATGGACTAATCGATATTTCCCATTTGATTTTTTTACTGGTAAAATAGGGGTATTAAAAGGTGACATACAAGGTTCTAATAATCCTTGCGCAATTAACCTGTCCACCTCTGGTTTTAAACCTCGTCTCCCTTCAAGTGACAACGGGTACTGTTTGATTCTAATCGGTATATGTGGGTCCATAATTTGAATTTTAATAGGAGGAATATCAAGCTTGCTTACAGTGTCTGGAGAGTACCAGACTGTTGGACTTATCATTTTTTCATTTTCAAGTGTTAGGGGATAAGCTGATACCTTTAACCTTTTGTTTTCCACTTTAATTTCCAATTGTAATTCCATAATTAAATCTCGCCCCAGCAGATTATATTCTGCTTCGGGTACGAGCAGGAGTTCACCGATTCCAAACTTATTTTCAGTTTCAAAAAGCACATTTTTTATTTTTCCTACTTCAAACGGCTCTCCTTTTGCACCGATTACTTGGACCTTTTCTGGGGACACCCTACAGCCATTAGGAATTTGTCTAATAGTTGATTTCTCAGCCCCTGTGTCAATTAAAAAAGTAAACTCCTGTTTCTGGGGACCTATCTTTACTTTTATCAAGGGCTCAGGATGACTCCTGTCCCCTAAAAGATAGAGCCCCTGACTGACCTATTCTGCATTAAAAACCTCCTCATCCCTAATTCTCTGTCTACAATTCTTTTTTAGATGCCCCTTCTTTCCACAGTAAAAACAATTCCCTTGTTCTCGCTTTCTACTTTCTTCTCCCTTGCCCTTAAACTTATAATCCTGGGACGCCACCTTACGTCCCTCTCTTACTGCTGCAACCATCATCTTTACTTGTCTCTTACTATTTTCTTCCTCTCGTCTTACATACACTTTTTGTGCTTCCCGCAATAGTTCATCCAACCCTCTGTCTTGCCAACCTTCTAATTTTTCAATCTTTTTCCTTATATCCTCCCAGGACTTAGCCACAAACTGGGTTTTAAGTAAAGCTTGTCCAAGGGGAGTTTCAGGGTTCACTCCCGAATACAGCTGGAGGGCCTTTCTTAATCTCTCCAGCCATTCAGTTGGACTTTCATCTTTCTTTTGCATTTCGTTAAACGCTTTATTAATATTTTGACCACGGGGTACAGCTTCGCGGATGCCCTGGATTACTATGGTCCTCAGGTCTTGCATATGAGTTCTATGAGTTGGATCTTGATTATTCCAATTAGGTCTTTGGAGTGGCCATTTAATATCAGCCTGAGGACCTTGAACATGTTGAGCATCCCAAAGTCTCATCCCAGCTCGCCTGATCATCTCCCGTTCCTCCGTGGTGAATAGTTGACCCAGGATTGACTGCATTTCATCCCAAGTGTAAATGCTAGGACCTAAAAACTGATCCAATCTCTCAGCCACTCCGATCGGGTCTTCTATCAAGTTCCCCATTTCAGTTCTTTTAAATTCTCTCAGATCACCCGAATTTAAGGGCACAGATATAAATCCTATAGTCGGCTGTGCTCCCCCATAGGCATTTCCCTTAAAGGGTACATTTGAGCAGCCCCCCGCTGGCTACGAGTTTTACGTCTTGGGGGAGAATCTTGCTCTAACTCCGGTGGGGGAGTAGGTGCCCGGGGAACCACTGGTGCAGGTGCCACTGGTTCCGGTGGTGGTGTTACATATAGAGGAGGGACTAAAAGATTCTCATCTAGTTCATTCTTTCGTTTCTCCCGCTTCTCCCTTAACTCATTTACTGGATAAAGAAAAGTTATACCTTGGGGTTTTTCTAACCATATTTCAGCATACTGACTTTCTTCCGGGTTAGATGGTTTTTTATTATTCACCCAGAAGTTTAATTGTTGTCTCACCCAGTCCTCTCCTGATCCATATACTGGCCAATATACATTTTTAGAAATTGGTTTTCCTCCCCAGACCTTTGTACAAAACCTAATCTTTTTGTTTTTCTCTTTCCCTGCTGTCCCAGGGAATTGCTCCCAATTAGTCAACATAAAACCTAACGGAGTATCCTTAGGCACTGGGGGTAATCCACCCATGGGAGTCGAGGGCTTACTGTTCCTCGCACCCATCTTCTGGAATACCTTTACTCACACACACACTCACTCCCCTTACTCCTGGTCCAGTCCCTCGCGGGATATGGAAACCTCAGTACTAAAGGGTCCGCACTCACTTGGTTCAGTATATCGAACCTCTCATACACCGTATTCCAGGAAAACCAATCCCGACCGGACAGATACCCACGAAATACTCGCTATATACTTACGCGTCCTGCGTCTTCATCCAGACTTCTGTGCACAAAAATTTATGGGATGACCGGTTCCTTTTTGCTCACTATTCTTTAATTTAGGTTCGTCGGTAAGGATGTAGTAGGAGGACAGCCTCCTCTGGAGCCGCAAATCAATGCGGGGCGCCTCTCCGAGGGTTTGCGTCCCACTTTTCCTTATCCGAGTCACGGCACCAGAATTGTTATAAATTGAGACCATAAATGATCAAAATCAATTAGAATTTATTGATTATAGTAAGCAGAATATGAGCAAATACAGCGCTGGGCGACAGAGGAGTCCCCGCTCCACCAACTGCCGCAATTTCAGTTCTCCCTTCAGTCCTTTTTTATAGGCTTATTAGTTTTGCTTCTGACGTGGCCGTGTAGTATTCTGCGCATGCTCAGGTTATTGCTAAGGGGTCTTTCTCTATCTCCTGGTGGTCGCTGGGACTGAAATCAGACATCTTCCCCAGTTTCTGAGTATTCTCTTCTTCCTTGTATGGTTGTTCTTGTAATTCTAGGAGCTGCTTTTGCTGGCAACAATAGATTACTTGTGCAAGCATATTCTGCAGTATACATTCTCTATCTGTCACAAAACATGTGCTTGGGCAGTTTGGGCGTATACATTCTCTATCTGTCACAAAACATGTGCCTTGGCAGTTTGGGCGTATACATTCAGAACATCTTGTTTGATAAACAACCTTAACTTTTTACAGGATGAAGTAAGAGTCTTCCTCAGTGACCTTTATACAGACTTTTAAGGTTGAACTTTTTACCTTCTTTCTCTGCGCATGTCCCTTACTGCTTCTTCTGCCCCCTCTTAGTTGTCCTTGGAATTTACAGTCTCATAGATAAAGGGGGCTTCTACAGTTTGTCTCAAAGACAAAGGAACATAGATAAGGGGGTTTCTGCAGTTTCTTAAAGACAAAGGAACATCTGTAGTTTATGATTACCCAAACTTCACGTATGGGCCTTACTTAATTAACAATTACCCAAACCTTATTGTATCAGCCTTGCTTCAGTTACACAGTTACTCAGGCCTTATTGTATCAGCCTTGCTTCAGTTACACAGTTAACATTACTCTCAGCAAATTTACAATGTTGGTTTTTATTACATCGTGGTTTGGGTCCTACAAGATGCAGGGGGTGTCTTGTGGAAATGGTTTTGGATCTTACTGATATCTGACTTATTTTGTGGCTTGTTACAGTAATGATTTTGGTTTTGTGATTTGGATACTGGTGACCGGGTGTTATAACTGTGTTATTAGTTGTTGTTTGTCTGATTGAATTTTAGTCTCTGTCTCCATCTCAAATATTGTAACTGTGTGGAGTGTGTCTGTGGGATCCTCTGTGTGTGTGTGTGAGATTGACAATGGAAAATGAGCAGAGTGGAGAGATCTTGAAAATTAGTCCTTTAAGGTGCATTTTAGCACATTAGAAAGAACTGGGAGGGTCTCCTGGGGGCTCAGTAATTAAAAAAACGGTAAAATATTGCAGCCAATGGTGGCCTTTGTATACTTCGGAAAATCAGGAAAAATGGGCTAAAAATGGAACTTTGAACTATGATACATTGTTACAATTACTGTTGTTTTTGAGGTGGCAAGGAAAATGGGATGAAGTAATGTATGCAGATATGTTTTTCACTTTAAGAAACCACCTGGAATAACAGACGGAATGCGAAATTAATGTAGCTCCACCAGATCCCTTAATTTTGGGCTTTGGAAAAGGACAGGAAAAAACTGAAAGTTAAGATGGAGAGAAGTTGTTCAGCTTGTGATATCGGGGAAAGATACTTAAAGTTGAAAAACAGTAATCAGGAAGATAGGTTGGAAAATTTTGTATGACAGGTACCTCCAAGAGGAGCACCCTCTGCATCTGTCCTCTCTGATGTTGATAAGGAGGAAGAGATTGCTGTCACTGGCAACAAGCAGCAGATTCACATTCAGAGTTAAGAAAGGGTTAAAACAGGAGTGCTGTTGCAGAGGCATCTGCAGCCCCTGCACAGCGGGGGGAGCAACGGTGAGAAAACAAAAAAAAGGGAAACCGAGAGGGAAAGGAGGTGAGCTGGCGCAGCCCCTGTGTTTGAGCGTGGGATGAGGCTGGGGAGCAGAGGTGGAGGAGGGCTCTCTGGCGGAGGTGGGGGAGTGGGCTCTTCTTCTGTGGAACCGGATCGGGTGCATGTGC
Source organism: Myiopsitta monachus (assembly GCA_017639245.1). Lineage (NCBI taxonomy): Eukaryota > Metazoa > Chordata > Aves > Psittaciformes > Psittacidae > Myiopsitta > Myiopsitta monachus. Next base: position 8,429,018 of record CM029940.1, read on the forward strand.
TATGGGGATGTGTACGTGTTATGGGGAGTTTGGGCATTAGAAGTGAGACTGCCCTGGGGGGGAGTGCCACGGGCTGGCTCCCTTGGCTGAATTGGAACTAAACAGACACAGTGAGGGACCTGGGGAATCTACCCTAGCAGATAGTTAAATTAAAACTAGGGAATAGAGAAAATAAAGTGGAATTTTAGTGGATACAGGAGCAACTTATTTGTTGTTAAATCAGAGGAAAAAGATTTTGTTACAGATGTGGGAGCTACTGGCCACCGAGAAAAGAAAAAAAAGAAAAAAGAAAAAAGAGGCATTCTTTCTGAAATCCTTAGAGTACCAATTGGGAAAACAAATAGGAATGCATAAATTTCATGCATGCCAAATTCTCCAAAATTTTTATTAGGGTGAGAAGCAGCATTTAAGTAAGGCAAAATGGAATTAAGAGTTTAAAATGATCAATTAATTGCAGTTTTGAGTTTATCTTTAATTCAACAGAAAAGTGAACAGAAGGACCTCCCTGAAATTGAAGAAATCCTTAATCAGGTATATCTGGGAGTATGGGCATCTGAAGTTCCAGGTAAGGCAAAAGAAAAAAAAAAAGAAAAAGCTTTGCCTGTTAAAGTAAGAAAATAAAAAGGGGGGGCCTGCCCAATTAGAATAAAACAATATCCCTTAAAATTGGAGGATCAAAGGAAAAAAAAGAGAAATAACAAATTGATAAATTTAAAAATATAGATTATTAATTGAATGTGAATTGGAATATAATATTCCTATCTTGACAGTAAAGAAATATGATGGGAAGAGTTGCACATTGGTTCAAGATCACAGAGCAATCAACAAAATTGCAGAGGATATTAATCCAGTAGTAGCTAATCCATATACCTTATTGACTAAATTGGATAATAATTAGAAATGGTTTGCCGTCCTGGATTTAAAGGACTCTTGCTTACCATTAGCCAAAGAAGGCCAAAATTTATTTGCTTTTGAATGGGAAAATCCTAACACAGGAAGGAAAACCCAATTAACTTGGATGGCATTACCTCAAGGGTTCAAAAACAGTCCAACAATTTTTGGAAATCAGTTAGCACTAAAAGAAGCCACCTGTCACTCTCCACGACTGTTGACCATCAAGGAGCTATGGACATTCCTGGGAATAACTGGATGGTGCAAACTTTGGATCCATGATTATGGTGTTCTGGTAAGGCCACTATATGAACTGTTTAAAGAAAACACTCCCTCTTTGGAATGGACTGATACAGCAGAGGAGGCTTTCAGAAATTTAAAGATAGAGCTAATGAGAGCTCCAGCTCTGGGACTTCTGGATGTGACTGAACCATTTTGGCTATATTCCTATGAAAAACAGGGAATAGCTTTGGGGGTTCTTGCTCAGAAACTAGGACCCTACAGAAGGGCAGTGGCCTATTTTTCGAAACAGCTGGATCAAGTGAGCAGAGGATGGCCCGGATGCCTGAAAGCTGTGGCAGCAGTTGTAATGAATATTGAAGAGGCTCGCAAATTCACCCTGGGACAAAAGATTACTGTGCTAGTGTCCCATGTTGTATCAGCAGTCCTGGAACAGGAAGGAGCCCACTGGTTATCTCCTTCACGTTTTTTAAAATACCAGGCCACCCTTGTGGAACAAGATGATATAGAAATTGTGGTCACTAATGTTGTGCATCCAGCATCCTTTTGCAGGGACAATCGACAGAACCACTGACACACGACTGCTTGGCCACTATAGAGACTGTATATTCAAGTCGATCAGACTTGAAAGAAAAACCTATGGAAGATGCTGAATCTTGGTTTACTGCTGATAGTAGCTTCATGAAAAGTGGTGAACGAAAGGCAGGATATGCCATTACCACAATTTCACAGGTAATAGAAGCTAAACCTTTAACTGCAAATATCTCTGCCCAGAAGGCAGAAATAATAGCATTAACGAGAGCCCTGGAATTGGCTAAAGATAAAAGGATAAATATTTGGACTGATTCTAAATATGCATTTGGTGTGGTACATGCACATGGTGCCATCTGGAAGGAACGAGGACTTTTGAACACACAGGGGAAACAGATCAAACCTGCTACAGAAATTCTACGGCTACTGGAAGCTGTTCAGCTACCTAAAGAAGTAGCTATTTTATATTGTGGAGGGCATCAACAAGGTGACTCTGATCAGGAAATTGGAAATAATTTGGCTGATATTGAAGCCAAACGAGCAACTAAACAATCTAAAATCATGTCCTTAATCCCTGATGGCAAACTAACAATTGAGAAAGCTAAACCTAGGTATTCAAAAGAGGATAGAAAATTGATTGAAGATCTAAAAGGACAGGAAAATAAAGAGGGTTCGGTTCAGATACCTGATGGGCGAGTTGTAATCCCCTATAACCAACTCTAGAAATTAGTTCAGGAGGAACATAATAAAACTCATTGGGGTAGCAGCTCTTTGTATAGATAGTTAAATGAGCAAATTGTAGGAAGGAATCTATATACTGTAGTTCAATTAATGATGAAACAATGTCAGCTATGTCTTAAGCATAATCCTAAAACTAAAAATAGAAATCAGATTGGAACAATTGGGAGAGGAGGTTATCGATATTTATTAGTGTTAACAGATACTTTTCAGGGTGGCCAGAAGCATTCCCTTTTAGAATAAATAATGCAAGATAAGTAATTAAAACATTGTTAAATGATATAATACCTTGTTTTGGAGTACCAGTGTTAATTTTTTCCGACTGAGGCTCACATTTTAGCACAAAATTGTTACAAGAAATTAGCCAAAAATTAGAAATTAATTGGCAAATACATGTTCCATACAGGCCTCAGGCCAGTGGGCAGGTAGAAAAGATGAACCATTTGATCAAACAACAGATTAGTAAAATATGTCAGGAAACGAATTTATATTGGTACCAAGCTTTACCACTGGCTCTATTAAGAATTCAAACTAAACCTTGGTCGAAAGAAAAGGCTAGGCCATGTAAAATTTTATATGGAATACCATATCTGTACCAGTTTAAAGGAGAAAGTCTCCAGGAAGTGGGAGAAGGCTATCTCCAACAGTTTCTGATCAGTCTGGGAAAACAATTAGAAGAGATAAATAAGAGAATAGTAGGGACAAGAGCAAGAGGTTTAGATTATCCGATTCACCCTTTCAGATCTGGAGACTGGGTTTATGTTAAGAATTTTTCAGGAGATCCTCTACAGGAGAAGTGGAGCGGACCGTGCCAGATGTTATTGACCACCTTTACAGCTATGAAGATAAAGAAACAACCTGCTTGGATACATTATTCAAGAATAAAGAAAGCACCAGAGCCAGAGAAGACATGGCGGATCGAACCTTCAGGACCCCTAAGTATGAAATTGTGTCAGTCATAATTTGGACTTATATGATAACTGGCACACAAGCTTGGGACCAAAATTTATATTTGAAAGTAGTACAAAGTGTTAATAAAGTTGTTAATCGTAGTGACTGTTGGGTGTGTGCACAGTTACCTAAATCAGGAGAAAATCTGGATCTTCCATTAATTGGAGTTCCAATTCCTAGCACTATCTCATGGATGAATTTGTGGATGAACACTAGCAATATACATCCAAGGGAAAGGTTAAAATTTGGGATAGTTAATCCTAATCCAATTAATAAATATTATACCTGCACACAAAGATGTGTTACACCAGGAATCAGAGTAGGAGATTATGTTTTTTTGCCACAAATGAAGGTCACCGTTCAAACTGCAATCATACTATTAATATAGATGGTATCGTAGTACAGTGGTGGCCCGTTTCTAAAAGGAAAGGATGGTATTGGTTATGTGGGAAAAAAATGCTTATAAGACCCTAACCCCCAGCTGGAAGGGAGCGTGTGCCTTGGGTGCTGTGATACCCAATCTTACTGTTGTTAATGTGTATCCATCTGAGACCTGGGTTAGAGGTTTTGCTGGGCGCATTGGGTGAGGGTTTAACCCTATTGCTGAAAGGCACACCGCATTTCATAGTTCTGTAAGATGGCTAATTCCATCTTTGGAAGTAAGTAAATAGAGAAGGCAACTGTAAATCTCTCCGCAACTATAGAGGAAATAGAAAATAAAACCATTGATATAATCCAAGAGGAACAAAAGAGATAACTAGCCTATCTAAAATGGTATTACAAAACCGAATGGCTCTAGACATGGTATTGGCAATACAAGGAGGAGTTTGTTCCATAATAAATGAAAGTTGCTGTTCCTATATAGATCAAAGTGGCAGAATTGAAACGGATCTGGAGGAAATTTGGAAACAAACTAAAATATTTCATGAAATGGCTATGGATGATACCTCCTGGGGTTTTGAACAAATATGGAAAAAGTTAACTTCATGGTTACCCAATCTTTCCTGGTTAAGGCAACTGGTTGCAGGAATATTGACATTAATTGTTTTAATATTGATTACTTGTGGTATGATACAATGTTCCTTCTGGTATTGTAAACAATCTATAATAAGTTATGAAAATTGGAAGAGGAATGAAATCAAGCATCAAGTAGAAAAGGGAAATTATTTCAAAAAGACTTTGGATGGTAACGGTGGTATATAAAATGTTGCAAAAGAATTCGCAAAAGGACAAAAAAAAAGGGGGATTTGAGACGGGGGGTACAAAATTACAAAATGAAATATATAAACTTTTAGAATCAATTTTAAGTAACGTTAAGTTTGATGGCTTTGTAACGGTAATAATGGAAAATTAATGAGATGCATGATATACAGAGAAAAATATAGAGTACAGCTAGAGAACATGCTGAGAATCCTTGTATAAGATAAACTGCTGTAGTTGACATAGTTTAGGCCTTTATGACCTTAGTACAAAATGAGTGTAAGAAAAACAGGCTAGAAGAGCAGGACATAAAGATAGGGAGCATCTGGAAAGGCAGAGGCCCAGGATAGGCTGCAGTTAAACTAATTGATAAGCAGGAGGACTGGATGATTGTTATGTCTGTGGTGCTAACGAACCGATTAAGCTGGTATAAGCATCTACTGGTGTGCTTCAAAGGCTGCCAGCAGTGATGAAGATTCCTGGAGTTTTCTCCTAATCACAAATGCTGCCATTTAAAGTAGGTGAGACTGTGGCTGCAGCTGTACTGCCCTCATTGGCAAAGCTGACCATTTTCTGTAACTGCTGTATACACTTGGCCTGCTGGACTTGGCACATATGCAACCAGAATGTGCATTATTACCAGCTGCCTTGTGCCAACCTTTCCCTCCAATGATGTTCCTCATAGACCCCTTACATATGCCTTTCCTTAAAATGCAACCTGCTTCACTTCTATTCCTTCCCTGAACACACTTCAATCTGCATGCTGCCACCAGCACAATGCTCTTTAATTTCCTTTCTTCATCCTGTTTTCCCCTAATCTCCCCTATCAGCAGTGATTCTCTGCTCCTCTGGGGTCATGGGGCTACAAGGTGTTACAGATGACTGCTTGTTTTAGGGTGTGGTGGGTTGACCCAGGCTGGACTCCAAGTGCCCACTGAGCCGCTCTATCACTCCACCTCGTCAACTGGACAGGGGAGAGAAAACATAATGAAAGACTCGTGGGTTGAGATAAGGACAGGACGAGATCATTCACCAGTTACCATCACAGGCAAAACAAACTCAACTTGGAGAAATTAGTTTAATTTATTGCCAATCAAATCAGAGTAGGATAATGAGAAATAAAACCAAATCATACAAACACATTCCCCCCACCCCTCCTGTCATGGTTTAAGCCACTATAACTCACCCAGTTCGCTCACTCACTCCCCCCTCTTTCTTCCCCCCAGCTCCCCGGGGGGATGGGGAGGAGAATTGAAAGAATGCAACTCCCACAGGTTGAGATAAGAACATTTTAGTAACTAAGGTATAACACAAATCACTACTGCTACCACCAATAATAATAATGACAAGGGAAATACAAGGGAAGAGAATACAACTGCTCACCACCCGATACCAAGCCGGACCCCGCAGCAAACCCCCCACCCTTCCGGGTCTCTGCCCTCCATTTTTACATCCTGGGCATGACATGCTGTGGTATGGAATACCTCTTTGGTCAGTTTAGGTCAGGTGTCCTGTCTCTGCTTCCTCCCAGCTTCCCCTCCTCCTTGGCAGAGCATGAGACTAAGAAAGTCCTTGGTCAAACCAAAATATTCAAAGCAGTAACTGAAAACATCGGTGTTATCAGTGCTGTTCCCAGGCCGAAAATCAAAAACAGCGCTGCACCAGCTACTAAAAAGGAGAAAAATGACTGCTACTGCTGAATCCAGGACTTCTTCCCAGACTTAACTTTACTTGCAAATTCTCTACCTCCTCCCCCCAAGCGGCACAGGGGGACAGGGAATGGGGGTTGCAATCACTTCATCTGACACATTCAGAGACACATTGTCTCTGCTGCTCCTTCCTCCTGAAGGGCAGGACTCCTCACACTCTTCTGCTCCAGCATGGGGTCCCTCCCATGGATGACAGTCCTCCAGGAACTCCAACATAAGCTCCTTTCCCATGGACTGCAGTTCTTCGCAAACTGCTCCAGCATGGGTCCTCCCCATGGGGTGCAGTCCTTCAGGAACAGACTGCTCCAGTGTGGGTCCCCCACGAGGTCGTAAGTCCTGCCTGCAAACCTGCTCTAGCCTGGGCTCCTCTCTCCATGGGTCCACAGGTCCTGCCAGGAGCCTGCTGCAGCACAAGTTTCCCACAGTATCACAGCTTCCTTTGGGCATCACCTGCTCCAGAATGGGGTCCTCCACAGGCTGCAGGTGGATAACTGCTACACCATAGACCTCCATGGGCTGCAGGGGCACAGCCTGCCTCACCATGGTCTTTACCACAGGCTGCAGAGGAATCTCTGCTCCAGTGCCTGGAGCCCCTCCTCCTCTCCCTCCTTCTTCCCTGACCTTAGTGTCTGCATAGTTGTTTCTCTCACATATTCACTCATCTCTGCAATTGCTCCTACACAGTAACTTTTTCCCCCCGCCTCTTAAATGTGTTATCACAGAGGTGGTACCACCATCCCCGATTGGCTTGGCCAGCAGTGGATCCGTTTTGGAGCCAGCTGTCATTGGCTCTATCATACACAGGGGAAGCTTCCAGAAGCTTCTCACAGATGCCACCCCTGTAGCCCCCCTGCCCCCCAGTACCAAAACCTTGTCACTTATGCCCAGTACAAGGGATGTTGTCTGTTGGAGGCAATACACAATGTGAGAATTTACACAGCATCATAACTATTTTTCTGCAATGCATCGACATCTAATGGCCACTGTGATCCCATATATCCCTGTAATCCTAATACATGCAAACCTGCAGCTCATCTGTACCTTTTGTAACATCTAAAATTACTGTATAGTTGTATTCACATTCTACCATTTACATAACCAGTAATATTTGGATCTAATACATATACTGGTCATAACCAGCATGGGCTCACGAGGGGAAAGTCCTGCTTAACTAACTTAATTTCCTTTTATGACAAGGTCACCCTTCTAGTTGACCAAGGGAAACCAGTAAAGAGGGGGTAATTTAGAAAAGCTTTTGATACTGTCTCTCACAGTACCCTTCTGGACAAAATGTCCAGCACACAGCTAGGCAAGTCCATAAAACATTGTGTGAGCAACTGGCTGATGGAATCATAGAATCACCTAGGTTGGAAAAGACCTTTAAGATCATCAAGTCCAACCTTCACCCCAGGACTGCCAAGTCCACCACTAAACCATGTTACTAAGGGCCTCATCTACATGGTTTTTGAACATTTCCAGGGACGGTGATTCCATCACTTCCCTGGAAAACCTATTCCAATAACTAACCACCCTTTCAGGGAAGAAATTGTTCCGAATATCCAATCTAAACTTCACCTGGCACAGCTTGAGGCCATTACCTCTTGTCCTATCACTTGTTACTTGGGAGAAGAGACCAACCCCCACCTCACTACAACCTCTTTTCAGGTAATTGTGGGAAGTGATAAAGTCCCCCCTGAGCTTTCTCTTCTCCAGACTAAACAACCCCAGTTCCCTCAGCTGTTCCACATCAGACTTGTTCAGCAGACCCTTCACCAGCTTCGTTGCCCTTTTCTGGACCCACTCCAGCATCTCAGTGTCTCTCTTGTAGTGAAGGGCATAGACCTGAACACAGTATTCAAGATGTGGCCTCACCAGTCCTGAGTACAGGGGGGTGATCACTTCCCTAGACCTGCTGGCCACACTATTGCTAACACAGGCCAGGATGCTGATGGCCTTGTCTGCCTGGGCACAAGCTGGCTCATGTTTAGCTGGCAGTCAATGAGCACCCCCAGGTTCTTTTACACTGAGCAACTTTCCAGGTGATGTGTTGGATTCAAAGAGTTATAGTAAATGGAGTTAATTAAAGCTGGTGAACAGTCACTAGTGGGGTTCCCCAAGGCTCAATTTTAAGGCCACACATCTTTTTTCCTCTACACATCATGCAACTGATGCTACATGGAGTATGTGGGCTGCACTAATTACACAATGATGGACTGGCCAGAGGGCAAAGACTTTGGAATGTCACCAGAGGAGGAGGTGATGTGTGCTGAAGAGACCCCACCATATAATACTGTCAGAAAGTTAGAAGCAATATGCCTTGGTTACTGATGGGTCCTGCTGTATTGTGGGAAAGCGTTGAAGATGGAAGGCAGCTGTATGGAGTCCCCTATGACAAGTTGCAGAAACTGCTGAAGGAGAGGGTGAATCGAGTCAGTTTCCAGAGGTGAAAGCCATCCAGCTGGCCTTGGACATTGCTGAATGAGAAAAGGGGCCAGTACTTCATCTCTACACTGACTCATCGATGGTGGCAAATGCCCTGTGGGGGTGGTTGCAGCAATGGAAGCAGAGTAACTGGCAATGCAGAGGTAAATCCATCTGGGCTGCTGCACTGTGGCATTGCTTCCCGGGTACAGAACCTGGTGGTGAAGATATGTGTCGTGGTTTAAGCCCAGTCAACCAACGAAGTTTTCTCACTCACTCCCCTCTCTTTCTTCCCCCAGTCCAGGGGGATGGGAAGGAGAATCGAAAGAATGCAACTTCCACAGGTTGAGATAAGAACAGTTTAGTAACTAAGGTATAACACAAATCACTACTGCTACCACCAGTAATAATAATGACAGAGAAGCACAAGAGAAATACAAGGAAAGAGAATACAACTGCTCACCAAGCCCGACCCAGCCAATGCACCCCCCAGCAGCGAACCCCCCAATGCACCACCACACCCTTCCGGGTCTCTGCTCTCCATCTTCACATCCTGGACATGACGTGCTGTGGTATGGAATAACCTCTTTGGTCAGTTTGGATCAGGTGTCCTGTCTCTGCTTCCTCCCAGGCACAGCATGAGACTCAGAAAGTCCTTGGCTAGACCAAAACATTACCAAGCAGTAACTGAAAACACTGGTGTTATCAGCACTGCTCCCAGGCCCAAAATCAAAAACATAGCGCTGCACCAGCTACCAAGAAGGAGAAAAATGACTGCTGCTGCTGAACCCAGGACATTATACCACGTAGGTGCTCATGTACCCAAGAGTCGGGCCACTGAGGAACATCAGAACAACCAAGAGGTGGATCAAGCTACTAAGATTGAAGTGGCTCAGATGGACTTATATTGGCAACATAAGGGTGAATTATTTTTAGCCCCGTGGGCCCATGATACCTCAGGCCATCAAGGCAGAGATGCAACATATAGATGGGCTCTTGATTGAGGGGTGGACTTAACAATGGACACTATTGTCCACACTATTCATAACTGTGAAACATGCTGCAATTAAGCAAGCCAAGCGGTTAAAGCCTCTTTGGTATGGAGGACGATGGCTGAAGTACAAATATGGGGAGGCCTGGCAGACTGACTATATATCACACTCCCACCAACCTGCCAAGGCAAGCACCATGTGCTTACCATGGTGGAAGCAACCACCGGATGGCTGGAAAGCCAGTAACAGCAGAGCTGTCCTCTGGTCACCATCAACTGACCCTGACTTCCCTCCAATCCTCACCCCAACAAAGAATGAACTTACTTTGATGAAACCAGACGAGCTCAACAGTGACCAGATGAGTTCAGCAGTGTTGTCAGACAACCCAGCACTACACACCGTCTCTCCTGCCCTGAAAGACTGTTACAAGAGATGGAACCTGACATCATGGACTGGATGAATTCAGCAAATTTATAGGGATTGTTCCACGTACTAAGGAATGATAGAGTTTAGAGACTGTATGTGTGTATGTGTGTATATATATGTGTGTATATATATACACAAGAGACAAAATACGATACATTTTAAAATATGGGATCTGAGCATGACGTGAATGGTATGGAATATGGGGTGGATACTGTCCTGGGATCAGCTGTAGCAGTCATTTTTCTCCTTCTTAGTAGCTGGTGCAATGCTGTGTTTTTGACTTCAGTTTGAGAACAGTGCTGATGACTGGGCAAGACATGAAAAATGTGCTTTACACTGCAGCCAGGGAGAATCAGCTGTCTGCATTGCCTGTTCTCTCAAAGGATCCTTCTTTTCTGGGGTTACTGAAGGTCGAAGAACAAAAATTTCCAATTGCGACCACAACAGTGCACCGGTGACAATATCGCACCAACCAAGATTCCCTTATTCCCATCCATGACCTCATCCACTGACTGGAGAGCCAAGGAATGATCAGCAGGACATGTTCACCCTTTAATAGCCTGTCCATCGGTGTTATCAGCACTGTTCCCAGGCTGAAAGTCAGAAAGACAGCACTGCACCAGCTACTAAGAAGGAGAAAAATGACTGCTACTGCTGAACCCAGGACATAGCCCCATTTTGGCCAGTGCAAAAGTCTAATGGAGAGTGGAGACTAACAGTAGACATTAATTTGATTTTCCTCAGTATCCCACTGGGAGTATGAGGTGGGGAGTAAGTGTTGGGGGGGAGTGAGCTATTGGCTGCATGGTTCTGAGTTACCGTCTGGGCTTAAACCATGATGGATGCACATTTAGCAAAAGCCACCTGGTTATTCAACACTAGGGGATCTGCCAACTTGTCTGTCCCAGCCCCACTGAACTTTCACGTACCATAGACGTCACATAAATTCGAGATAATAAAACTCCTTAACACCAATGGGCTGGACCAGGAGGGGCGGTGGCAGATTTAAACCGGGCATCATCGACCATTGCCGGTCAATTGCTGAGGTGAGTAGCTCGAGAGAGGACGCCTTCCAACACCTGAGTGGAGGGAAGCTCAGCGTCCGGGAGCCTCAACTCAGAGCAGCAAGACCCACGGAAGGACTTGCACAGGAGCCGGCAGCACAGCAGACGCGAGCAGCTGACTCACAGGGGGCGGAGCCAGGAGTGACGGCACCAGCCCTGATTGGGTAAAAACCAGCCCCAGGGAGAGCGGCGCAGCAGTTTGTGCGGGCAGGAGAACACTCGCCTTATGACCAGAGCCCGGTCTGGGAGCTCTGCTCTGGTTGCCCGGCGGTGGCCAGAGTAGGCACCCAGACAGAGCCGATGCGAGGGGAGGCTGCGGTGCAGAGAGTGACTCCAGTGTAGAGAGTGCCTGCACCTGTCTTGTGAGGGGAGGGTGCACAATGGACAGGGTTGCACTCGGTGCTCCCTGGTGGAGGTCCTCCTGCAGCAGGTGGCTGAGCTGCGGGATGCTGTCAATAGGCTGAAAGATGTCAAGGAAGCTGAGAGGAAGCAGGACTGCTTGCTCCAGGACCAGACTGTGCAGGCTCCTCAAGCGTCCATTATAGCTCATGGAGGAAAGGAAGCTGTTAACCCAGGAAGCTGGGAAATAGTAACAAAAAAAGCAACAAAAAAGGAGGAAGAGGACAATTAAAAGCAAAGGGGTTCCTCCTAAATCTGATGTCCTGTTGTGGTTTAAGCCGTAAATTTCACTTCTCCCTCCTTTTCCGCCCCCTCCCCCCCTCCGATGGAGGGGAAATGGGGAGAAGAACCAAAGAAAATGTAACTCCCAAGGGTTGATATAAGAACAGTCCAGTAACTAATGTTATAAATTGAGACCACAACAGACTAGAATCCAATTGGAATTTATTGATTATAGCAAGTAGAATATGAGCAAAAGCAGCGCTGGACGGCAGGGGAGTCTGCGCTCTGCCAACTGCCGCACTAAGCAGTTTAAACAGTCCCCTTTTATACATCTTTCCTTCCATGTTCTTTGAAGTAGTGGAGGTACTTTGCGCATGCTTCAGTTGTTGCTAGGGGGTTGTTTTCTGCTTCCTGGGGGCCGCTTGAGTAAGAAGTCCTTCTCCCTTGACCTCTCACTCATATTTCCTTTACTTGTCAAGTTTCTGCCGGTTCCTGGAACATCTGGCGCTTATCTTATCTTGCACAAGTGGTGTTTTATGGCTGTCTTGCATATGCAATTATCCTTATCTTACAAGTGGTGTTTTATGGCTGTTTTAGCTTGCATATGCGATTTATCGTACACAAATGGTCCGATCTTTACATTGGGCTTAACATAAATCTTAATAAACAATACCCTAGTCCATAGTTTCTCACAATCCCCCCTTTTTCTTTTTATTCTATTATTGTTTATTAGATGCTGCTTTCATTCTCGGCACTGCAAGTAAACCTTTTTCCACAATCCCAACATTTATCATAACACTCACAAGGTAATATTTCACAATTACAATCATAATTTCTATGCGGCATAACGCATTCACAACAATCTTCATTAACAGATACACTCTTATACTTTGCCCTAGTCATCGTAGTTAAAATAAGTAATTCAGCCATGTCAAATCGTTTTCTACTAAAGCGTAAAATATAGCGTAATATACAAGGCCCAAATGTAAGTCCCAGAATCAACAGAATAAGTGGTCCTGCTAAAGCAGACAACAAAGTGGTTAGCCAAGGTGAAACATTAAACCAGTTTTTATACCATGACCTGCCCGCCTCACGATCCTTTTTTCGTTGATCTAACCTTTTTCGGAGTTCAGCCATGGTGTCCTGGACTACTCCCGTATGATCAGCAAAAGAACAACATTCCTCATTGAGAGCTACACATAACCCTCCTTCCTTTAAGAATAATAGATCTAATCCTCTTCTATTCTGCAGCACTACTTCTGATAAAGACTTTACTGAAGTGGCTAAATTTTGAATAGATTGTTCTATTTTTGTTAAATCCTCATTTACAGCCATTTGCAAATTTTTTTAATTCTTGACCTTTTACTAGGGAGGCTATGCCTGTACCTGCTTCAACTCCACCTGCTATCAGCAGTGTAGCTAGGGTTACTACTGTAATTGGCTCTCGTTTTTGTCTATTCAGGTCTCCTTCAAAGTGGCGTAATATCTCCTCAGAGGTGTGATAGATTAGACGGGGAACAATAATTACCTGTACACAAAACTGAGATTGATTAAACACGTTTAGGGATAGACAAGGCGTTACTCCGATGTTTGAACTGGATTACTGACTGTCCATCCCATTGCTATTGTTTCACAACCCCAGTATCCGCAATAAAAGTGTCCTGGGTAATTACAATAAGATTTTCCGGGATGTGAACTCGGACACCAATAGGTACCTCTGGCATTAATTTCTTGAGTTCTTTTTTCTGCCCAGGAATATGAGCCATGGCAGTCTCCCCAAATCACCCCCCATTCCAGGTCCTAACAGGTCACAGTTAGTAACGTTTGTAAAAATTGGTTGTCCTCTTCCATTAAAGGTCGTAATTACCTTGCTCGAATCTACCTGGATTAATTTCCATTGCATAGGTTCATGAGGATTTCCAGCTTTTGTTGGTAAAAATTAGTAAGCATAAAGCGTACAGGAAAAAGAGTGTTTTTGGAGGGTATTGTGTTTGTTCTATATTTGAGTTTTTACCAGTCCTGTGGAAGTTTAGCCAAGGCTGCTTGCACGTCCCAAGTCGCAGGCTTTTTCCTCCGGTGGGTTTTTCTCCTCTGCCTCGCCCGTCGACTGGGTTGCGGCCAGACACGGGGGTTGCCATCTTCTCGGCAGCAAGAGTCTCTGGTAGGAATATGCCTTTTGCAACTGGTTAGACGGTTATGCGGGTTAAGGTTAGGCTTTCACCATATACCTGTTACACCTTATGGCTACTACTTCCAGTCTACACTGGACTGCAACGATGCCGAATCGTTTAAGAGCCCAATTCGTAAAATCACGCTCACTTTTGTAGAAAATACTACAAACCCCTCGGGGAGGAGTTCCCTCCTTGTAATGTTGCCACTATTTCTCTCGACACTTTATGCACTTAAAACATTCAAACAAATAAGTTTCCCACACTTGATTCGTGCGTTAGAGGTGTAATTTGTGACATATAATTAACACATCCCATATAGCTAGCACACCCCTCTTCCACACTTAACTATTTTCCACAAATAATATACAATCAAAGAAACGATTAATGCAAACAATATTCCTATTACACACTGGATACCAAAAGGTAGATCTAAGAAATACTTAAAAACAGTTTGTATCATTATTTATCGTTTTAACACAAGCCTGGTGTCTCCGGGTGAGCTGACAACCTTCCACTGTGGAGGATTTACTGGTCCTTTAACACGACTGGCATGTGTCCATCCGCGCTCTGTAGTGCGAATAGCTGTCTCTGTGGTGAGTAGAACAAGGTAAGGTCCCTCCCAACTGGGTTTTAGGGTTTCTTCTTTCCATGTTTTAACCAATATCCAGTCCCCAGGTTTAAGATTGTGAATCTTTAAGTCCAACGGGGGTCGTTGTACAATCAGTCCCCGTTCCCAAAGCTTGTTACGATGTTCTACTAATTGTGAAACATACTCATTAATTACACGGTCTCGAATTAAAACATTTGTTTGTGGACTTTCAATTCTATAGGACATTCCATACACCATTTCAAATGCCGATATTCCTACATCTGCTCGGGGTCTGGTTCTAAGAATTTAATCCATGATAATTTAGTTTCTATCATTAATTTAGTCAAAATAGTTTTGATTTCTCCATTCATCCTTTCAACCTTTCCCGAACTTTGTGGATGCCATGGTGTATGGTATTCCCACTTAATACCCAAACTTTCTGTTAGATCTTTAACAATTTTTGACACAAAGTGTGTTCCTCTGTCCGAGTCAATTACTTCAGGTACTTCATATCGAGGTATAATGTGTTCTAATAACGCCTTGGTAACTTGATTAGCAGTTGCCCGGGAGGTAGAAAAAGCCTCGACATAATGTGTTAAATGATCCACTATTACCAATAAATATTTGTAACGCCCTACCCTAATAAAAATTTTGGAGAATTTGGCATGCATAAAAATTTATGCATTCCTATTTGTTTTCCCAGTGGCCAGTAGCTCCCACATCTGTAACAAATTCTTTTCCCTCTGATTTAACACCAAATAAGTTGCTCCTGTATCCACTAAAATTCCACTTTATTTCCTCTATTCCCTAGTTTTAATTTAACTTTATCTGCTAGGGTAGATTCCCCAGGTCCATCACTGTGTCTGTCTAGTTCCAATTCAGCCAGGGGAGCCACCCCAGGGCACTCCCCCCCAGGGCAGTCTCACTTCTAATGCCCAAACTCCCCATAACACGTACACTTCCCCATAACATGTACACTGATCCGGTTCCACAGAAGAAGAGCCCACTTCCCCACCTCTGTCAGAGAGCCCTCCTCCACCTCTGTTTTACTTTTTTTTTTTTTCCTCACCATTGCTCCCCCCCCCCCCCCCCCCCCCCCCCCCCCCCCCCCCCCCCCCCCCCCCCCCCCCCCCCCCCCGTGCAGGGGCTGCAGATGCCTCTGCAACAGCACTCCTGTTTTAACCCTTTCTTAACTCCGAATGTGAATCTGATGCTTGTTGCCAGTGACAGCAATCTCTTCCTCCTTATCAACATCAGACAGGACAGATGCAGAGGGTGCTCTTCTCGGAGGTACCTGTCATACAAAATTTTTCAACCTGTCTTCCTGATTACTGTTTTTTAACTCCAAGTATCTTTCTCCGATATCACAAGCTGAACAACTTCTCTCCATCTTAACTTTCAGTTTTTTCCTGTCCTTTTCCAAAGCCCAAAATTAAGGGATCTGGTGGAGCTACATTAATTTCGCATTCCGTCTGTTACTCCAGGTGGTTTCTTAAAGTGAAAAACATATCTGCATACATTACTTCATCCCATTTTCCTTGCCACCCCAGAAACAACAGTAATTGGAACAATGTATCATAGTTCAAAGTTCCATTTCTAGCCCATTTTTCCTAACATTCCAAATTACCATTGGCTGCAATATTTTACTAACATTTTCTTAATTACTGAGCCCCCAGGAGATCCTCCCAGTTCTTTCCAATGTGCTAAAATGCACCTTAAAGGACTCTTTCAAGATCTCTCTACTCTGCTGATTTTCCATTGTCAATCTCACACACACACACACACACACACACACACACACACGGGATCCCACAGGCACACTCCACAATTACAACACTTGAGACAGAGACTACAATTCTATCAAACAAACAACTAATAACACAGTCAATAACTAATAACATAGTCTGTCACCAATATCAAATCACAGGACCAAAATTATCATTGTAAGAAGCCACAACATAAGTCAAATACCAGTAAAATCCAAAGGCTTTTTCCTTAAGATGCCCACGGCGTCTTGTGAGTGTATACCAAACGGACGCTAGCAGCCGGGTATACGCCTTTACCCACGAGATTTCCTATCTCAATTTACGGAAGGCTTCCTCACCATGCGTACGCTTACCAAACCAATTTACCAAACCAAGATGCCCCCTGCATCTTACAGATTATGTAAAAGAAAAGAATACCTTTTATGAAGATGGTCCTTGTCTGCTCCCCAAATTTTAATACAATAATGAACCACTTATTTACGCTTTTTCCTTTTTTTTTTTTTTTTTTAGTTTTTTTTATTTCATTCAGCGGGTAAAGTCTAGCTCCCGGTCTTTCTAGCCACACTTCCGCATATTGACTTTCCTCCGGGTTAAGGGTTTTTTTATTATTAACCCAGAGGTTTAACTGTTGCCTTACCCATTCTTCTTCTGACCCGCAGACCGGCCAAAAGACATTTTTAGAAATCTTCTTCCCTCCCCATATCTTAGTACAATATTTTATCATCTTCTGCTTATCTTTCCCTAGGGTTCCAGGGAAATATCTCCAATTGTCTAAGATATATGCCAGAGGGGTATTCTTATGTACAGTGGGTACCCTCCCCATGGGAGTCAAAGGCTTGCTGCCCTTCGCCCCCATCTTCTGGAATATCCACAAACACACACTCACTCTCCCCCCCTTGTTCCTGGCCCAGTCCCTCGCGGGAGGTGGGAAACGCAGTACTTAAGGGTCCACAATCGCTTGGTTCAGTATGTCGAACCTCTCACTCGCTATATTCCAGGAAACCCAATCCCGCCCGAACGGTAAACCCGCGAATAAATTCGCAATATACTTACGCGTCCTGCGTCTTCGTCCGGACTCCCGTGCACAGAATCTTTATGGGATTTTACCGGTTCCTTTTTGCTCAATATTCTAGAATTTAGGTTCGTCGGTAAGGTGGCAGTGAGCTGTCGGTCGCGGGGCCGCGGACTATCGCGGGGCGCCTCCCCAGAGGACCAAAGCTCACCACTCCTTATCCGAGTCACGGCACCAAGATTGTTATAAATTGAGACCACAACAGACTAGAATCCAATTGGAATTTATTGATTATAGCAAGTAGAATATGAGCAAAAGCAGCGCTGGACGGCAGGGGAGTCTGCGCTCTGCCAACTGCCGCACTAAGCAGTTTAAACAGTCCCCTTTTATACATCTTTCCTTCCATGTTCTTTGAAGTAGTGGAGGTACTTTGCGCATGCTTCAGTTGTTGCTAGGGGGTTGTTTTCTGCTTCCTGGGGGCCGCTTGAGTAAGAAGTCCTTCTCCCTTGACCTCTCACTCATATTTCCTTTACTTGTCAAGTTTCTGCCGGTTCCTGGAACATCTGGCGCTTATCTTATCTTGCACAAGTGGTGTTTTATGGCTGTCTTGCATATGCAATTATCCTTATCTTACAAGTGGTGTTTTATGGCTGTTTTAGCTTGCATATGCGATTTATCGTACACAAATGGTCCGATCTTTACATTGGGCTTAACATAAATCTTAATAAACAATACCCTAGTCCATAGTTTCTCACACTAAGATACAATACAAATCAATACTGCTACCACCAACAACAATAATAAGGACAAAGTAAATACAAAGGGAGAGGATACAACCATTTCGCCGCCCGAGCGGAGAGACCGCGCACCGCTCCCCAGACCGCATGGAGCCAGAGAGACCGGGCGCCGCTCCCCCCCACCGCGTGCCACCAGAGCCCCGCCCCCGAATCCTACCTCCTGGGCATGACGTGTTGTGGTATGGAATAACCTCATTGGTCAGCCCGGGTCAGGCGCCCTGTCTCCCCTCCCCAGCTTTTCTCTCTTTCCCGCCATAACATGAGACTCTGCGAGGGAAGGGGGGGGAAGCCGAACCCATAACAATCCTCCCCTTATTCCATACCATTCACATCATGCTCAGATCCCACATTTTCAAAATATCATCCTATATATATATATATATATATATACACACACTCACACACACACAGGTGGAGAGATATAATCCCTTAGTGCATGGACCAATCCCTATAAAGCTGCTGAGTCCATCCAGGCCGTGATGTCAGGCTCCACCTTTTGTAACAGTCTTTCAGAGCAGGGGAGGCTGCGTGCAGTGTTGGATCGCTGCCTGTTGATGCTGATTGTTCCTTTACTGCAGAATTCGTCTGGTTTCATCAAAGTTTGTTCTTTGTTGGGATGATGGTCTGAGGGTCAGTCGCGGATGACTTGAAGACATCTAGTTGATGGGCTATAAAAAAACACATTACATAACAAGCAACAGCATGCAATTGAGTTCATTGGCTGTTTTCTCCTAAAATCAAATCTCCTTGAGGTACACATCGGACTTCCCCATCTTCCCGCATTACCCACCAAGTATATCCGGGTCCCTGAGCAAAAGCAATCCCACGAGTGGGTTTGCCTTTACCTGAAGCAGGAATAACCCAGACCGTCTTCCCCAGCAAATTCTTTATGTGCACCACAGGAACGTTGTCCCCCTCAACAGTATGTAGAAGTTCTGACTGGGCTGGGTCAGCTCTGTTGGCAGATCCTCTGGTGTTGACCAACCAGGTGGCCTTTAATAAATGTGTATCCCAATGTTTGAAAGTCCCACCACCCATTGCTCTCAGTGTAGTTTTTAATACCCCATTGTACTGTTCGATTTTCCCAGAGGCTGGTGCATGGTAGGGGATGTGATATATCCATTCAATGCCATGCTCTTTGGCCCAAGTATCTATCAGGTTGTTCCGGAAATGAGTCCCATTGTCTGACTCAATTCTCTCTGGTGTGCCGTGTCACCACAAAATCTGTTTCTCAAGGCCCAGGATAGTGTTTCGGGCAGTGGCGTGGGGCACAGCGTATGTTTCCAACCATCCGGTGGTTGCTTCCACCATGGTAAGCACATGACGCTTGCCTTGGCGGGTTGGTGGGAGTGTAATAAAATCAATCTGCCAAGCCTCCCCATATTTGTACTTCAGCCATCGTCCTCCATACCAAAGAGGCTTTAACCGTTTAGCCTGCTTAACTGCAGCACATGTTTCACAGTCATGAATAACCTGGGCAATAGTGTCCATTGTTAAGTCCACCCCTCAATCACGAGCCCATCTGTATGTTGCATCTCTGCCCTGATGGCCTGAAGTGTCGTGGCCCACCGGGCCAAAAATAATTCACCCTTATGTTGCCAATCTAAGTCCATCTGAGCCACTTCAATTTTAGCAGCTTGATCCACTTGTTGGTTGTTCTGGTGATCCTCAGTAGCCCGACTCTTGGGTGTGTGAGCATCTACGTGGCATACTTTGACCACCAGGTTTTGCACCCAGGCAGCGATGTCTTGCCACAGTGCAGCAACCCAGATGGGTTTACCTCTGCATTGCCAGTTGCTCTGCTTCCATTGCTGCAACCACCCCCACAGGGCATTTGCCACCATCCATGAGTCAGTGTAGAGATAAAGTACTGGCCCCTTTTCTTGTTCAGCAATGTCCAAGGCCAGCTGGATGGCTTTCACTTCTGCAAACTGACTCGATTCACCCTCCCCTTCAGCAGTTTCTGCAACTTGTCGTTGAGGACTCCATACTGCTGCCTTCCATCTACGGTGCTTTCCCACAGTGCGACAAGACCCATCAGTAAATAAGGCATATTGCTTTTCACTTTCTGACAGTTCATTATATGGTGGGGTCTCTTCAGCACGCATCACTCCTTGTCTCTCCAGTCTAGGGATCAGCTTATGGATGGGAATCAGGGAGTCTCGGTTGGTGCACTGTTGCGGTCGCGATTGGCACTTGTTGTTCTTCGACCTTCAGTAACCCCACAACAGAAGGATCCTCTGAGAGACCAGGCAAGGTGGACAGCTGCTCCACTTCCTCTGTCTCCAAAGCAGCAATACCAAAAGCCTATCGATACCCTTTTGGGTCTTTGAAGTACCCTCTCCTGAGGTAATCTATGCCAAGGATACATGGAGCCTCTGGACCAGTCGCAATGGAGAGTTTTTGCCATTCCCTCCCAGTCAGGCTGATTTCAGCCTCCAGTACAGTCAACTCTTGGGATCCTCCTGTCACTCCAGAAATAGAAATTGGTTCCACCCCTTGACAACTTGATGGCATCAGAGTACACTGTGCACCGGTATCTACTAGAGCCTTATACTTCTGTGGGACTGATGTGCCAGGCCATCTGATCCACACAGTCCAATAAATCCGATTGTCCCCTACCTCCACCTGGCTGGAGGCGGGGCCCCTCTAGTAGCCATCACATTGGTCACTCACGTCTTGTAGAAATGGATTATTCTTCTTTATCACAGGAGCAGAAGTAAAATCAGCTCTTCCACTCCATCTGGGAACCTGCTCACCAGAGACTGAAGCTGCAGCCTTCATGGGGTGATCAGACTTGACCTTTGCTCTTCTCTTCAGTTCTCGCACCCGCTCCTCCAAAACTGAAGCAGGCTTTCCATCCCACTTCATCATATCTTCTCCGTGATCCTGCAGGTAAAACCATAGGGTGGCCCGTGGTGTATAACGTCTATATCTTCTCTCTCGAACAGTAGGATGCCTTCTGTTAATAGCTGAGACGTGTGTTGGTACACGTGAGGAGCTGGATAGATCGTCTCTCAATTGTTGGAGGTTCTGGGACAGTTTTTCCACAGCTGAGATGATGGAAGGGGGGATATTATCTTCAAACTCACGGAGTTTATAAATCATTTCATCCACTGTTGGTGGTCTTATGTCACTCCAGGTTATTGTTGCCAATGAATGGGCATATGATTGGGGTGCATTTCGTGTAAATTTCTGCCACATGGGTCGTGTACATTCGACTTCATCTGGATCTATGGGTATATCCCCAACATTCGGCTGGGTAATATAGATCATCTCTACAATGGCTGATTCCCTCTGAGACTGGATGCCTTTCTCTAGAGTAGTCCACTTGGCGGAACGACTCATAACATCATCCTTGTATGGAAACCTATCTTTCACAGCTGCCAAGAGCCGCTTCCACAGGCTGAGGGGCTTTTTCTCTCTTGCAATTGCTTTGTCAATTCCCCCTTCCCTGGCAAGTGATCCCAGCTGTTTGGCTTCACTACCTGCTACTTCATGACCATCGGCCCCATTGTCCCAGCATTGGAGCAGCCAGGTGATGATGTGCTCCCCTGGCTGACGGGTAGTCTTTTCGCATATTCCGTAGCTCGGTTGAGGTCCGAGATCGAGAAGTCACCTCTTCCTTTTCTTCTTCTTCTTCATCATGTGATGATGACTCTTGGTCAGATTCTGTCCCAGGTGGTGAGTACACTTTTTCTTCATCTTGCTTCATCTTTCTTGCCTCTTTTTTGCTTTTCCTCTTGCGTACAGGGGCATCCAATATTGGTATGAGTTGGTCCTCTGGTTTAGCTGCAGTGATTATTACTGTGGTTTGGGTAGCCGCCGTACTTGTCACTGGGGTTTGAGTCGTGGCTGTACCTGTCGCTGGTGGTGGTGTAGCTGCTGTACTTGGAGCTGGAATAGCTGCGCTGCCCATTACTGTTGAATTTTGAGTAGCTGCTGTACTTGTCCCTGGGGGTGGTGTAGTTGCTGTGCTTGGAGCTGGAGTAGCTGCGCTGCCCATTACTCCACCCTCAGATCCAGAGACATTTTTTCCTTTTGAAGATGCTGGACAGTGTTAAACAAGGCTCTGTAAGCATAAGCCAAGCCCCAGCACGTTGCCATGATTTGTCCATCTCGGGTGTGACCAGAATGACCACACACCTCCTTTAAATGTTTTACTAATTTTTATGGGTTTTGCATTTGTTCATTGGTGAAGTTCCAAAGCACTGGAGGGGCCCACTGGCCTAGATACTTGCCCATACTATCTCACTCACCCTGCCACTCATGACTGTCCAGCCTTGGGGAAAATCTCTCGGCCATCCTGGATTGTGGTCTAACCCCACCCATGGCCCACACCCCACTCTGCTTAACTCTCCGGACCAGACTAAATAGTTGTGAGTACAACATATTCAGTATGTGTGCCAACATGATAATTCCCGTCACCACCAGCAGGCAGATCTCAAGGGTATCTAAAGGCAATTCAAAACCTTCAGAATTCTCAAATGGTGCTGTAAACGGTCTGGTGAGGGGGCTGGGAGCACAAAAGAATGTCTCCTTCACAGGCTGACCACCCAAGGAGGTGAAAAGAGACGTGTAATTGCTAAGAACTTCCATTATATACCTCCCAAAGTATAGAGTTGGTGACCACACCGGAAACACCAACCGGGTCAGTTTCATGATCACTGAGTCTATTGTATTAACAATCTGTGCAATACAGTATAATGTAACAAGAATCTTAACCCAGAACCCAGATCTGAAAAACGTCAAGATAAGAAGAACCGGCTGTAAGTAAAGTATCATACACTGAACCTGTGAGAACCAGAGCAACAACTTTGAGAGCCAATAAATCAGCATTGTGACGAGTGACTATTAATCCTTGCCGTTTATCTCAATCCTTTGTGCCCCACGTTGGGCGCCAAAAAGAACTGTCGTGGTTTAAGACGTAAATTTCACTTCTCCCTCCCTTTTCCCCCCCCACTCCAATGGGAGGGAAATGGGGAGAAGAACCGAAAGAATGTAACTCCCACGGGTTGAGATAAGAACAGTTCAGTAACTAAGATATAATACAAATCACTACTGCTACTACCAATAATAATAATAATGACAAGGCGAATACAAGGTAAAAGGATACAACCGCTCACCGCCCGACCGAGCCGAGAGAGAGAGAGAGAGCAAGCCACTTCCGGGTTCCTGCCCCCAGTATTTTACATCCTGGGCATGACATGCTGTGGCATGGAATAGCTCTTTGGTCAGTTTGTGTCAGGCGCCCTGTCTCTGCCTCCTCCCAGCTCCCCCTCCTCCCCGGCATAGCATGAGACTCAGAAAAGCCAAACCCATGACAGAAGTTTATGAAGTGCTAATGGCAATTGAGTCCTTGACTCAGGGAAGAAGTGTAAAATTGCATGTGCTAATATATCTTAAGCCTATTCTTGGTGATAAACCTCTGCCTTTAGGTGTAGCATATAAGACCACTGCACAAAGGTTCTCACTGTATATCCATAATTGTGTAAATACAGATGGTTTAATGAAGGTGAATAAAGTTACTGGAGTTGTGGAATATATAGGAATGCCCACAGAATACATAGACCCTCTGTGCTCTCCTATCCAGCATGCCCCAGAATTCAATCCCCTTCAACCAGATGGTGTCTGGTTTACTGGTGGGAGTGCTTGCAAAATACTGGGTAAATGGCAAGGAATGGCTGCTGCTGTATCTGTAGCTGTTGAACTTGCAGTAACTGAGTGAATAGAATGTTCTGATGAATTAGCAGAGCTCTATGCCATAGTATTAGAAACAGTGCACAGGCCATATACATTGATTTGTATGCTGTATGGGCTGGTGCTATCCAATGGCAAGGAAATTGGGCAAGACACAACTGGCAGGTATATTGCAGATTATCTTAAATTTTACTGAATCTTTCTATATTTTGTGTTTGTTTGTGAAACAGTTAGCTATAGGAACATCTTAATTTAAGAATCAATGACGTATGGGTTGCTGTGCTGCTTGAAATCCGATGCTCCGTTGCTTGAAGTAACAATTCTCTGGATCATGTTAGCCTTAGTCCTTACTCTCTAGATTATAACCATATGTCCCGGGTTCAGCTGCAGCAGTCATTTTTCTCCTGCTTAGTAGCTGCTGCATTGCTGTGTTTTCAACTGTAGCCTGAGAACAAAGCTGATAACGCATCGATGGTGTTAGTTGTTGCTAAGTAATGTTTACTCTAATAAAGGACTTTTCAGTCTCATGCTCTGCCAATGAGGAAGGGCACAGGAAGCCAGGAGGAAGAAGTGCCAGGACACCTGACCCAAACCAGCCAAAGGGGTATTCCATACCACAGCATGTCATGCCCAATATATAAAATGGGGGGAGTTACCTGGAAGGCCCAGATTGCTGCTTGGGTCAGGCTGGGTATCGGTCAGTGGGTTGTGAGCAATTGTATTCTCTTCCCTTGTTATTTCCCTTATTATTATTATTGGTGGTGGTAGTAGTGGCTTTGTATTATACCTTAGTTACTAGACTGTTCTTATCTCAGCCTGTGGGAGTTACATTCTTTTGATTCTCCTCCCCATCCCTCCAGGAGTGGGGGGAGGAAGGGGGGGGAGTGGGCAAGCAGCTGCACCTAGGGTCTATGGGATGAGTTATTTGACAACCAGGCAAGATTGATATCTGGCTGGCCAACTTGGCAACAAAACTCACCTTTAAGGTGTCTTCAAGTGAACTGCCTTCATTATAATACTAAAAAAAACATCCACAGTTCAAGAAGACCTTTGCCCAGGTGAAGACCCTTCCTCCGCACAAGCATAATAACAGAAGAGAATGACACAGCAGATATAATTATTTGCAAATCACTAACCAATCATTGTAACTGGGAGTGTACTACCTCATAATTTTTGTGTATAAATGTAATGGCGAAATTGGCATGGGGTGTGCTTGATTTGTGGAAATTCCACTTAGCACCTAGCACTGTAATAAAGTGCCTGTGTATCTGCTTCTTGCAGATGAGTTCTTCATTCCCCAGATGGGACCTTGCGAGTGAGACTGGAAGAGATCAAGTGCTGATCAAACTCCAGCCACCACAGAGGAAATCTCAGGGAGGAACATCACCCTGTACTCTTAAAGCTCCTTGTAGCATTACCTGGAGAAAGGGGTAAGGCACTTCTTTCAGAATTTGGTTTGGAAAGCCTGCCTGTAAGGTGCAGTGAAAGCTTTGCAGGGTTGGGGCTAAGAGGGTACCTGTTTGCATTCAGAAGCCTAGGTGTCTGCTTGTAAGTCATAAGCAAAAGCTGTTGCTGGGTTGGACTTTGTTTGGTTTGGTTTTGTAATTACCTTTTGAGTATTTTGTCGTAATGGCAACAGGATTTGTAAAATCGTGTAAAAGTCCTGGAAATTTTATGACCTATCAAATTTCCAAATTTGATACCAAAACCACTGCCATTGGGGTGCTTGTTAGCACATTGGTGAAATTTGCATGATGATTTACACAAAAGCCAGATGATTGAACATTTTAATCATTGGTGGCCTTTGTATATTTTGAAGTATCAGGGAAAATGGACAAAAAAATGATCTTTGAGTTATAAAGCTATTTTGCAGTTAATGTTGTTCTGTAGAAGAGAAGGTAAATGGAATGATGTGACATGTAGACTTGTTCTCTTATTTGAGACAACGAATGGATTGGCAGAATGAATGTAAGTTAATCAGTCGAGATAATTTGGTGATGGCATTAACTTTGGAAAATAAGAAAACAAAGAGTTGTTGTTCAGCTTGTGTTATTGGAAAGAGGTGTATTAAGTGTGTATTACCAAGAGAGGATGAAATGGAATTAGAATCCCCAAAGGAGGGACAGAATTTCCCTCTTTCATGCATAAGGGAAAGAAGTGTCGAAGAAGAACCAGATAGTAGTGGAATGGGGAATGAGATAGGAGAAGTAGTAGTTCATATTCCAGTGTCTCAAAGAACTAGACAATAAAACTGTTGTGGTTCAAGCCCAGCTGGTAATTCAGAACCACACAGCCGTTTGCTCATTCCCCCCCTTCTTCGTCCCCCCCACTCTCAGAGCGATGGGGAGGAGAATCAAAAGAATGTAACTCCCACAGGATGAGATAAGAACAGTCCACTAACTAAGGTATAACACAAAACCACTGCTGCTGCCACCAATAATAATAATGATAAGGGAAATAACAAGGGAAGAGAATACAACCGCTCACCAGCCACTGACCAATACCCAGCCCAACCCGAGCAGCAATCTAGCCCTTCTGGGTAACTGCCCCCAGTTTATATAGTGGGCATGACGTGCTGTGGTATGGAATACCCCTTTGGTTAGTTTGGGTCAAGTGTCCTGTCTCTGCTTCCTCCCAACTTCCCCTCCTCCCTGGCAGAGCATGAGACTCGGAAAGTCCTTGGTCAGAGTAAACATTACTGAGCAACAACTAAAAGCATCGGTGTTATCAGCGCTGTTCCCAGGCTGAAAGTCAAAGCCACAGCACTGCACCAGCTACTAAGAAGGAGAAAAATGCTACTGCTGAACCCAGGACAATAGGACAGACTGCAGTGATGCAGTGCAGGGCTCAGTCAGTCAAGCATACTGACAGGCCCCATTTTTCATGCCACCAGACCCTTATACACTTTCCGTCTATTCCTCCTTTGTTCCTCCCTGATTCCCTTTCTCTGCATGCTACCTCATTAGTTTGCATAGTTCTACCAACCCTCCTCCAGCACCCTTGACACTCAGATTTGAAGCCTTATCAGTTGCAAAGTCCTGGTTCTCCTGCAATTTCTTGCTAGCCCATCAAGGGTCAAGAATGACAAGGTAGGTTTCATCTT
>CM029940.1:9066439-9241407 GCA_017639245.1 Myiopsitta monachus
AGAAACTGTATATAAGTAAGGGTTTCCTGGGGGCTCGGCAAATGAGAAAACATTGATAAAATACTGTAACCAATGATGGCCTTTGTATACTTCGGAAGATCAGGAAAAATGGCCTAAAAATGGAACTTTGAACTATGATATATTGTTACCATTAATGTTGCTTTTGAGGTGGCAAGAAAAATGGGATGAAGTAATGTATGCAGATATGTTTTCACTTAAACCACCTAGAGTGACAGTCGGAATCCGAAATTAATATAGCTCCGCCAGATCCCTTAATTTTGGCCTTGGAAAAGGATAGGGAAAAACTGAAAGCTAAGCTGGAGAGATGTTGTCCAGACTGTGATACTGGGGAAAGATGTTTAAAGTTCAGGAAAACCAAGGAGGAAAGGAGGAGAACTTGGGCAGCTCCTGCGTTTGAGCATGGGATGAGTGCTGGGGAGGCAGAGGTGGAGGGATGTCGAGCAGAGGTGAGGGAGTGGGTTCTCCTGTGGGACTGGATCGGTGCGTGTGCTGTGGGGAGTTTGGATGTGGGAAGTGAGACTGCCCTGGGGGGAGTGCCATGGGGTGGCTCCAGTGACTGAATTGGAACTAGGCTGACGGGGACATGGGGAATCTACCCTGGCAGATCCACTGGTTAAATTAAAATGAGGGACTAGAGGAAATAAAGTGGAATTTTAGTGAATACAGAAGCAACTTATTTGGTGTTAAATCAGAGGGAAAAGAATTTGTTACAGATGTAGGAGCTACTGGCCACCAAGAAAAAGAAAAAAAAAGAGAAGCATTGTTTCTGAAACCCTTAAAGTATAAATTGGGGAAACAAAAAGGAATGCATAAATTTTCATGCATGCCAAATTCTCCAAAATCTTTATTATGGCGAGAAGCAACATTTAGAGAAGGCAAAATGGAATTAAGAGGTAAAAATGATCAATTAATTGCATTTTTGAGTTTATCTTTAATTCAACAGAAAAGGGAACAGGAGGACTGTTGAAGCGTTTCTCGCTGAAAAGGGACTGTGAGCAATCCAGACAACTGCTTGACATTTGTAAAGTAGTGAACCAAAGGCTGTGAGGCCCTGCTTGGAGGTTACTAAAGGATGTGTGGAGGTTACTATAGGTCGCGTACTTGCAGAAAGCTTTGAGAAAGTTGGCACCGGTTGTTAAGAGGGATGCATATGAAGGAACTGATAGCTGTGCCCTTGAAACCATCTGCTGTTGTGGCCGCAGCTTTGGAATCACTTACTACTGTAACAACCAATCATAAAACCCTTGCTAACACTTGGCTAAAGAATGTAACTGTCCTGGTTTAAGCCCCCCACCCACGCAGTTTTCTCACTCACTCACTGTTCCCTCTTTCTTACCCCAGTCCCGGGGGGATGGGGAGGAGAATCAAAAGAATGCAACTCCCACAGATTGAGATAAGAACAGTTTAGTAACTAAGGTAAAATACAAATCACTACTGCTACCATCAATAATAATACAAGAGAGATACAAGGAAAGAAAATACAACTGCTCACCAAGCCCGACCCAGCCAGTGCACCCCCCAGCAGCGAACCCCGAAGTACCAAAAACCTGACCATGCCATGCACCCCCAGTCCACCCCCGCACCCTTCTGGGTCTCTGCCCTCCGTGTTCACATCCTGGACATGACGTGCTGTGGTATGGAATAACCTCTTTGGTCAGCTTGGGTCAGGTGTCCTGTCTCTGCTTCCTCCCGGCTCCCCTCCTCCCTTAGCATAGCATGAGACTCAGAAAGTCCTTGGCCAGACCAAAACATTACCAAGCAGTAACTGAAAACACTGGTGTTTTTTTTCAGCACAGCTCCAAGGCCTAAAAAAACAAAAACACAGTGCTGCACCAGCTAGAAGGAAGGAGAAAAATGACTGCTACTGCTGAACCCATGACAGTAACCAACCAGATGTTACTGAATGTTCTAGTCTTCTGAGGCTTTTTCTATAAAAGACGCTTCTTGCCTGTAATAAATTGTCGACGCTTGATCATATTGGTCAGAGTTCGTTGTCCTTAATCTCCCGCAAATGGCGCCCGAGCAGGGACTGCAGGCAGTCCAGGGGACCTTCAGATCTGCCTCCTGAGAGCTGGTCAAATGGTGAAGATCAGTGCAGATTTGACGGGTGGAAGGTCCAGTCGAAAGTGAACCATCAGCAGCAACTGTCGATGACGGGGTGATGTGCGCCTCTGTAGAACTACGGGTTCTGCAAAAGATCCACTTCTTAAGGCAAGTGGCGGCCAGGGAGGAATGGGGGCTACTATAATAATGGATGAGGTAGCAGTCCTGCAGATCCTCCAACACATCCTCTCTAAGAGAGCGATTAAATATGAAGAAGCCACCCTTAAAGGGCTGTTGCAATGGAGCAAAGATAAAGGGTTATTAAATGGTGTAGATACTGCTTTCGAGCTCTGCACCTGGGAGGCCATTAGAGTTTGATTGTGGGACACTGTCAGTGATGGTAGTAAAGCGGGAAAGGAAGCATATAACTATTCCATGCTATGGAAGCTCATTCGTAAGATTTTGCGAGCGATGAAGTTGGAAAAAGCTGCAGTAGTCTCTGCTAGTAGTGCTCTTTCCCGCTCTCCGTCAAAAAGTCCTGGCGACCCAGGAGCTGCGTCAGTTGGCGTTTCAAACCCAAAAATGTTTTAATTGCACTCGATAATGCTGAAACTCCTGAACACAGACTGCTGTTGCTGCTCCTGAGATTCTGACGCCTGATAATTTTGATGCTGACCAGGATAGTCCTTTTGACCCCATGCCTGTTAATCCGGAAAAAGAGCCTGATGTATATCCATAAAGGGAAAAGCGAGACGGGTGGGGGATGCAGATGTATTGCGTGTTTTCATGGTGGTGTATGTGCCGGATCAAAACCTGCAGTGAGAAGGTCTCTCGTATGCTCTTATCACAGATATTGGGCAAACGGTGATATGCAACTCATTTTACATAGTCTCTCTGTGATATTCATATGGTAAATGTTGGCAAATATAAGTATGTTCATGTTTCTACCGACCCTTGCAGACCTTTATAGATACTGCTGGCCACTTCTTCTGATGCAGACTGGCCACCTGCATCGGAATGAGTGTGCATTTTGGTCAGTATAAAAGCCCAAGCCTAATGCAATGTTAGGGAGGCAGAGCCTTCGCGAGGACGCCCGCTGAGGTTGAGCCTGCCACCTTGCACTGCGATGATGCCGCTCGGAGCTGGTTTTTTGATTGTCTTCACAGGGCCGTTGCGCCACGTTTTGTACGTGGGACCATGTAGTGGGAGTAATGATTGATTATATGCATTTTGTGTGTTAAATATTGTGTTTGTATGGAGTGCGTTTGTGGGATCCCATGTGTGTGCGTTGAGGGCAGACGATGGTCTGTGTACTTATTTGTTTTCTAGTTTATGTAAAAGTTTTTAATAAGTATCAGATTACCCTTTCAGGCAAGAAAGGGTTAATACAGAAGTGCTGTTGCTGGCAGGTATCTGTGGCCTCTGCTCAGCAGGCAGGCAGCTGTAGCTGCTGCTGGGCAGACAGGCATTTGTAGCTGCTGTGGAGCGGTCCTGCTTAGTGTGTTTAAGGTAACCTAGGAGTGAATCCAAGATTTGAAACACAAACTGCTAACAGAAAAAGCAAAAGCAATAGCGCAACCACAAGCTTTACCAACCTCCACCCAAACAGCATCAGGGTGGCAGAGAAAACCTCTTGTCGGTTAACACAATGCTGGTTTTTAGTGGTAATACGTATGTGATTTGGAAGTATGTGAAAGTACTTCACGATGTCTATCAGAATGATAAGATTTCTTGGTTAGATACCCTTCTTATATCTTGGGGTTTTAATGGTTGGCTCACATCACTGATAAAAGATATTGGAATGATTTTAGTAAGAGTCTTGACCATAGTTATGATTGCACCTTGTATTTTGCAATGTATTCGTGATATGATTGAAAAAATCGGTAAAACAGCTTTGGCTTATTCAAAAGAAAGGGGAAGAGATGTGGATAATTTCTTGTTAGAGAATGGGCATATGCCTGCTCTGAGTGAAAGCAACTATGTGCGGCTGGCCATGTTGCAGGGGTAACTCCTGGTTACCTCTGTGCAGCCGACCATGGAAAAGAAGTAACTTCTGGATAGCTAATGAATCAAGAATGCAGGCCTAGAAGATAACAAGGAGCTAAGATAAGGAGGTTGCTAAATTGGGCTGTAAATCTTGCTTGCTTATAAAAACCACACTTTAGGTTCTCATGAAACATGTTAACCAATAGTATGCCTGTTGCTAAGTTTATGTAACCAATCATAGATAGTGTACGCCATGCAGTTTGCTTCTGAAGCTGCTTCACATTCCTGTTTCATCAGAATGCCTTTGCTTTAAGGAAACATTTTAACCTGACTTACTTCTCAAGAACTGATAACCTGCGGGAGGGGGTATATTTGTGTCCTCCTATCTACAGGTCTATGGCAGCTACCTGCAAAGTTTGTCAAGCCTTGCCATGAGCTGGACAGATGACTGGAAAAGCCCAATGCCTCAGCTACAGGAGCTGACAGTAAATATCCTGAGCAGAATGAGATAGAGGAAGAGAGAAAGGAATGACTGCAAAACATCACTTAGGAGCAACTGAAAAGTAACAGCTTGAATATGTGTGCTTGTAAAGTAGCTATTATTAGAGGCTGTGATTTTATGTATAAAACCACCTGTACTTACTAGCCAGTTGCTAATAAGAAACTACACCTTGTATTGTATGGATTTGTCACTTGTAAAACAGATGTTAGAGCATGCAAATTTGCAGCAGCTGCTAGAAAATGCTAAGGCAAAAGATAGAAAGATTCTAATACAATAATAGTGTTATAAAGCAGGCAATGGAACAAATTGAGTGTGTGAGAGAACCTCGCTGCCTCTGGCATCTTCAGCATGCTGCTGCACCCTGTGGTATACAAACTGCTAATGTACATCTGTATGTGCTTTGCCATAGTAGTAACTTGTTACTGGATGAAGCAGGTAAAACTCTACATTGACAATGAGGTGCAAGGACTGAGGTTGGCCAAATACCTCCTATCACAGTCAAGGGCAAGACTGGATTGGCCTCTGTGTTTGCCACCAAGAAGAACCTTTAGCTCCGCTGCTGGCTACAACCCAGCAGGCGCTGAGTGGTGGAGACGCATGCCATGCCAGACCTTGATGTGTGGGAGTCTCCACTGACACCTTTTCAATGGCAATCTGGGCCACAGCACAAACTGGTGAAACTACTAAACATGTATTAAATCACTTATATGGTTGTTTTGCAGCTATGGGAGTCCCTAGATGCATTAAAACGGATAATGGTCCTGCCTATATTGCAAAACAATTTACACGTAATCAGTGAGGTATCCAACTTATTACCAGTATTCCACATTCACCCACCGGTCAAGCTGTTATTGAGCGTGCTCATTCTACCCTAAAATCTCTTCTTTTAAAACAAAAAGGGGGAGAGATGCTCCCACCTGCAGAAAGACTGCCCAAAGCATTGTATGTATTGAACTACTTGCGATTGGCAGGGGACAGAAATGAACCGCCTATGGTTACTCATGGACTAGCTTTGCAGTCAGGAGTAACAGATAATAAAACAGAGAAAATCCTATTTCAGTATAAAGATTTAAATTGAGGACAATGGAAAGTCCCCACAGAGGTTAAATTAACAGGTAGAGGATATATTTGTTTACTTACATATAAAGGACTTCAATGGATACCTGCTCGATGGGTCAAGCCGTGGAAAGACTATGTGGATTCAGCAGACCAACTACCTTGACAATTATTATGTGGACTTTAGCCATTGGGGAATCATGGATTTTAAATCAGCCAAAAACTAATGTATGGGTAACTTTAGCAAATGCTACAGGTCAAGATTCTTTGTGTTTAGAAACATCGTCTCCAGAAGACCCATTCAGCACTTGTTTGGTAGGTGTTCCTGTGGATGACTGGCCTATCCCACCGACACAACAAGGCCCTACACAGAAGAAGGGTAGGGTAGATGCCTGGGATGGCTGGATCTGTTATCTTCCAATAAGTGCTCTAGAGCCACAGGAACTAGAGTTGTTCGGATCTGTGAAAATGGATTATTGCTTGTATTTTAATTATACTGGGAAGAACCAGTCACAAGCATGGTGGGTTAATGCCACCCTCTCAGTGTATAATAATCACAGCTTTTGACATAACTATACTTTTCCTATCACATCTAAAGCTACTAATAAACCCATTAACCTGCCCAGTGCTTACTTCTTAATCTGTGGAGATTGTGCCTGGCCAGGGGTTCCTTCCCACATTAAAGGAGGTCCATGTAGTTTAGGACGACTAACCCTACTAATGCCAAATCACTCACAAATTTTACAGATTAGATGTAGACGCACTCACCGTAAAAGGAGAAGTTTGCATAACTTTACTAACTCGTGTGATGACCGTGTTGAATCTTGGAATACAGCAGAGCGCTTTTTTGCAAGTATTATTTCTTCAATTGGCACTGCTCGAGCACTAACCACTCTAAATAAGCTAGGATGCTGGCTTGCAAAACAAACTAATGCTACTTCTGAAGATTTAAGTGGTCTTCTACTAGATGTGAATAACATAAGACACGCTACTCTACAGAACAGAGCAGCGATTGATTTTTTACTATTTGCTCAAGGTCATGGTTGTGAAGACTTTGAAGGAATGTGCTGCATGAATCTTTCTAATCATTCTGAATCTGTACACAAAAGTATTCAAATCTTAAAAGATGGAGTACGGAAATTGCAATTAAACTCAGAATGGAATTGGTTTCAGAAATTGCTGCAAGGATGGGGAATTAGTGGCTGGTTGGGAACATTAATTAAGCAAGGTCTATCGATTATGATAACATTGGTTATTGTCAGTTTTTTGCTGTTTATGGAAGTGAATTGTAAAAATGCTATCTTGTGCTGTAAGTCAGGTCTGGATTGCTCAAAAACAAAAAGAGGGAATTGTAGAAGCGTTTCGTGCTGAAAACGGACTGTGAGCAATCTGCTTGACATTTGTAAAGTAGTGAACCAAAGGCTGTGAGGCCCTGCTTGGAAGTTACTAAAGGATGTGTGGAGGTTACTATAGGTCGCGTACTTGCAGAAAGCTTTGAGAAAGTTGGCACCGGTTGTTAAGAGGGATGCATATGAAGGAACTGATAGCTGTGCCCTTGAAACCATCTGCTGTTGTGGCCGCAGCTTTGGAATCACTTACTATTGTAACAACCAATCATAAAACCCTTGCTAACACTTGGCTAAAGAATGTAACCAACCAGATGTTATTGAATGTTCTAGTCTTCTGAGGCTTTTTCTATAAAAGATGCTGCTTGTGTATAATAAATTGTCAACGCTTGATCATATTGGTCAGAGTTCGTTGTCCTTAATCTCCCGCAGAGGACCTCCCTGAAATAGAAGAAATACTTAATCGGGTATATCTGGGAGTATGGGCATCTGAAGTTCCTGGTAAGGCGAAAAATGCTTTGCCTGTTAAAGTAGAAATAAAAGGGGGGGCCAGCCCAATTAGAATAAAACAATATTCCTTAAAATTAGAGGATCAAAGGGAATTAAAAAAATCAAGGATAAATTTTAAAATACATATTATTAATTGAATGTGAATTGGAATATAATACTCCTATCTTGCCAGTAAAGAAATGAAGTTGCAGATTGGTTCAAGATCTCAGAGCAATCAACAAATTTGCAGAGGATATTCATCCAGTAGTAGCTAATCTGTATACCTTATTGACTAAATTGAATAATAATCAGAAACGGTTTGCCGTCTTGGTTTTAAATGAACTCTTTCTTTTGCTTACCATTGGCCAAAGAAAACCAGATTTTCTTTGCTTTTGAATGTGAAAGCCCTGACACAGGAAGGAAGACCCAATTAACTTGGATGGTATTACCTCAAGGGTTTAAAAATAGTCCAACAATTTTTGAAAATCATTTAGCACTAGAACTAGAATCATGGAAACCACCCACTCAGACAGGGACTCTGTTACAGTATGTGAATGATCTATTACTTGCCACAGAAACAAAGGAAGAATGCCTTCAGTGAATGGTGGGATTATTTAATTTTCTGGGACTGAATGTTTATCGGGTATCCAAACAAAAGGCCCAACTAATTCAAATCCGAGTTCCCTACCTAGGATATGAAATAACAGGAGGACAGAGAGAACTTGGAACTGCTAGAAAAGAAACAATTTCTCAAACTCCACGACCATCGACCAGCAAGGAGTTCCGGACGTTCCTGGGAATAACTGGATGATGCAGACTTGGGATGCATGATTATAGTGTTCTGGTAAGACCACTATATGAACTGTTAAAAGGAAATCCTCCCTCTTTGGAATGGACTGATTCAGCGGAAGGGGGGCTTTTAGAAATTTAAAACCAGAGCTAATGAGAGCTGCAGCTCTGTGACTTCTGGATGTGACTAAATCCTTTTGGCAATATTCCTATGAAGAACGGGGAATATCTTTGGGGGTCCTTGCTCAGAAAGTAGGACCCTATAAGAGGGCAGTGGTGTATTTTTCAAAATAGCTGGATGAAGCGAGCAGAGGATGGCCCAGATACCTAAGGGCTGTGGTGGCAATTGTTATGAATTGTGGTCACTAATGTGGATCCAGCATCCTTTTTGTAGGAACAACTGACAGAACTCCTAACACAAAACTGCTTGGGCACTATGGAGACTGTATGTTTGAGCCAACCAGATTTGAAAGAAAAACCTCTGGAACATGCTGAACGAGAGCCCTGGAACTGGCTACAGACAAAAGGACAAATATTTGGACTGATTCTAAATACACATTTGATGTGGTCAATGCACATGGTGCCATCTGGGAAGAACGAGGACTTTTGAACATGCAGGGGAAACAGATCAAACATGCTACAGAAATTCTACGACTACTGGAAGCTGTTCAGCTACCTGAAGAAGCAGCTATTATGTGTTGTAGAGGGCATCAACAAGGTGATTCTAACCAGGAAACTAGAAATAATTTGGCCAATTTTGAAGCCAAACGAGCAGCTGAACAATCTAAAATAATGTCTTTAATCCCTGATGGCAAACTGACAAATGAGAAATCTAAACCGAGATATTCAAAGGAGGATAGAAAATTCATTGAAGATCATAGAATCATAGAATCATAAAATAGGGTTGGAAAGGACCTTAAGATCATCTAGTTCCAACCCCCTTGCCATGGGCAGGGACACCTCCCACTAAACCATGCCACCCAAGGCGAAGGGCCAGGCCCCAAGGGCAGAAGCCCGAGTAATTTTCAAATGATAAAGGGGGATGTGCTGCAACTTCTGGGTTACAGGCCTTGGGAGAAGAAACAAGGAAATGTGAAACCACAGACCCTTGAGCCATGGTGGTTGTTATGGAAACCAGAAGGGGTGTGTCTGAGTCAGGGGAGCAGACAGTGCTGCCACATGGATGGAAATCCCCTGATTGCGCAACAGAGACCCACTGGTTGTGGAAAGTCCCAGAAGGCTTTTTGTATTAGCTAGGAGCCAATCAGAAACCATTGTATCAGTAGCGCGCGTTTTGAAATATCCAATCAATGTGTTAAAAGAAACATATATAAGTGCATGAAGACTGTTAATAAACAGACACTTTGCTTGCATCAAGCTATGTCCCGTCTCTCAATCGCAGCAAATTGGTGCCCCATGTGAGGAGCTTTTGAATTGCCTAGGTGAGCGACTTTCTGCGACTCCCACAGAACGCTGAATGAGCTGCTGAAAGGAAGCAGGAGCCGGCCGGCCTGAAATCCCTCCGGAGTTGAGAGTTGAGCTGTGGGAAAGATGGGGAGTCAAGTTTCCTCCCCAGAAAGAGACATTTATGAACTCATGAAAGATCTCATTAAGAAGCATGGAAAAGATATTTCTGGGCATGACCTTAATACAATGCTTAAGTGGGTGCAAGTAAAAATACCCACGGTGACTGTATCTAGCATTTTTACACGGGAACTTTGGGGTGATGTCGGGATAAAATTATGGGACTTCACGACGAAAGGCAATGTTGAATCCCAGCACACGCTCCCATTGTGGAGGGTTATTTCTGAAACTCTGAAAGCACAGGAAGGCGGGTCAGAGGATGAAGAAGAGGGGGAACTGCAGGCTCCCTCAGCTCCTCCTTTGTCACCCCTGTTATAAATTGAGACCACAACAGACTAGAATCCAATTGGAATTTATTAATTATAGCAAGTAGAATATGAGCAAAAGCAGCGCTGGACGACAGGGGAGTTTGCGCTCCGCCAACTGCCGCACTAAACAGTTTAAACAGTCCCCTTTTATACATCTTTCCTTTCATGTTCTTTGAAGTAGTGGAGGTACTTTGCGCATGCTTCAGTTGTTGCTAGGGGTCGTTTTCTGCTTTTTGGGGGCCATTTGAGTGAGAAGTCCTTCTCCCTTGACCTCTCACTCATTTTTCTTTTACTTGTCATGTTTCTGCCGAGCTGGTTCCTGGAACATCTGGCGCTTATCTTATCTTGCTCAAGTGGTGTTTTATGGGCTGTCTTGCATATGCAATTATCCTTACCTTACAAGTGGTGTTTTATGGCTGTTTTAGCTTGCACATGCGATTTCCTTATCTTATCTTGTACTAGTGGTGTTTTATGGCGGTTTTAACTTGCATATGCGATTTATCTTACACAAATGGTCCGATCTTTACATTGGGCTTAACATGAATCTTAATAAACAATACCCTAGTCCATAGTTTCTCACAATCCCCCCTTTTTCTTTTTATTCTATTATTGTTTATTAGATGCTGCTTTCATTCTCGGCACTGCAAGTAAACCTTTTTCCACAATCCCAACATTTATCATAACACTCACAAGGTAATACTTCACAATTACACTCATAATTTCTATGCGGCATAACGCATTCACAACAATCTTCATCTTCATTAACAGATACACTCTTATACTTTGCCCTAGTCATCGTAGTTAAAATAAGTAATTCAGCCATGTCAAATCGTTTTCTAATAAAACGTAAAATATAGCGTAATATACAAGGCCCAAATGTAAGTCCCAGAATCAACAGAATAAGTGGTCCTGCTAAAGCAGACAACAAAGTGGTTAGCCAAGGTGAAACATTAAACCAGTTTTCATACCATGACCTGCCCGCCTCACGATCCTTTTTTCGTTGATCTAACTTTTTTCGGAGTTCAGCCATGGTGTCCTGGACTACTCCCGTATGATCAGCAAAAGAACAACATTCCTCATTGAGAGCTACACATAACCCTCCTTCCTTTAAGAATAATAGATCTAATCCTCTTCTATTTTGCAGCACTACTTCTGATAAGGACTTTACTGAAGTGGCTAAATTTTGAATAGATTGTTCAATTTTTGTTAAATCCTCATCTACAGCCATTTGCAAATTTTTTAATTCCTGACCTTTTACTAGGGAGGCTATGCCTGTACCTGCTCCAACTCCACCTGCTATCAGCAGTGTAGCTAGGGTTACTACTGTAATTGGCTCTCGTTTTTGTCTATTCAGGTCTCCTTCAAAGTGGCGTAATATCTCCTCAGAGGTGTGATAGATAAGACGAGGAATGATAATCACCTGTATACAAAACTGAAATTTATCAAGCATGCTTAGGGATAGGCAAGGCGTTACTCCGATGTCTGAACAAATCCATTTAGCTCCTGGTGTAGGGATAGCCCATTTGTAAAATCGATTCTTGTATTTCTCTATGTTGGCATTAGTGACTGTTCGGTTACACAAAGGCTGATACTTTTTGGGCACTGTACCTATACATTTTCCTTGACCTGTGACTAATTGAATAGTAATTCCTTGCGTATGGTTCCCCTGGTCATCCCATGGGCATTCTCGTGGGTTTGAACCATTAGACCATCGAATCTTGCCTGGTTTTCCAATTGCCTCAAAATATGGTGGTCTAACATTGTAACATAACCAGCATTCCTTAGTTAAATTTGGTTTACTTTCATTAAGGGCGCGATAAGAGGCTTGCATTAAATCCCATAAGGGGTCTTTGGATCCTGATACCCTTAAATCTCTAAACAAGGAGAATTCAGTCACAGTGTTTTTAGTTGCCTCCGATAGGGAGTCCGGAGAGGTGGTTGTAACAACCACGGGGGTAAGCTTCTCTTCTAAGAAAGTGGGTGGATTCAGGACCAAGTTTGGTCCTATTGGCAAAGGGTCATGAGGAAGCCTTTCTTTAGCAATCCTAAAAAAATTTCCTCTATCTTTCCCTGTTTCCCAAAATCTAATTCCCCACATTTTCCCAGTTAACCATGTGTCATCTTGGGGTTTTTGTATAGTAATCTTGATTTTAGGGTATGTATTATTTCGAGTATCTGTTACGACTATGTATTCATCTCCTCCTGTTAACCAGGCTGAAGCAATAGTTTCACAACCCCAATATGCACAATAATATTCACCTGGATGATTGCAATAACTTTTGCCAGGGTTACTTGCTGGACATATGTAAAATGGTAGTTCCTCGGCCCTAGTTCTCACACCAAGACAACCTCCGCAGGCTGCCCGGCCATAATTCTCTTTGAATTGTTCAATAGGTATTAGGGAATTTATAGGCACCAAAAAGTTTACTTGTCCTGGGCTGGTTTGGTTTTGAAGTACTTTTGATTCTTTTAGGTCATACAATTTCCAGATCATAGGTTCATGTGGATTTCCAGCTTTTGTTGGTAAAATTAGTAAGCATAAAGTGTACAGGAAAAAGAGTGTTTTTGGAGGGTATTGTGTCTTTTCTATATTTGAGTTTTTACCAGTCCTGTGGAAGTTTAGCCAAGGCTGCTTGCACATCCCAAGTCGCAAGCTTTTTCCTCTGGTGGGTTTTTCTCCTCTGCCTCGCCCGTCGACTGGGTTGCGGCCAGACACGGGGGTTGCCATCTTCTCGGCAGCAAGAGTCTCTGGTAGGAATATGCCTTTTGCAACTGGTTAGACGGTTATGCGGGTTAAGATTTGGCTTTTTACCATATACCTGTTACACCTTACGGCTACTACTTCCAGTCTACACTGGACTGCAACGGTGCCGAATCGTTTAAAAGCCCAATTTGTAAAATCACGCTCACTCTTGTAGCGAATACTACAAACCCCTTGGGGAGGAGTTCCCTCCTTGTAATGTTGCCACTGTTTCTCTCGACACTTTATGCACTTAAAACATTCAAACAGATAAGTTTCCCACACTTGATTCGTGCGTTACATATATAATTAACACATCCCATATAGCTAGCATACCCCTTTTCCACACTTAACTATTTTCCACAAATAATATACAATCAAAGAAACGATTAATGCAAACAATATTCCTATTACACACTGGATACCAAAAGGTAGATCTAAGAAATACTTAAAAACAGTTTGTATCATTATTTATCGTTTTAACACAAGCCTGGTGTCTCCGGGTGAGCTGACAACCTTCCACTGTGGAGGATTTACTGGTCCTTTAACACGACTTGCATGTGTCCATCCGCGCTCTGTAGTGCGAATAGCTGTCTCTGTGGTGAGTAGAACAAGGTAAGGTCCCTCCCAAGTGGGTTTTAGGGTTTCTTCTTTCCACGTTTTGACCAATATCCAGTCCCCAGGTTTAAGATTGTGAATCTTTAAGTCCAACGGGGGTCGTTGTACAATCAGTCCCCGTTCCCAAAGCTTGTTACGATGTTCTGCTAATTGTGAAACATACTCATTAATTACACGGTCTCGAATTAAAACATTTGTTTGTGGACTTTCAATTCTATAGGACATTCCATACACCATTTCAAATGCCGATATTCCCACATCTGCTCGGGGTCTGGTTCTAAGAATTAATAGGGCCATGGGTAGGCACTTAATCCATGATAATTTAGTTTCTATCATTAATTTAGTCAAAATAGTTTTGATTTCTCCATTCATCCTTTCAACCTTTCCCGAACTTTGTGGATGCCATGGTGTATGGTATTCCCACTTAATACCCAAACTTTCTGTTAGATCTTTAACAATTTTTGACACAAAGTGTCACTTTGTGTCAAAAATTGTTAAAGATCTAACAGAAAGTTTGGGTATTAAGTGGGAATACCATACACCATGGCATCCACAAAGTTCGGGAAAGGTTGAAAGGATGAATGGAGAAATCAAAACTATTTTGACTAAATTAATGATAGAAACTAAATTATCATGGATTAAGTGCCTACCCATGGCCCTATTAATTCTTAGAACCAGACCCCGAGCAGATGTGGGAATATCGGCATTTGAAATGGTGTATGGAATGTCCTATAGAATTGAAAGTCCACAAACAAATGTTTTAATTCGAGACCGTGTAATTAATGAGTATGTTTCACAATTAGCAGAACATCGTAACAAGCTTTGGGAACGGGGACTGATTGTACAACGACCCCCGTTGGACTTAAAGATTCACAATCTTAAACCTGGGGACTGGATATTGGTCAAAACGTGGAAAGAAGAAACCCTAAAACCCACTTGGGAGGGACCTTACCTTGTTCTACTCACCACAGAGACAGCTATTCGCACTACAG
Organism: Myiopsitta monachus; assembly: GCA_017639245.1. Lineage (NCBI taxonomy): Eukaryota > Metazoa > Chordata > Aves > Psittaciformes > Psittacidae > Myiopsitta > Myiopsitta monachus. The sequence goes on from CM029940.1 coordinate 9,080,914, forward strand.
AGCGCGGATGGACACATGCAAGTCGTGTTAAAGGACCAGTAAATCCTCCACAGTGGAAGGTTGTCAGCTCACCCGGAGACACCAGGCTTGTGTTAAAACGATAAATAATGATACAAACTGTTTTTAAGTATTTCTTAGATCTACCTTTTGGTATCCAGTGTGTAATAGGAATATTGTTTGCATTAATCGTTTCTTTGATTGTATATTATTTGTGGAAAATAGTTAAGTGTGGAAAAGGGGTATGCTAGCTATATGGGATGTGTTAATTATATATGTAACGCACGAATCAAGTGTGGGAAACTTATCTGTTTGAATGTTTTAAGTGCATAAAGTGTCGAGAGAAACAGTGGCAACATTACAAGGAGGGAACTCCTCCCCAAGGGGTTTGTAGTATTCGCTACAAGAGTGAGCGTGATTTTACAAATTGGGCTTTTAAACGATTCGGCACCGTTGCAGTCCAGTGTAGACTGGAAGTAGTAGCCGTAAGGTGTAACAGGTATATGGTAAAAAGCCAAATCTTAACCCGCATAACCGTCTAACCAGTTGCAAAAGGCATATTCCTACCAGAGACTCTTGCTGCCGAGAAGATGGCAACCCCCGTGTCTGGCCGCAACCCAGTCGACGGGCGAGGCAGAGGAGAAAAACCCACCAGAGGAAAAAGCTTGCGACTTGGGATGTGCAAGCAGCCTTGGCTAAACTTCCACAGGACTGGTAAAAACTCAAATATAGAAAAGACACAATACCCTCCAAAAACACTCTTTTTCCTGTACACTTTATGCTTACTAATTTTACCAACAAAAGCTGGAAATCCACATGAACCTATGATCTGGAAATTGTATGACCTAAAAGAATCAAAAGTACTTCAAAACCAAACCAGCCCAGGACAAGTAAACTTTTTGGTGCCTATAAATTCCCTAATACCTATTGAACAATTCAAAGAGAATTATGGCCGGGCAGCCTGCGGAGGTTGTCTTGGTGTGAGAACTAGGGCCGAGGAACTACCATTTTACATATGTCCAGCAAGTAACCCTGGCAAAAGTTATTGCAATCATCCAGGTGAATATTATTGTGCATATTGGGGTTGTGAAACTATTGCTTCAGCCTGGTTAACAGGAGGAGATGAATACATAGTCGTAACAGATACTCGAAATAATACATACCCTAAAATCAAGATTACTATACAAAAACCCCAAGATGACACATGGTTAACTGGGAAAATGTGGGGAATTAGATTTTGGGAAACAGGGAAAGATAGAGGAAATTTTTTTAGGATTGCTAAAGAAAGGCTTCCTCATGACCCTTTGCCAATAGGACCAAACTTGGTCCTGAATCCACCCACTTTCTTAGAAGAGAAGCTTACCCCCGTGGTTGTTACAACCACCTCTCCGGACTCCCTATCGGAGGCAACTAAAAACACTGTGACTGAATTCTCCTTGTTTAGAGATTTAAGGGTATCAGGATCCAAAGACCCCTTATGGGATTTAATGCAAGCCTCTTATCGCGCCCTTAATGAAAGTAAACCAAATTTAACTAAGGAATGCTGGTTATGTTACAATGTTAGACCACCATATTTTGAGGCAATTGGAAAACCAGGCAAGATTCGATGGTCTAATGGTTCAAACCCACGAGAATGCCCATGGGATGACCAGGGGAACCATACGCAAGGAATTACTATTCAATTAGTCACAGGTCAAGGAAAATGTATAGGTACAGTGCCCAAAAAGTATCAGCCTTTGTGTAACCGAACAGTCACTAATGCCAACATAGAGAAATACAAGAATCGATTTTACAAATGGGCTATCCCTACACCAGGAGCTAAATGGATTTGTTCAGACATCGGAGTAACGCCTTGCCTATCCCTAAGCATGCTTGATAAATTTCAGTTTTGTATACAGGTGATTATCATTCCTCGTCTTATCTATCACACCTCTGAGGAGATATTACGCCACTTTGAAGGAGACCTGAATAGACAAAAACGAGAGCCAATTACAGTAGTAACCCTAGCTACACTGCTGATAGCAGGTGGAGTTGGAGCAGGTACAGGCATAGCCTCCCTAGTAAAAGGTCAGGAATTAAAAAATTTGCAAATGGCTGTAGATGAGGATTTAACAAAAATTGAACAATCTATTCAAAATTTAGCCACTTCAGTAAAGTCCTTATCAGAAGTAGTGCTGCAAAATAGAAGAGGATTAGATCTATTATTCTTAAAGGAAGGAGGGTTATGTGTAGCTCTCAATGAGGAATGTTGTTCTTTTGCTGATCATACGGGAGTAGTCCAGGACACCATGGCTGAACTCCGAAAAAAGTTAGATCAACGAAAAAAGGATCGTGAGGCGGGCAGGTCATGGTATGAAAACTGGTTTAATGTTTCACCTTGGCTAACCACTTTGTTGTCTGCTTTAGCAGGACCACTTATTCTGTTGATTCTGGGACTTACATTTGGGCCTTGTATATTACGCTATATTTTACGTTTTATTAGAAAACGATTTGACATGGCTGAATTACTTATTTTAACTACGATGACTAGGGCAAAGTATAAGAGTGTATCTGTTAATGAAGATGAAGATTGTTGTGAATGCGTTATGCCGCATAGAAATTATGAGTGTAATTGTGAAGTATTACCTTGTGAGTGTTATGATAAATGTTGGGATTGTGGAAAAAGGTTTACTTGCAGTGCCGAGAATGAAAGCAGCATCTAATAAACAATAATAGAATAAAAAGAAAAAGGGGGGATTGTGAGAAACTATGGACTAGGGTATTGTTTATTAAGATTCATGTTAAGCCCAATGTAAAGATCGGACCATTTGTGTAAGATAAATCGCATATGCAAGTTAAAACCGCCATAAAACACCACTAGTACAAGATAAGATAAGGAAATCGCATGTGCAAGCTAAAACAGCCATAAAACACCACTTGTAAGGTAAGGATAATTGCATATGCAAGACAGCCCATAAAACACCACTTGAGCAAGATAAGATAAGCGCCAGATGTTCCAGGAACCAGCTCGGCAGAAACATGACAAGTAAAAGAAAAATGAGTGAGAGGTCAAGGGAGAAGGACTTCTCACTCAAATGGCCCCCAAAAAGCAGAAAACGACCCCTAGCAACAACTGAAGCATGCGCAAAGTACCTCCACTACTTCAAAGAACATGAAAGGAAAGATGTATAAAAGGGGACTGTTTAAACTGTTTAGTGCGGCAGTTGGCGGAGCGCAAACTCCCCTGTCGTCCAGCGCTGCTTTTGCTCATATTCTACTTGCTATAATTAATAAATTCCAATTGGATTCTAGTCTGTTGTGGTCTCAATTTATAACAGGGGTGACAAAGGAGGAGCTGAGGGAGCCTGCAGTTCCCCCTCTTCTTCATCCTCTGACCCGCCTTCCTGTGCTTTCAGAGTTTCAGAAATAACCCTCCACAATGGGAGCGTGTGCTGGGATTCAACATTGCCTTTCGTCGTGAAGTCCCATAATTTTATCCCGACATCACCCCAAAGTTCCCGTGTAAAAATGCTAGATACAGTCACCGTGGGTATTTTTACTTGCACCCACTTAAGCATTGTATTAAGGTCATGCCCAGAAATATCTTTTCCATGCTTCTTAATGAGATCTTTCATGAGTTCATAAATGTCTCTTTCTGGGGAGGAAACTTGACTCCCCATCTTTCCCACAGCTCAACTCTCAACTCCGGAGGGATTTCAGGCCGGCCGGCTCCTGCTTCCTTTCAGCAGCTCATTCAGCGTTCTGTGGGAGTCGCAGAAAGTCGCTCACCTAGGCAATTCAAAAGCTCCTCACATGGGGCACCAATTTGCTGCGATTGAGAGACGGGACATAGCTTGATGCAAGCAAAGTGTCTGTTTATTAACAGTCTTCATGCACTTATATATGTTTCTTTTAACACATTGATTGGATATTTCAAAACGCGCGCTACTGATACAATGGTTTCTGATTGGCTCCTAGCTAATACAAAAAGCCTTCTGGGACTTTCCACAACCAGTGGGTCTCTGTTGCGCAATCAGGGGATTTCCATCCATGTGGCAGCACTGTCTGCTCCCCTGACTCAGACACACCCCTTCTGGTTTCCATAACAACCACCATGGCTCAAGGGTCTGTGGTTTCACATTTCCTTGTTTCTTCTCCCAAGGCCTGTAACCCAGAAGTTGCAGCACATCCCCCTTTATCATTTGAAAATTACTCGGGCTTCTGCCCTTGGGGCCTGGCCCTTCGCCTTGGGTGGCATGGTTTAGTGGGAGGTGTCCCTGCCCATGGCAAGGGGGTTGGAACTAGATGATCTTAAGGTCCTTTCCAACCCTATTTTATGATTCTATGATTCTATGATCTTCAATGAATTTTCTATCCTCCTTTGAATATCTCGGTTTAGATTTCTCATTTGTCAGTTTGCCATCAGGGATTAAAGACATTATTTTAGATTGTTCAGCTGCTCGTTTGGCTTCAAAATTGGCCAAATTATTTCTAGTTTCCTGGTTAGAATCACCTTGTTGATGCCCTCTACAACACATAATAGCTGCTTCTTCAGGTAGCTGAACAGCTTCCAGTAGTCGTAGAATTTCTGTAGCATGTTTGATCTGTTTCCCCTGCATGTTCAAAAGTCCTCGTTCTTCCCAGATGGCACCATGTGCATTGACCACATCAAATGTGTATTTAGAATCAGTCCAAATATTTGTCCTTTTGTCTGTAGCCAGTTCCAGGGCTCTCGTTCAGCATGTTCCAGAGGTTTTTCTTTCAAATCTGGTTGGCTCAAACATACAGTCTCCATAGTGCCCAAGCAGTTTTGTGTTAGGAGTTCTGTCAGTTGTTCCTACAAAAAGGATGCTGGATCCACATTAGTGACCACAATTCATAACAATTGCCACCACAGCCCTTAGGTATCTGGGCCATCCTCTGCTCGCTTCATCCAGCTATTTTGAAAAATACACCACTGCCCTCTTATAGGGTCCTACTTTCTGAGCAAGGACCCCCAAAGATATTCCCCGTTCTTCATAGGAATATTGCCAAAAGGATTTAGTCACATCCAGAAGTCACAGAGCTGCAGCTCTCATTAGCTCTGGTTTTAAATTTCTAAAAGCCCCCCTTCCGCTGAATCAGTCCATTCCAAAGAGGGAGGATTTCCTTTTAACAGTTCATATAGTGGTCTTACCAGAACACTATAATCATGCATCCCAAGTCTGCATCATCCAGTTATTCCCAGGAACGTCCGGAACTCCTTGCTGGTCGATGGTCGTGGAGTTTGAGAAATTGTTTCTTTTCTAGCAGTTCCAAGTTCTCTCTGTCCTCCTGTTATTTCATATCCTAGGTAGGGAACTCGGATTTGAATTAGTTGGGCCTTTTGTTTGGATACCCGATAAACATTCAGTCCCAGAAAATTAAATAATCCCACCATTCACTGAAGGCATTCTTCCTTTGTTTCTGTGGCAAGTAATAGATCATTCACATACTGTAACAGAGTCCCTGTCTGAGTGGGTGGTTTCCATGATTCTAGTTCTAGTGCTAAATGATTTTCAAAAATTGTTGGACTATTTTTAAACCCTTGAGGTAATACCATCCAAGTTAATTGGGTCTTCCTTCCTGTGTCAGGGCTTTCACATTCAAAAGCAAAGAAAATCTGGTTTTCTTTGGCCAATGGTAAGCAAAAGAAAGAGTTCATTTAAAACCAAGACGGCAAACCGTTTCTGATTATTATTCAATTTAGTCAATAAGGTATACAGATTAGCTACTACTGGATGAATATCCTCTGCAAATTTGTTGATTGCTCTGAGATCTTGAACCAATCTGCAACTTCATTTCTTTACTGGCAAGATAGGAGTATTATATTCCAATTCACATTCAATTAATAATATGTATTTTAAAATTTATCCTTGATTTTTTTAATTCCCTTTGATCCTCTAATTTTAAGGAATATTGTTTTATTCTAATTGGGCTGGCCCCCCCTTTTATTTCTACTTTAACAGGCAAAGCATTTTTCGCCTTACCAGGAACTTCAGATGCCCATACTCCCAGATATACCCGATTAAGTATTTCTTCTATTTCAGGGAGGTCCTCTGCGGGAGATTAAGGACAACGAACTCTGACCAATATGATCAAGCGTTGACAATTTATTATACACAAGCAGCATCTTTTATAGAAAAAGCCTCAGAAGACTAGAACATTCAATAACATCTGGTTGGTTACATTCTTTAGCCAAGTGTTAGCAAGGGTTTTATGATTGGTTGTTACAATAGTAAGTGATTCCAAAGCTGCGGCCACAACAGCAGATGGTTTCAAGGGCACAGCTATCAGTTCCTTCATATGCATCCCTCTTAACAACCGGTGCCAACTTTCTCAAAGCTTTCTGCAAGTACGCGACCTATAGTAACCTCCACACATCCTTTAGTAACTTCCAAGCAGGGCCTCACAGCCTTTGGTTCACTACTTTACAAATGTCAAGCAGATTGCTCACAGTCCGTTTTCAGCACGAAACGCTTCTACAATTCCCTCTTTTTGTTTTTGAGCAATCCAGACCTGACTTACAGCACAAGATAGCATTTTTACAATTCACTTCCATAAACAGCAAAAAACTGACAATAACCAATGTTATCATAATCGATAGACCTTGCTTAATTAATGTTCCCAACCAGCCACTAATTCCCCATCCTTGCAGCAATTTCTGAAACCAATTCCATTCTGAGTTTAATTGCAATTTCCGTACTCCATCTTTTAAGATTTGAATACTTTTGTGTACAGATTCAGAATGATTAGAAAGATTCATGCAGCACATTCCTTCAAAGTCTTCACAACCATGACCTTGAGCAAATAGTAAAAAATCAATCGCTGCTCTGTTCTGTAGAGTAGCGTGTCTTATGTTATTCACATCTAGTAGAAGACCACTTAAATCTTCAGAAGTAGCATTAGTTTGTTTTGCAAGCCAGCATCCTAGCTTATTTAGAGTGGTTAGTGCTCGAGCAGTGCCAATTGAAGAAATAATACTTGCAAAAAAGCGCTCTGCTGTATTCCAAGATTCAACACGGTCATCACACGAGTTAGTAAAGTTATGCAAACTTCTCCTTTTACGGTGAGTGCGTCTACATCTAATCTGTAAAATTTGTGAGTGATTTGGCATTAGTAGGGTTAGTCGTCCTAAACTACATGGACCTCCTTTAATGTGGGAAGGAACCCCTGGCCAGGCACAATCTCCACAGATTAAGAAGTAAGCACTGGGCAGGTTAATGGGTTTATTAGTAGCTTTAGATGTGATAGGAAAAGTATAGTTATGTCAAAAGCTGTGATTATTATACACTGAGAGGGTGGCATTAACCCACCATGCTTGTGACTGGTTCTTCCCAGTATAATTAAAATACAAGCAATAATCCATTTTCACAGATCCGAACAACTCTAGTTCCTGTGGCTCTAGAGCACTTATTGGAAGATAACAGATCCAGCCATCCCAGGCATCTACCCTACCCTTCTTCTGTGTAGGGCCTTGTTGTGTCGGTGGGATAGGCCAGTCATCCACAGGAACACCTACCAAACAAGTGCTGAATGGGTCTTCTGGAGACGATGTTTCTAAACACAAAGAATCTTGACCTGTAGCATTTGCTAAAGTTACCCATACATTAGTTTTTGGCTGATTTAAAATCCATGATTCCCCAATGGCTAAAGTCCACATAATAATTGTCAAGGTAGTTGGTCTGCTGAATCCACATAGTCTTTCCACGGCTTGACCCATCGAGCAGGTATCCATTGAAGTCCTTTATATGTAAGTAAACAAATATATCCTCTACCTGTTAATTTAACCTCTGTGGGGACTTTCCATTGTCCTCAATTTAAATCTTTATACTGAAATAGGATTTTCTCTGTTTTATTATCTGTTACTCCTGACTGCAAAGCTAGTCCATGAGTAACCATAGGCGGTTCATTTCTGTCCCCTGCCAATCGCAAGTAGTTCAATACATACAATGCTTTGGGCAGTCTTTCTGCAGGTGGGAGCATCTCTCCCCCTTTTTGTTTTAAAAGAAGAGATTTTAGGGTAGAATGAGCACGCTCAATAACAGCTTGACCGGTGGGTGAATGTGGAATACTGGTAATAAGTTGGATACCTCACTGATTACGTGTAAATTGTTTTGCAATATAGGCAGGACCATTATCCGTTTTAATGCATCTAGGGACTCCCATAGCTGCAAAACAACCATATAAGTGATTTAATACATGTTTAGTAGTTTCACCAGTTTGTGCTGTGGCCCAGATTGCCATTGAAAAGGTGTCAGTGGAGACTCCCACACATCAAGGTCTGGCATGGCATGCGTCTCCACCACTCAGCGCCTGCTGGGTTGTAGCCAGCAGCGGAGCTAAAGGTTCTTCTTGGTGGCAAACACAGAGGCCAATCCAGTCTTGCCCTTGACTGTGATAGGAGGTATTTGGCCAACCTCAGTCCTTGCACCTCATTGTCAATGTAGAGTTTTACCTGCTTCATCCAGTAACAAGTTACTACTATGGCAAAGCACATACAGATGTACATTAGCAGTTTGTATACCACAGGGTGCAGCAGCATGCTGAAGATGCCAGAGGCAGCGAGGTTCTCTCACACACTCAATTTGTTCCATTGCCTGCTTTATAACACTATTATTGTATTAGAATCTTTCTATCTTTTGCCTTAGCATTTTCTAGCAGCTGCTGCAAATTTGCATGCTCTAACATCTGTTTTACAAGTGACAAATCCATACAATACAAGGTGTAGTTTCTTATTAGCAACTGGCTAGTAAGTACAGGTGGTTTTATACATAAAATCACAGCCTCTAATAATAGCTACTTTACAAGCACACATATTCAAGCTGTTACTTTTCAGTTGCTCCTAAGTGATGTTTTGCAGTCATTCCTTTCTCTCTTCCTCTATCTCATTCTGCTCAGGATATTTACTGTCAGCTCCTGTAGCTGAGGCATTGGGCTTTTCCAGTCATCTGTCCAGCTCATGGCAAGGCTTGACAAACTTTGCAGGTAGCTGCCATAGACCTGTAGATAGGAGGACACAAATATACCCCCTCCCGCAGGTTATCAGTTCTTGAGAAGTAAGTCAGGTTAAAATGTTTCCTTAAAGCAAAGGCATTCTGATGAAACAGGAATGTGAAGCAGCTTCAGAAGCAAACTGCATGGCGTACACTATCTATGATTGGTTACATAAACTTAGCAACAGGCATACTATTGGTTAACATGTTTCATGAGAACCTAAAGTGTGGTTTTTATAAGCAAGCAAGATTTACAGCCCAATTTAGCAACCTCCTTATCTTAGCTCCTTGTTATCTTCTAGGCCTGCATTCTTGATTCATTAGCTATCCAGAAGTTACTTCTTTTCCATGGTCGGCTGCACAGAGGTAACCAGGAGTTACCCCTGCAACATGGCCAGCCGCACATAGTTGCTTTCACTCAGAGCAGGCATATGCCCATTCTCTAACAAGAAATTATCCACATCTCTTCCCCTTTCTTTTTTTTTTTTTTTTTTTGAATAAGCCAAAGCTGTTTTACCGATTTTTTCAATCATATCACGAATACATTGCAAAATACAAGGTGCAATCATAACTATGGTCAAGACTCTTACTAAAATCATTCCAATATCTTTTATCAGTGATGTGAGCCAACCATTAAAACCCCAAGATATAAGAAGGGTATCTAACCAAGAAATCTTATCATTCTGATAGACATCGTGAAGTACTTTCACATACTTCCAAATCACATACGTATTACCACTAAAAACCAGCATTGTGTTAACCGACAAGAGGTTTTCTCTGCCACCCTGATGCTGTTTGGGTGGAGGTTGGTAAAGCTTGTGGTTGCGCTATTGCTTTTGCTTTTTCTGTTAGCAGTTTGTGTTTCAAATCTTGGATTCACTCCTAGGTTACCTTAAACACACTAAGCAGGACCGCTCCACAGCAGCTACAAATGCCTGTCTGCCCAGCAGCAGCTACAGCTGCCTGCCTGCTGAGCAGAGGCCACAGATACCTGCCAGCAACAGCACTTCTGTATTAACCCTTTCTTGCCTGAAAGGGTAATCTGATACTTATTAAAAACTTTTACATAAACTAGAAAACAAATAAGTACACAGACCATCGTCTGCCCTCAACGCACACACATGGGATCCCACAAACGCACTCCATACAAACACAATATTTAACACACAAAATGCATATAATCAATCATTACTCCCACTACATGGTCCCACGTACAAAACGTGGCGCAACGGCCCTGTGAAGACAATCAAAAAACCAGCTCCGAGCGGCATCATCGCAGTGCAAGGTGGCAGGCTCAACCTCAGCGGGCGTCCTCGCGAAGGCTCTGCCTCCCTAACATTGCATTAGGCTTGGGCTTTTATACTGACCAAAATGCACACTCATTCCGATGCAGGTGGCCAGTCTGCATCAGAAGAAGTGGCCAGCAGTATCTATAAAGGTCTGCAAGGGTCGGTAGAAACATGAACATACTTATATTTGCCAACATTTACCATATGAATATCACAGAGAGACTATGTAAAATGAGTTGCATATCACCGTTTGCCCAATATCTGTGATAAGAGCATACGAGAGACCTTCTCACTGCAGGTTTTGATCCGGCACATACACCACCATGAAAACACGCAATACATCTGCATCCCCCACCCGTCTCGCTTTTCCCTTTATGGATATACATCAGGCTCTTTTTCCGGATTAACAGGCATGGGGTCAAAAGGACTATCCTGGTCAGCATCAAAATTATCAGGCGTCAGAATCTCAGGAGCAGCAACAGCAGTCTGTGTTCAGGAGTTTCAGCATTATCGAGTGCAATTAAAACATTTTTGGGTTTGAAACGCCAACTGACGCAGCTCCTGGGTCGCCAGGACTTTTTGACGGAGAGCGGGAAAGAGCACTACTAGCAGAGACTACTGCAGCTTTTTCCAACTTCATCGCTCGCAAAATCTTACGAATGAGCTTCCATAGCATGGAATAGTTATATGCTTCCTTTCCCGCTTTACTACCATCACTGACAGTGTCCCACAATCAAACTCTAATGGCCTCCCAGGTGCAGAGCTCGAAAGCAGTATCTACACCATTTAATAACCCTTTATCTTTGCTCCATTGCAACAGCCCTTTAAGGGTGGCTTCTTCATATTTAATCGCTCTCTTAGAGAGGATGTGTTGGAGGATCTGCAGGACTGCTACCTCATCCATTATTATAGTAGCCCCCATTCCTCCCTGGCCGCCACTTGCCTTAAGAAGTGGATCTTTTGCAGAACCCGTAGTTCTACAGAGGCGCACATCACCCCGTCATCGACAGTTGCTGCTGATGGTTCACTTTCGACTGGACCTTCCACCCGTCAAATCTGCACTGATCTTCACCATTTGACCAGCTCTCAGGAGGCAGATCTGAAGGTCCCCTGGACTGCCTGCAGTCCCTGCTCGGGCGCCATTTGCGGGAGATTAAGGACAACGAACTCTGACCAATATGATCAAGCGTCGACAATTTATTACAGGCAAGAAGCGTCTTTTATAGAAAAAGCCTCAGAAGACTAGAACATTCAGTAACATCTGGTTGGTTACTGTCATGGGTTCAGCAGTAGCAGTCATTTTTCTCCTTCCTTCTAGCTGGTGCAGCACTGTGTTTTTGTTTTTTTAGGCCTTGGAGCTGTGCTGAAAAAAAACACCAGTGTTTTCAGTTACTGCTTGGTAATGTTTTGGTCTGGCCAAGGACTTTCTGAGTCTCATGCTATGCTAAGGGAGGAGGGGAGCCGGGAGGAAGCAGAGACAGGACACCTGACCCAAGCTGACCAAAGAGGTTATTCCATACCACAGCACGTCATGTCCAGGATGTGAACACGGAGGGCAGAGACCCAGAAGGGTGCGGGGGTGGACTGGGGGTGCATGGCATGGTCAGGTTTTTGGTACTTCGGGGTTCGCTGCTGGGGGGTGCACTGGCTGGGTCGGGCTTGGTGAGCAGTTGTATTTTCTTTCCTTGTATCTCTCTTGTATTATTATTGATGGTAGCAGTAGTGATTTGTATTTTACCTTAGTTACTAAACTGTTCTTATCTCAATCTGTGGGAGTTGCATTCTTTTGATTCTCCTCCCCATCCCCCCGGGACTGGGGTAAGAAAGAGGGAACAGTGAGTGAGTGAGAAAACTGCGTGGGTGGGGGGCTTAAACCAGGACAGTTACATTCTTTAGCCAAGTGTTAGCAAGGGTTTTATGATTGGTTGTTACAGTAGTAAGTGATTCCAAAGCTGCGGCCACAACAGCAGATGGTTTCAAGGGCACAGCTATCAGTTCCTTCATATGCATCCCTCTTAACAACCGGTGCCAACTTTCTCAAAGCTTTCTGCAAGTACGCGACCTATAGTAACCTCCACACATCCTTTAGTAACCTCCAAGCAGGGCCTCACAGCCTTTGGTTCACTACTTTACAAATGTCAAGCAGTTGTCTGGATTGCTCACAGTCCCTTTTCAGCGAGAAACGCTTCAACAGTCCTCCTGTTCCCTTTTCTGTTGAATTAAAGATAAACTCAAAAATGCAATTAATTGATCATTTTTACCTCTTAATTCCATTTTGCCTTCTCTAAATGTTGCTTCTCGCCATAATAAAGATTTTGGAGAATTTGGCATGCATGAAAATTTATGCATTCCTTTTTGTTTCCCCAATTTATACTTTAAGGGTTTCAGAAACAATGCTTCTCTTTTTTTTTTCTTTTTCTTGGTGGCCAGTAGCTCCTACATCTGTAACAAATTCTTTTCCCTCTGATTTAACACCAAATAAGTTGCTTCTGTATTCACTAAAATTCCACTTTATTTCCTCTAGTCCCTCATTTTAATTTAACCAGTGGATCTGCCAGGGTAGATTCCCCATGTCCCCGTCAGCCTAGTTCCAATTCAGTCACTGGAGCCACCCCATGGCACTCCCCCCAGGGCAGTCTCACTTCCCACATCCAAACTCCCCACAGCACACGCACCGATCCAGTCCCACAGGAGAACCCACTCCCTCACCTCTGCTCGACATCCCTCCACCTCTGCCTCCCCAGCACTCATCCCATGCTCAAACGCAGGAGCTGCCCAAGTTCTCCTCCTTTCCTCCTTGGTTTTCCTGAACTTTAAACATCTTTCCCCAGTATCACAGTCTGGACAACATCTCTCCAGCTTAGCTTTCAGTTTTTCCCTATCCTTTTCCAAGGCCAAAATTAAGGGATCTGGCGGAGCTATATTAATTTCGGATTCCGACTGTCACTCTAGGTGGTTTAAGTGAAAACATATCTGCATACATTACTTCATCCCATTTTTCTTGCCACCTCAAAAGCAACATTAATGGTAACAATATATCATAGTTCAAAGTTCCATTTTTAGGCCATTTTTCCTGATCTTCCGAAGTATACAAAGGCCATCATTGGTTACAGTATTTTATCAATGTTTTCTCATTTGCCGAGCCCCCAGGAAACCCTTACTTATATACAGTTTCTAGCATACGTGTCTTTTAGCCATTGGTTACATCAGTTAGCAACAGCACATTATTGGATGACCCTTTGCCGCATTACTAAAGTCTGTTATCTTGCTAAGCTCTTGTTCTGCAGTTAGTTCCTCCCCTTGACTTGCTCGCTCCTCTGGATGCCTTCTGCTTTCTCATCCAGATGCCTTCGGTGCCTCATTCTTCATGGATAAGCTTTGATATCTTCAAGGCTAAGTTCTAACTTCATGCCCTCAGTCACATAGTCCCCCACAATTCCCCCTTTTTGTTTTTCAACAAAAAAGGCCGTGTTTATCATCCGCTGCAGGGCCCTTTGCAGACAGGATAACAAGCATGGTACCACAAGTATAATACAGAGAAGAACAAACAACATCATAAGTCCATCTTTTATAAGAGATACAACCCAGCCTTCCAGTCCCCAGGAGCTCAACCGCTTTCCCGGTCCAAAAAATCCATCATCTTCCTGCAATTTCTGTGTTTGGTCCATCAATTTCTGGATGCTAGCATGAATGGATTGAGAGTGATCTGATACATTCATACAACACATTCCATCAAATTCTTGGCAGGCATGTCCATGTGCTAACAATAAAAAATCAATGGCTGTTCTATCTTGAAGAGTAGTGTGTCTTACAGAGTTAACATCTATTGCTAAGTCATTTAAAATTTTTGCCGTTTCAGTAGTTTGTTTTCCAAACCAGCAAGCAAGCTTATTTAATTGCGCTAATGCTCTAGCAGCAGCAACTCCCGGTGTGAAGAAACTAGCTACAAAAATTTCCCCCTTATTCCAGAGATCTACATTATCGTCACAATTAGAGTCAACCATTGCTCGTTTTTGGAGACCTCTGTGTAACTGTGTGTGATTTAAGATCATACTTATGCTGGGTGTAAGCCATGATAGCCGCCCCAACGTACACAGACCTCCTCATGGTTTCCATGGAATACCAGGATACGCTTTGTCACCACGCAATAAGAATATACCTCTAGGTAATGCTTTTGGTAAGCTATCGATAGTTGTTTCATTGATAACTGAACACCATGAACTATTATTTGCTGTCATATTACGAAACAGAGGACTATTTGGTCAGACATCAGTAAAATCATGACAATGCGTCAGGGCTGACCACAGAGACTCTGGACCACCCTGGCCTGACCATGTCATGGTCATAGCGCATTCCAATGCCTTCCAGCCAAAACACCAACATTGAGGGGCATTCACTGTGCCCACAATATCTGTCTCTTCTGGATCTTTTGTTATATTGGGCAATGCTTGAATCCAATCAGAAATGGTTGCATTGTTTACTACCCCTTGTACCAGCAGGCCAACTAGACATGTATGGAAGAGCTGGTCTGCTGTACGTATCAAAGCACAAAAGGTCCTTTGATTCAGAGTCCTGGCTAAGGTCACCCAGATGTTAGAGCTGTTCCACGGCATCAGTGAGGGTAGATGCAGATTTCCGTTTGTTGGAGTTGGAATCCAAAACAGGATGCACACACTGAGCAGGAATCCAGTGGGGGCCTCCATCTGTAGAAACGCAGGCATACCTTCTTCCCCAAGTTTGTAGCTCTTGAGGACCATGCCATTTTCCCGTAAATAAATCCCTTGCCACTACTTTAACTCCAAGGCCCACCCCATCTTTGCCTACTAAAAAACTGAAATGCCAAAGGATGGGTGGTGTCTGGATGTCATCAGAAGTCTGCAAAAAATTTAACACATACGTGACTTCGGCTAATCGTGCCTCAGGTGGCTCACCCGGCATTCCCCCTTTTTGTTTCTGAAGAAAACATTGGAGCGTATCACAGGTTCATTCTACAATGCCTTGACCTGTTGGAGAATGGGGGATACTAGTAATATGAGAAAATCTCCAAGCTTGCAAAAAGGATACAACCTTCATCGACACATAAGCAGGGCCATTGTCTGGTTTTATCTGCTGTGGAACCCCTAAGGTTGCAAAAGCGCGCTGCCAATGGCGAATAACATCCCAGGCAGATTCACCAGTATGAGCGGCGGCCACAATAGCAGAAGACAATGCATCTATGGAAACATGTACATACCGTTTGCCAAATTCAGCAACACGTGTAACATCTCTTTGCCAGATCTGTAATGTTTGTAAACCCCAAGGATTAGTGCCAAAATAGGCAGGAATATGCTGGCTTTGACAGTCAGGGCGGGCACCAACAATGGCACATGCTTCACTATTGGAAATTTTAAACTGTCGCTGTAAAGCACGAGAGCCTTCATGGAAAAATTGATGAGATGTTTGCGCTTGTTGTTTTATATTGGGGACAGGTCCAAGGGCAACCACAGATACTAGTGCATCTGCCTTTGCACTACCCTCCACTATGAAACCTGTGAGGGTGGTGTGACTCTTAACATGCATAATATAATAGCAATGTCTCCATTTTTGTATTGTTAACCATACTAATTTTTGGATCCCAAACAACTTTTAATTGGACACTTGTCCCAAAAGTGCTTTGTCTAATCATTGTTCCACCCCGGCTACGTAAGCAGAGTCAGTAACAATGTTAAACGGGCCAGGAAAATGTTGAAATACCATTGCTATTGCTCCAAGCTCTACTACTTGGAGCGATCCTTCTTGATATTCTATTAGGTGCTGCCAGTGTGAATTTTCTTTTCACACAATAACAGCTTTTCCGGTTTTGCCTGAGCCATCTGTAAACACCGTTGGCTCTTCCACTGAATGGCTCTCTGATAACAGGGGAGGCCGTCTCTCACATGAAGGTCTGGCATGGCATGTGTCCCCACTGCTCAACACCTGCTGGGTTGCAGCCAGCAGCGGAGCTAAAGGTTCTTCTTGGTGGCAAACACAGAGGCCAACCCAGTCTTGCCCTTGACTGTGGTAGGAGGCATTTGGCCAACCTCAGTCCTTGCACCTCATTGTCAATGCAGAGTTTCACCTACCTCATCCAGTAACAAATGCTACTATGGCAAAGCACACACAGATTTACATTAGCAGTATAACTACTACAAGGTGCAGCAGCATGTTGAAGATGCTAGTGGCAGTGAGGGACCAGTTAAAGAAATTTCTTACCAGTGGAGTTCTCCCACCCTCTTAATTTGTTCCATTGCCTGCTTTATAACACTACCATTATATTATAATCTTTCTAACTTTTGCCTTAGCATTTTCTAGCAGCTGCTGCAATTTTGCATGCTTGTCCTTGGTTCAGAAGTAGCAGTCATTTTTTCTCCTTCTTGGTAGCTGGTGCAGCGCTGTGTTTTTGACTTTTGGCCTGGGAACAGCGCTGATAACACCAATGTTTTCAGTTACTGCTTAGAATGTTTAGTCTGACCAAGGACTTCCTGAGCCTCATACTCTGCCAGGGAGGAGGGGAAGCCGGGAGGAAGCAGAGACAGGACACCTGACCCAAACTAGCCGAAGAGGTATTCTATACCACAGGATGTCATGCCCAGGATGTAAAAACTAAGGGCAGGGACCCGGAAGAGGGTGGTTCATGGCTCGGTCATCGCGTGGTGAGCAGTTCTATTCTCTTTCCTTGTATTTCTCTGGTCATAATTATTATTGGTGGTAGTAATAGTGATTTGTGTTATACCTTAGTTACGGGACTGTTCTTATCTCAACCCGTGGGAGTTACATTCTTTTGATTCTTCTCCCCGTCCCCATCCCCCCCCGGGAGCTGGGGGGAAGAAAGAGGGGGGAGTGAGTGAGCAAACTGCGCAAGTTATGGCTTAAACCACAACAATACTCTAACATTTCTTTTTCAAGTGACAAATCCATACAATAAAAAGTGTAGTTTCTTATTAGTGACTGGCTAGTAAATACAGGTGGGTTTATACACAAAATCACAGCCTCTAATAATAGCTACTTTAAAAGCACGCATATTCAAGCTGTTACTTTTCAGTTGCCCCCCAGTGATGTTTTGCAATCATTCTTTTTTTGTCTTCCTCTATCCCAATTTGTTTGGGGTATTCACGGTCAGCTCCTGTAGCTGAGGCATCAGGTTCTTCCAGTCATCTGTCCAGCTCATGGCAAGGCTTGACAAACTTTGCAGGCAGCCGCCATGGACCTGTGGGTAGGAGGACACAAATATACCCCCTCCCCCAGGTTATCAGTTCTTGAGAAGAAGACAGGTTAAAGAGTTTCCTTAAAGCAAAGGCATTCTGATGAAACAGGAATGTGAAGCAGCTGCAGAAGTAAACTTCACGCTGTTAACAGTCAAGGAGTTTGATGTGTCATTACCCATTTCTTTTAATTTTTTTTTCTTTCTCTGCCACCCTGATGCTGGTTGGGTGGCGGCTGGTAAAGCTTGTGGTAGTGCTACCCCTCTTGCTTTTTCAGTTAGCAGTTCTTGTTTCAACCGATCTATCTGTTCCTCCAAGTCTCTGATTCACCCCCAGGTTACCTTAAACACACTATGCAGTACTCCTCCCCTGCACCCAGTGTGTTGCAGGCCTCTTTAGGCTGTGTTTGTGGTGTCTCTATGAATCGCCCCAATACTTCAATAGATGGAGAGGTTTTTTGGTGGGTTTTGTTTTTTTTTTTTCTTCACTCCACAGCTCTGGTGTCCATTCTGGCCATTCCACCAGTGGAGCACTGGGAGCTTCTTTTGAACATGGTTACTGACCTCTATCAAATACCATTTTTTTTTTTTCCCCAAAGTCACTCACTCTGCTTTGCGCGGCTACAAAGGCCGGCCTGCTCGGCAGCAGCTATAAATGCCTGCCTGCTCAGCAGCAGCCATAAATACCTGCTGGCAACAGCACTTCTTCTGCTACCCATTAAAACTTTTTTGCGAACCTGACAACAAAAAGTACACAGAACACCATCTGCCCTCAACACACACACACACATGCATGGGATCCCACAAGCACAATATTTGAAACACAAAATTCAGACAATCCTTACTCCCACTACACGGTCCCACATACGGAATGTGGTGCAATGACCCTGTGAAGACAATCAAAAAACCAGCTCCAAGCAGCATCATCGCAGTGCAAGGTGGCAGGCTCAACCTCAGCAGGCATCCCCGTGGAGGCCTCCCCCACATCGCATGAGGCTTGGGCTTTTATACTGACCAAAATGCACACTCATTCCGACGCAAGTAGACAGCCTACATGGGAAGAAGTGGCCAGCAATATCTATAAAGTTCTGCAAGGGTTGATAGAAACATGAACATATTTGTATTTGTCAACTTTTAGTACATGTATATCACAGAGAGACTGTATCAAATGGGTTGTATATCACTGTTCACCTGATATCTTTGATAAGAGCATACGAGAGACCTTCCCACCGCGGGTTTTGATCCGGCACATACACCACCAGGAAAGCATCTGCATCCCACACCCATCTGGCTTCTCCCTTTACAGCTGCCCATTTATCATGAGGATCTGGGGGATATAAATCAGGCTCCTTTTCGTGATCAACAGGCCCTGGGTCAAAAGGACTATCCAGGTCAGCATCAGAATTATCAGGCGTCAGAATCTCAGGAGCAGCAGCAGCAATCTGATGAACGTGCACAGGCTCCTCATAAATGTGTTCTGGAGTTAATTAAAACATTTCCTCCCTCAGGTTTCAGGTGATCTGAGAGTAGGCTCTTTCTCGGGATTAGCAGGGCCTCAGTCACGTAGTCCCCCACAATCCTTATATCTAACCTAAACTTCCCCTGTTTAAGTTTGAACCCATTACCCCTTGTCCTATCACTACAGTCCCTCATGAAGAGTCCCTCCCCAGCATCCTTGTAAGCCCCCTTCAGATACTGGAAGGCTGCTATGAGGTCACCATACAGCCTTCTCTTCTCCAGTCTGAACAGCCCCAACTTCTCAGCCTATCTTCATACGGGAGGTGGTCCAGTCCCCTGATCATCCTCGTGGCCCTCCTCTGGACTTGCTCCAACAGCTCCATGTCTTTTTTATGTCGAGGACACCAGAACTGTACACAGTACTCCAAGTGTGGTCTCACGAGAGCAGAGTAGAGGGGCAGGATCATCTCTGAAGCCCTACGATATGAATGCCCTTACCCTGGAAAAGGCTGCAGAACCAGGCTTAAGATATTCCTTTTCATTGATTTGTTTCTCCAGCTTGTCCTAAGAAGTTAATTTTCTCTTGATCTTTATTTCCTGGGACTAGGGCCTCCATTGCCCCCATTAGTTGGTGTTGTAGTACTCAGGTTCTCCTCTTGCATGGTGCATTCATATGTAATGTTTCATTTCAAATCCACCGTGACTTGAAGTTTCCTGTTTCCTGTATTGCTCCTGAGGGCTCCGTTGATGATTATTTAAATGCCCTCTTATTAGCATATGTTCTCTTGTGTTGAGCAAGCAAACATCAGCTTTATTAAACAAAATTTCCCTCTACAATGTTTGGCAATTAGAAAGTCATTAGAAAGCACAGATAGCAAAAAGTAAATAAAAGCTCATTTAGCAGAATGGGAATATGAAAATCAAGGTGTAAATCCTTAAAAAAATGGGAGAGGGAGTTTGGTCAATTTTGAAAGTCCCTGATATGTCATAATCTTTTTGTGTTCACATTCTCCCTACAGTAAGTATGCAAAGTAATAGGTAAAGGTTGGAAAAGACCATGTAGTCAGCATCTAATGATGTTAAAAAATGCATCTTGGAAGTGTATAATTAGGAAAATAAAAGGGGGGAAGAGAAAAACAGCACTGAAAGTGAAGATTGAACAAAGTAAAAATCAAATGTAGCAAGACAGAAGAAAGCAGCAGAGGTGGGGAAGGGGGCATTTACAAACCCAAAACCCAAGGCTTTTCTGCAGGCAGATGACATCTAGGAGTCTGCTGGAGTAGGGGAGGGTAACCCTGCACTCTGTCACAAACCTTATCACTCTCTACAACTGCTTTAAAGGAGGATATAGCAAGGTGGGGATGGCTCTTCTTCCAAGTAACAAGCATTAGGAAAAGAGGAAATGGCCTCAAGTTGTACCAGGGGAGGTTTAGACTGGATATTAGGACAATTTATTCACCTAAAGGTTTATCAAACAGTGGAACATACTTCCAGGGAAGTAGTGGAATCACCATCCCTTGAGGTATTATAAGGACATGTGCTAAGGGACATGGTTTAGTGGTGGGCTTGGCAGTGCTAGACTTATGGTTGGACTCAAAATTAAGGGTCTTTTCCAGCCAAATGCTTCTATGATTCTATGACTGTATGAAACTATTAAATTCTGAAGAACAGGGATCAGTCGGCACCCTCAATAAATTTGCAGATGACATCAAGTTGGGGGGGAGTTTTGATCTGCTGAAGAATAGGAAGGCTCTGCAGAGGGATCTGGACAGGCTGGATCAATGGGCTGTGGCCAACGGTATGAGGTTCAACAAGGCAAAGTGCTGGGTCCTGCATTTGGGCACAACAACCCCATACAATGCTACAGGCTTGGGGAAGAGTTAGGACCTGGGAGTTTGATTGGCGGCTGGCTGAACATGAGCCAGCAGTGTGCCCAGGCAGCCAAGGAGGCCAACGGCATCCTAACCTGCATCAGAAATACTGTGGCCAGAAGGATTAGGTAAGTGATCATCCCCTGTACTCGGCACTGGTGAGGCTGCAGCTTGAATACTGTGTTCAGTTTTGGCCCCTTACTACAAGGAAGACATTGAGGTACTACAGCAGGTCCAGAAAAAGGCAACAAAGCTGGTGAAAGGTCCGGAGAAAAAGTCGTATGAGAAATGGCTGAGGGAACTGCAGTTGTTTAGCCTGGAGAAGGCTCAGGGGGGACCTTATAGCTCTCTACAACTACCTGAAAGGAGGTTGTAGCGAGGTGGGGGTCAGTCTCTTTCCCAAGTAACGAGTGATAGGACAAGAGGTAACGGCCTCAAGGTGCGCCAGGGGAGGTTTAGATTGGATATTAGGACAAATTTCTTCACTGAGAGGGGATAAGGTATTTGAACAGGCTTCCCAGGGAAGTGGTAGAATCAGTGTCCCTGGAAGTGTTCAAAAAACATGTAGATGAGGCCTTCAGGGACATGGTCTAGTGATAGTCTTGGCAGCCCTGAGTAACAGTTGGACTTGATGATGTTAAAGGTCTTTTCCAACCCAGTTGATTCTCTGATTTTTTGATTATGAAATTTCTAAGTAAGTCACTCCAGAGCCCTTGGACCTCGCTTTAAAATACTGGCAGACGGGTTTCTCTGTCCTGTAACCTAAACCTTGCTGAACTGATTCTGGCAGGCCAATGTAATCTCAGAATAGCATCACCAAGTGGAAACTCCATACTATTTCTTATTTCATGAATAATAATTTCACAAGCAAAGAAATATTATGACCATATCCAGCCATTATGAGTCCTCCATGAATTTCTGAGTTGACTACTAGTAAACTTTGTGTGTGCTCTACTCCAGTCCATCAGTTCCCTAGCTCCATCCTAGAAAGCCACAAAACTGGTCAGCAGGATTTCTCCATAGTGAAGCCATGCTGGCTGTCACCAAGCACCTTGCTGTTTTCATGTGCCTTAGCATGCCTTCCAGGAGAATCTGCTCCAAGATTTTGCCAGGCACAGAGGTGAGATTGACTGGTCTGTAGTTCCCTGGGTTATCCATTTTCCCCTTCTTGGAAAATGGGGGTTCTATTTCCCTTTTTCCAGTTGTCAGGAACTTTACCTGACTGCCATGATTTTTCAAATATGATGGGCAGTGGCTTAGCAACTTCATTTGCCAACTCCTTCAGGACCCGCAGATGGATTTCATCAGGTCCCATGGACTTGTGTACGTTCAGGTTCTTAAGATGGTCTCAGACAGATCCTCTCCTACAGTGGGCCCAGGGTCTTCATTCTCACAGTACACGCATCTGCCTTCCAACACTTGGGTGGTGTGGTCAGAGCATTTGCCAGTGAAGACTGAGGCAAAGAAGTCATTGAGAACCTCAGCCTTCTCCAAATCCAGGGTAGCCAGTTCTCCCGAAAGCTTCTGGAGGGGACCTCATTGTCTCTAGCCTGTCTTTTATTTGCAATGTACCTATAGAATCCCTTCCTGTTACCTTTCACATCCCTAGCCAAGTTTAATTCGAAGTGGGCCTTAGCTTTCCTAACCTGGTCCCTAGCTTCCCAGACAACATCCCTGTATTCTTCCCAGGCCACCTGTCCTTGCTTCCACCTATTATGAGACTCTTTTTCCCCTCTAAGTTTCCTCAGCAGCTCCTTATCCATCCAAGGAGGTCTCCTGGCCCTCCTTCAGCACTTCCTTCTAGCTGGGATGCAACACTCCTGAGTTTGCAGCAGGGGATCCTTGAATATCAACCAACAGTCTTGGGCCCCCCTGCCCTGGAGGGCTATATCCCTTGGAACCTTACTAAGCAGGTTCCTGAAGAGGGCAAAGTCTGCTCTCTTGAAGTCCAGGGCAGTGAGCTTGCTGCACGCTCTTCTCACTGTCCTGAGGATCTCAATTCAACTATCTCATGATCGCTGCAATCAAGGCTGCCCTGGAGCGACACATTTCCAACCAGCCCTTCCCTGTTGGTGAGGATGAGGTCAAGCATGGCACCTCTCCATGTCAGCTCCTCAGTTACTTGAAGAAGTGTCGTGGTTTAAGCCTCTAAAACTCACGAAGTCCCTCACTCACTCACTCCCCCTCTTTCTTCCCCCAGTCCCAGGGGGATGGGGAGGAGAATCAAAAGAATTCAACTCGCACAGGTTAAGAACAGTTTAGTAACTAAGGTATAACACAAATCACTACTGCTACCACCAGTAATAATACAAGATAAATACAAAGAAAGAGAATACAACTGCTCACCAAGCCCGACCCAGCCAGTGCATCCCCCCAGCAGCGAACCCCCCACTGCACCACCACAACCTTCTGGGTCTCTGCTCTCCGTTTTCAACATCCTGGACATGACGTGCTGTGGTATGGAATAACCTCTTTGGTCAGTTTGGGTCAGGTGTCCTGTCTCTGCTTCCTCCCGGCTCCCCCTCCTCCCTGGCATAGCATGAGACTCAGAAAGTCCTTGGTCAGACCAAAACCCTACCAA
Organism: Myiopsitta monachus; assembly: GCA_017639245.1. Lineage (NCBI taxonomy): Eukaryota > Metazoa > Chordata > Aves > Psittaciformes > Psittacidae > Myiopsitta > Myiopsitta monachus. The sequence continues at coordinate 9,104,322 of CM029940.1, forward strand.
GCAGTAACTGAAAACACTGGTGTTATCAGCGTTGCTCCCAGGCCCAAAATCAAAAACACAGTGCTGCACCAGCTAGAAGGAAGGAGAAAAATGACTGCTACTGCTGAACCCATGACAAGAAGGAAGTTCTCTTCCACACAATCGAGGAGCCTCCTGGATTGCTTGTGCTGGGCTGTACCGTCCCTCCAACAGATATCAGGGTTGTTGAAGTCCCCATGAGAACAAGGGCCTGCAAGCGTGAGGCTGTTCCTATCTGTCTATAGAGTGCTTCATCCACAGAGTCCGCTTGATCAGGCGGTCTGTAACAGATGCCCACAATAATGTATCCCATCGCTGTTCTCCCCTTTAACCCTGACCCACAAACTATCTGTCAACTGCTCACCTGTCCCCAGACAGAGTTCCATACTCTCCAGCCTATCCCTAACATAGATAGCAACTCCCCCTCCCCGCCTGCCAGGCCTGTCTTTCCTAAAGAGCCTGTAACCTTCTATTCCAACACACCAGTCACAGGAGCTATCCCACCATGTTTCTGTGATGCCTATGATATCATACCCCATAGACGTGCACACATCTCTAATTCCTCTTGTTTGTTCCCCATGCTACGGGCATTTGGATAGAGGCATCTGAGCCAAGCTCCAATTGAAGCCAGCTCATTGGCTGGAGCAGCTGGAATACCTCTGCATTGCTCCCTGAGCATTTATTATAGTTGCTGGCAACTGACTGGGAATGTTGGGATGTAATGATGCCCTCCTCCCCCAACACCTGTAGTTTAAAGCATCCTTGACCAGTCTGGCAAGCTTCCTACCAAATCCACTCTTCCCTTTCTTTGTCAGACTAGCTCCACCAGCCTCCAGTAGACCTGGACTACTAAATTGAGTCCTGTGTTCAAGGTACCCAAACCCCTGACTATAGCACCACCCTTCTAACCATTTATTAACCTGGCCAATCCTCCATGCCTTTTTAAGGTCCTCCCCCTGTATCCTGGAGAATTGATGAAAAGGCAATCTGAGCTCCAGAGCCCCTAACCACCTCTCCCAGGGCTCTGTCGTCCTTCTTTACGTAGAAATTTTACAGGTTCCTGATTTTTCAAAGCAGGATGTCAGCTCTGCTTGAATTTTTTCCTTCATGAAATTGATTATATGACAGGTTAATACTGTACTCCCCCAACCTGTTTATGGGCTCACAACTCTGTGCCTGCAGCACTTATTTGCACTTATTTATTTTTACTATATCCCAATTATTGATCAGTATTATGCTGATTTTTTTCCAAGTAATTTTTTTTTTTTTTTTTTAGAAAAATGCTCTATCAAGTACAATACAAGCAAATCAACAGACCAGATAGTCACAGGTGAGAAAGCAAATGGCATCTTTTGTCCCCAGGTAGTCCCTCCATTGTGTTCTACCTGACTAAGGTATGTACAGGAACAAGTTTTTAGATGGCCACTAAAACTGCTCTGTCACTGAGCCAGGTAACCAAAATTACCATTACATATTACAAATTCCCTTCTGTTTGACAGCGAATTGCAGAGATTCATTGAATTCAAGCTGTATTTCCAGCTGGGTTTTCAAGGGGCATGGGACTGGTGTAATCAACCTGTCTGCCTGTTGTCTTCTCATCCTTCCTCCTCCTTGTAACTTCTGGACATATGGACAGGTTTCAACCAAGTTTGTAAGAGTGGAAGATGTCACAAATACATTTAAGTTCTTGCCTATGTTATGAACACTTGTGGCAGGGTAGAGGGATCCCAAATAGCACCCCCTGTTTCAGAGAAAGTAAGCAAAACGTGCTTCTTATGCACAGTACAGCAGTAATCTACGGTTAGTCCACAGCTGTATCCTGCTCAGCTGTATGTATAACACTTCGGTAGACTCAGTAGGCGAACTCAAGTGGCAGCATTTGCAGAAAATATAGGAGGGAAAGCAGAGCTCATTGTAGCAGGATCAAAATAAAGATGGCAAGGATGCCAGTAGGGACTGAAATCTTTCTTAGAATATTTAGCATTTTTTTAAAGGAAAGTGCCTTCTCCTTGAATTCTATGAATATGAGACTCTGCTTTTCATTTAAAGTAGTTTCTAGCTTGCATATTTTTTTGAGAAAATCTTGGAAACAAGAATTATTCATTTCAAAAGGCAAATAAAAAAAAACAACACAGAGCATGAGACTACTAACTCCTTGATTAGGATAAGAGCTTGTCCTGGGCTCAGCAGTAGCAGTCATTTTTCTCCTTCTTAGTAGCTGGTGCAGTGCTGTGTTTTTGACTTTCAGCCTGGGAACAACACTGATAACACGATGTTTGTAGTTATTGCTGAGTAATGTTTACTCCCATCAATTACTTTTCAGTCACATGCTCTGCCAGTGAGGAGGGGAAGCCGGGAGGAAGCAGACAGGACACCTGACCTAAACTAGCCAAAGAGGTATTCCATACCACAGCACATCATGCCCATTATATAAACTGGGGGTAGTTACCTGGAAGGCCCAGGTCACTGCTTCGGTCAGGCAGTGTATCAGTGGCAGGTGGTGAGTAATTGTATTGTGCATCACTTGTGTTTGTTTTCTTTTCCTTTTCCCCTTTAGTTTTATATTCTTTCTCCCCTTGTTATTTCCCTTACCATTATTATTATTACTGGTGATAGTAGTAGTTTTTTATTATAGCTTAGTTACTGGACTGCTCTTATTTCAACACATAGGATTTACATTCTTTGATTCTCCTCCCCATCCCCCAAGAGTGGGGGGGAAAAGTGGGGGAGTGAGCGAGCGGCTGCGTTACCGTCTGAGTTACCGTCTGGCTTAAACCATGACATGTTGGAACGAGCATAAACAGAAATTAAAAAAAAAAAACCAACCAAAAGTTCAAGCTATCTTGGGTAAAACTTTATGAAATATATGGAAAAGAACATTCAAATAATGCTCCTTTTCAGCATTTGTGTAGCTATATTTTTGTATGGAAATCATACTTTTGAGCAACAGCTCTAACAGTGTCACTCTACTACAACTGCAAATAACAGAGAACAAGCTTTCTTGCCATATGAAATATGCAGATCAAAGAAATATGACAGCAACACTGGCATTACCCGAAGAAATTCACACGTAACATCTGGTGAACAAGATACCTGACAAAAATCAGGGACAATTGTTAGGAAGAAATTATGGAGGACCCCTGCCCATCCCATGGCGCAATTCCAGCTCCACAAGGGCTCCTGGGGTGCTGCTGTGGCAAGACCAGCAGAGACTCTCATGGGCACAAGGCAAACACTGACTGTGACCCCCCTGAATATCAGAAATGCACAGTGGTGGTCTCTGCCCACTCCAAAATAGGGATTGTTAAACAAAATGCTCTGCTTGCTGCTCTTCCTAGTCAGCCCTGCTGCATGCTTTCTACTCAGGCCATTGACTAAATTCTCAGTGCCACCCTTAGTCAGCAAATCCCAAACTACTGCAAAATAATGGTGACTAGGAATCATAGAATCATATAATGACTTATTAACTTAAAGAGCAGATAGTAGAAAGAAGAAAAGAACATCTTTAAACCATCTTTAATTTGTATTAACCTATTGGAGTGCATGGAATAGACAAATATATAGAAACTAAAGGAAGCAAAAACCAAGCCAAAATGATGCCTGCAAAACTGTACTGATTGATAGTAATGTTGCTATTAATCTACAATACAAAGTCCAAGAAGATGGAAAGGAAGAAGATGGTCAGTCTTTATGTGGTCGGACATGAACAACTCTGGTGGTTTGTTTTGGGAGAAGTAACCATTCCTCCTCTTTTATACTGTAAGCGTATCAAGATCTATGGAAAAAGTACAAGGTTTTTTGTTTTGTTTTGTTTTTTGTAGTTGAAATGGTTAAAAAATGGTGCGCGGGCATTCAGGCGAGCGGGAAAGAACGACACATCTATAAGATGCAAGTTACAGTCCAATTTTATTGTTAACAGCTCTTGCTTATATACTGTGCTCAAGTTACATAACTTCTAACACGCGCCAGAGTTGCACTTTTAATTGGTTACAAGCTGCTGTTCACGCGCCGACTAGGATTAAATGATTGGTGACTTCTTATCTACTGAAGCAAGCAAGCATCCTGCTTTGTAGTTCTAAAGTTCTATTTTTGTAGCAGTAAACTTGTTTTTCTGAAAGCTTGTCATGCTGACAATGCACTTTATGGCTCTAAATAATCCTCTAATGCTAACCAGGCCCCGACATCTCCCCCCTTTCTTTTAATTAAGGAATCTAACATACGTGTTGTGCTGTACATTATGCATCTATATGCGATGCCTATTACTAACAAGATTAGTAACAACATGCCCAAATTCAAAGCCCTCTTTTAATAGTCCCAATAGCATTGGGACAAACTTCCAAACAAAGATTGTAGCCATCCATCCATAAACCCAGACTCTTCTTTCAGGTCATGTAACCCATCCTTTAACTGCTTCAATTTTTATGAATGACTGCGAATGGTCTGACCAATTCATACAACAGAAGGTGTACTTTCTTATTAGCAACTGGCTAGTAAGTACAGGTGGTTTTATACATAAAATCACAGCCTCTAAGAATAGCTACTTTACAAGCACACATATTCAAGCTGTTACTTTTCAGTTGCTCCTAAGTGATGTTTTGCAGTCATTCCTTTCTCTCTTCCCCTATCTCATTCTGCTCAGGATATTTATGGTCAGCTCCTGTAGCTGAGGCATTGGGCTTTTCCAGTCATCTGTCCAGCTCATGGCAAGGCTTGACAAACTTTGCAGGCAGCTGCCATAGACCTGTAGATAGGAGGACACAAATATACCCCCTCCCGCAGGTTATCAGTTTCTTGAGAAGTAAGTCAGGTTAAAATGTTTCCTTAAAGCAAAGGCATTCTGATGAAACAGGAATGTGAAGCAGCTTCAGAAGCAAACTGCATGGCGTACACTATCTATGATTGGTTACATAACTTAGCAACAGGCATACTATTGGTTAACATGTTTCATGAGAACCTAAAGTGTGGTTTTTATAAGCAAGCAAGATTTACAGCCCAATTTAGCAACCTCCTTATCTTAGCTCCTTGTTATCTTCTAGGCCTGCATTCTTGATTCATTAGCTATCCAGAAGTTACTTCTTTTCCACGGTTGGCTGCACAAAGGTAACCAGGAGTTACCCCTGCTACATGGCCAGCCGCACATAGTTGCTTTCACTCAGAGCAGGCATATGTCCATTCTCTAACAAGAAATTATCCACATCTTTTCCCCCTTTTTTTTTTTTTTTTTTTTTTTTTTTTTTAGCCAGAGCTGTTTTCAGTGTCTTGGCTTTTCTTATCTCCTGTGTCTTAGCCTATATCATTAGAAGAGAGGTAGGCTTTACAGACCTTGTTAAAGCAAACTAAGACCTTAGCTGGTGGATTAATCCCTCTCTCCTATTTTGTTTCAGGCAATTGTTATGGCACAATTTCTTGGTAGTTTTAAGGAGGTTTTATCACATCTTTGATGGCACATATTGTAGATTTTTTTTTTTTAAAAATGTTGGCTTAAAGCCTTTTGCTTATTTCATGCTACGTCTTTGAGTACCAGGCTGTAGCAGCACTCTCGAATTCCTCAGCCTTTTTACAGCAGAATCTTTTGCTTTGTAAACATTCATTTAACTGTATGTATTTAGTGGCTAGATTGACTAGCAAATTTGGAAGTTTGCAAGCAGTACAGACTCATGCTAGCATAAACAGGGGCAAGTTGTGGGTGCCCTCAAGACTATTACTAAAATTATTTCAATACCTTTTATCACAGATATAAGCCAACCATTAAAACCCCAAGATGTAAGAAGGGTATCTAACAAAAATCTAACAAAGAAATCTTATCATTCTAATAGACATTGTGAAGTACTTTCACATGCTTCCAAATCACATACATATTACCGCTAAAAACAGCATTGTGTTAACTGACAAGAAGTTTTCTCTGCCACCCTGATGCTGTTTGGGTGGAGGTTGGTAAAGCTTGTGGTTGCGCTATCGCTCTTGCTTTTTCTGTTAGCAGTTTGTGTTTCAAATCTTGGATTCACCCCTAGGTTACCTTAAACACCCTAAGCAGGACTGCTCCACAGCAGCTACAAATGCCTGTCAGCCCAGCAGCAGCTACAGCTGCCTGCCTGCTGAGCAGCAGCCATAAATACCTGCTGGCAACAGCACTTTTGTATTAACCCTTTCTTATCTATTAAAAACTTTTACATAAACTAGACAACAAATAAGTACACAGACCATCGTCTGCCCTCAACGCACACACATATGGGATCCCACAAACACACTCCATACAAATACAGTATTTAACACACAAAATGTATATAATCATTACTCCCACTACATGGTCCCACGTACAAAACGTGGTGCAACGACCCTGTGAAGACAATCAAAAAACCAGCTCTGAGCGGCATCATCACAGTGCAAGGTGGCAGGCTCAATCTCAGTGAGCGTTCCCGTGGAGGCTCTGCCTCCCTCACATCGCATGAGGCTTGGGCTTTTATACTGACCAAAATGCACACTCGTTCCGATGCAGGTGGCCAGTCTGCATCAGAAGAAGTGGCCAGTAGTATCTATAAAGGTCTGCAAGGGTCGGTAGAAACATGAAATACTTATATTTGCCAACATTTACCATATGAATATCACAGAGAGACTATGTAAAATGAGTTGCATATCACCGTTTGCCTGATATCTTTGATAAGAGCATACGAGAGACCTTCTCACTGTAGGTTTTGATCCGGCACATACACACCATGAAAACACGCAATACATCTGCATCCCCCACCCATCTCGCTTTTCCCTTTATGGATATAAATCACGCTCTTTTTCTGATCAACAGGCAGGGGGTCAAAAGGACTATCCTGGTCAGCATCAAAATTATCAGGCATCAGAATATCAGGAGCAGCAACAGCAGTCTGTGTTCAGGAGTTTCAGCATTATCAAGTTGCAATTAAAACATTTTTGTCTGCAGGTTTCAGTTGATCTGAAAGTAGGCTCTTTCTTGGGATTAACAGGGCTCAGGGCAAAAGGATTGCCCTCGTTCCCATCGTCAGTTTTCGCAGCTGTAGTGACAAGGTTCGGGGGGGGGGGCGAGGGGGGGGGCGCTGGGCTCCACTATCTCCTGACTCCCCAGGAGTAGCCGGTAAAGGTGGATAGCTCATTTTTGTTGACTGACATGACACCCCCCTTTTCTCGATTTCCCTTCGCAGAAAGACTGTATCATCATGACTTTCGTTGGGGTTTGGACTCGCCGCATGATCGGCCGAAGCTGGCAGGGGTGGTTTACGTGGTCTGTTGGGTTTGAAACGCCAACTGACGCAGCTTCTGGGTCGCCAGGACTTTTTGACGGAGACAGGGAAAGAGCACTACTAGCAGAGACTACTGCAGCTTGTTCCGACTTCATCGCTCACAAAATCTCACGAATGAGCTTCCCACATTTCTTGCCCTATTTTGTCCTAAATCTCTGTTCTATATACATCTTGGGTATTTTTCAACAAACCCCGTCGCTGACCACCAACTCAGCAGATCTGACAGCTCTTGCTTTGCCAAAGGCGTTTCAGTCTTAGCTGCCAACTTTAATAAACTTTCCACTACTGCTTTTTCCAATGCTGATGCAGCAATTCCCAATCCTGCTTTTATTCCTGACTCACCGGTCAGCCGTGCACGGAATCCGCCTTTCTTTGGGCGCCCAGCTAACAATCGCTGGCAGCAGGATCCTCGCCGCTCCGCAGCTCTTATCGAATCCTCCCCTCACATATCACGTCGGGGTCACCAGATGCCGCGGGCATTCAGGCGAGCGGAAAGAACGACACATCTATAAGATGCAAGTTACAGTCCAATTTTATTGTTAACAGCTCTTGCTTATATACTGTGCTCAAGTTACATAACTTCTAACACGCGCCAGAGTTGCACTTTTAATTGGTTACAGCTGCTGTTCACGCGCCGACTAGGATTAAATGATTGGTTACTTCTTATCTACTGAAGCAAGCAAGCATCCTGCTTTGTAGTTTCTAAAGTTCTATTTTTGTAGCAGTAAACTTGTTTTTCTGAAAGCTTGTCATGCTGACAATGCACTTTATGGCTCTAAATAATCCTCTAATGCTAACCAGGCCCCGACAAATGGATTATTGTAGTAGTAAGACTAAAGGGTACATTTGTAGAATGACTAAAACCTGTTTAGGCAATATAAGAGTTACAAGTTATTCTCATAGGAATAGGCCACATTTCATTGTATTATTACACATCTTTAGGTAAAATCCAGAGTCTCTGAAAGAGAACTAGAATGAAAGACCACATAAGACCCCTGCAGGAATGTAGTTTGCATGCATAAAAAGTCTTGAGCAAGGGTGCAGAATAGCACACTACCCTGGTTACAGCTACAGATTACGTGAAAATGCTGTGGCCTTGAAGAACTGGATGAAAAGTCATGGCAGTCAGGTGAAGTTCCCAACAACTTGGAAAAAGGGTAATATAAACCCCATTTTCAAGAAGGGGAAAATGGATGACCCAGGGAACTACAGACCCTGTAGTAGGATGCTGGGGAGGGACTCTTCATTAGGGACTGTAGTGAGAGGACAAGGGTAATGGGTTTAAAACTTAAACTGGTGAAGTTCAGGTTAGATATAAGGAAGAAGTTCTTTACTGTGAGGGTGGTGAGGCACTGGAATGGTTGCCCAAGGAAGTTGTGAATGCTCCATCCCTGGCAGTGTTCAAGGCCAGGTTGGACAGAGCCTTGGGTGACATGGTTTAGTGGGAGGTGTCCCTGCCCATGGCAGGGGGGTTGGAACTAGATGATCTTAAGGTCCTTTCCAACCCTGACTATTCTATGATTCTATGATTCTATGCTCCCAGTGAAGGACCATGATCTCATGGACCTGTGCAGTAGACAGATCCAGCAGTTCCCCATTTTCCATGTTCTTGTACAAACCTGTCAGTGCTTGCCTGGATTTCTTTCTTCTGTTCTCTATGCAGTAGCAATATGGCAATTCTTTTGTAGTGTGCTCAAATCAACATGAGAAGGGACCCTTGTAAAATACTTAGTTTTAAATCCTACAGAAGTAGCAGAGATAGGTAACCTCTGCAAAGTATTCGAGGCAGGTCTTAAAGCTTGATGAAAATATAATGTAAAATACGTACTTGCTGTTGGGTCCCCAGAAGCAGCTTTAGATGATTCAGATTGGGAGGGAAACAAAAAAAACACTCTTTGCTCTAGAGCACCTCCATGTGCTTTTGCCACCCCATTAACTAGGATATCAAGACCTCATAGATGTTTTTCTCCTTTGTGCCTGCAGTGAGTTATAAGACTAACACCTGGTATACATGACAGCTAATGGCCTTCCAGTGGGGTCACTGATAGGGCATGCTGCAAGGGCAGATGGGTTTCAAGCAGCCTGTGCCCAGGCTGAATGTAGGCTGTATGGTGGCCAACACCACGTTGCAGGAACTCTCAGCTTCCAGCTGCCCCAAAATTAAGCAGATGATAGTGTAAATGTAGCCATTCAAAACCATGGCTTGATTCATCTCCCTCTTAAATTGAGTGATCTCTAAAACTGTCTGGAAAGGAAGCATATGTTGAGCCTTTGCACAGCAGTGATCCTCAGGCTGGTGTGATAGAAATTATATTTTGTCCCTAGAAGCCTGATATAATTCTGTAACTTGTAATCCTTTGACAAGAATTAAAAACCAGTAGAACCTGCTGCCTTAAACCCAAGACGTATCCCATATCAACAGGCGATTATTCTCTCTCTTCAGAAGGCTTCAAAACTGCTCAAAGTTAACTCAAAACTACTGCCTGATGCGGTTTCACATTCTCTTGCCATTAGTTTTGCTGCTGCTGATGTTTTAATTATACATTCAGCTTTGCAATGCAATGGATATAATTGCTTTTAATGACTTTATTATCATTTATCACTGATTTTTAAGTGTCATCCCAACTAGTACACAGGATCTAATTACTTAAAACTGTGCTATTTTTTCTCCAGCACTGGAGAAGAAATCTTTTTATTTTCATATAAAACTGTGTGGTTTTCATTGACAAAAAAAATAAACCAGGATAAATTCATTCAAAAGAATTAATTTCTAATTTGTCTTTTTGTAATAGTCAAGAGGAAATTCCTTTTTATCTCCCATTTCATACTCACTGAAGTGAAATAAAGTATTTTCCCACTTTCCTCCTGTTTTTACTTCTGATTTCTTTTTCCACTGAACAAAAGGGGGAAAATACTTGGAAAACAAAATAAAACTCATCAAACAATACACTTTTTTCAATTGCAAACTAAAGCAAAATGATACTTGGTGCTATTTTTATCTGACTTCAAGAGAGAACGTTGAAAATGAGAGAAAATTTTGTTTTTTAAAGCAATTGTGCTCCTTTCCTCACTTTAAAAAAATATTTAACTCCCCCCTTTCTATGAGAAAGTGGGAGGAGTGGAAACAGCAGAAATTCCGAATTAAATTGATATTTCACTACAAGCAAATAAAAATGCTTTTCTTTTGCTGTTTAAAAAATAGCCATTTAAATTGAAGTAATATAACTTAAAATACTTGAAATTAATGTCAGCCAAGTAATTTTTAGTTTGCATGCAGTTAAACATAAAGCTTGCCATCTTAAAAAGTAAAGTAAGTATTTCCCCCTCTTAGAATGTCTTTCCCTGAGTCTGTTCCTTGCCATTCAATCAGATATAACATTCTAATGCCTCTGGCTTTTGCTATATCACTGCTGTAGGAAAATCTCCTCCAGCAGTGCCAGCTTGAGGATGCTTCTGTTATGAATGAGGATGCCTCCCTGTCTAAAAAAATGGGGAAGGCAAGAGGAGTTGTCTTTGTGAACCACACATCCTGGTTCTTTCAGGGACATGCAGGGATCCCAACTAATCATATCATGGCCAGTGGCTGCAGAATGACGCATCTGCTCTGCTGGGGTCAGAGCGACATGCTGACTGTCTCCCTGTGCCTGCGCTGTTGCTGCATGCTCTGCTGAGTTGCCATAAAGGAGCAACACAAGGAGGCGACTCTGGGAAGTAAAGGCTGAACCATGTGGGGATAGTGAAGCTGCTGACTGCAGGAAACTGAGTGTAGGATCACATATGAGGGAGCGGGAGTACTTGAGGTCACACTGGGAAGACAACAGGTGAGGTACAAAATGGCATTATTTGCTATAATATTGGTGGCATATTATTGACTTCATCATGCATCAAGAAACACTTTTTCACTGTGAGGGTGGTCAAGCACTGGCACAGGTTGCCCAGAGAGACTGTGGAGTCTCCATCCTTGGAGATATTCAAAAGCCATCTGGACATGGTCCTGGGCAACATGCTCTATGTGGCCCTGCTTGAGAAGGGTTGGACAAGATTGACCTCCAGAGGTCCCTTCAAACCTCAGCCATTCTGTGATTCTGCGATGTTTGGTCTAGGCTGGAAAGCTTAATCTCTAAAATATGTCTTATTGCCTCTCCTTATGAAAACCTACCCACTTCATGAACCCACTTCATGACTCATTGTGCAGTCTTCAGTTTAACATTTCACTCAGTGAAGACAGACTATGCAAGAGCCTTCTGAACCGCTTTCATAGAATCATAGAATGGTTAGGGTTGGAAAGGGTCTTAAGATCATCTAGTTTCAACTCCCCTGTCATGGGCAGGGACGCCTCGCTCTAGACCATATTGCCCAAGGCTCTGTCCAACCTGGCCTTGAACACTGCCAGGGATGGCGCATTTACCACTTCTTTGGGCAACCTGTTCCAGTGCTTCACCACTCTCATGGTAAAGAACTTCTGCCTTATATCTAACCTAAACTTCCCCTGTTTAAGTTTAAACCCATTACCCCTTGTCCTATTGCTACAGTCCCTGATGATGAGTGCCTCTCTGGCATCCTTGTAGGCCAAACTGTAAGCCCCTTCTACAACCCAGAGACCAGATGCTCTTGTGGGTGATTGAAATAAAGGCATATCCCAAAGCTATGTATTATTAGTACAGTTATATTATTAAAGTTCTTAAATTGGTCTGAAGTAATGCACATGGAATACGCTTCTTTTTTTTTATGCTAGGATTAACATCTTGCCTTGGACAAAGGGCCAGGCTAAGGGCTTGTGCATCACTGAAACCTCATTTATAACTTAAAGATAAGACTTGAACAAAACCTGAATATTAGTGGGTAACATACAGCATGCACCATCAGGAAATAAGTTCTAGTTTTAGACTTTGAGCAGTTTATTTAAAATTGCCTGTCTACTTAAAAAAAATACCAGATCTGGAAGAAAAATACAGCTTTATGTGTAATGTTTGACTATGTTCAATTGTGGGATACCAATTTGGTATTAAAAATACTAAAGAAACAAAATCAAACCAAAGCAAACAAAAAGCCTGGCAGCAATGGGTATCATTGTCTCTTTAAAACAGCAAGACATATATCCATAGTCCACATGTGTTTTGCTATTTTTTCTACTGAAGTGGCATACTTAGTGATTTAGCTGCAGCTAGAAAGCTGGTATCACTTTCAAAAGTTGAGGGCCACATGACACTGAGACAGTTTTATACAGCATATCTCCACATTTCACCCAGCAGTGGATCTGTTGATACACTCCTTATTGCAGAATAAAATTGGATTTCCAGATACAGAAAGATGATGACAAAACTACTGGAGTGAGGATCCAACAGGGCAAGTTATAGTGTGAACAATGACCATGGAGCTGGGAACCTCCAGCTTTCTCAGAGACATATCCATGAGGTTAAAGCATCTTTTCTTGGCTGACTTCCATCTCAGATGAAGCAGCATACGCTTGTGAATACACAAGGGCAGAGGTCTGCATCCCCTAAAGAGGTTAGCATAAGACCATTTTCTTCCAAAGGCAGCCTTTTATCCTTAAGGTTTTAATGTGTGAAACGTCTCCCATCACAATACAGTTTGACTGTAACAGTTCACCTTTTATTCTACCATGTTCTAGCTGCATATTCTTTTACGGACCAATATAAAATAGAGGACTACATCAGCAGGTTATTTCAATATATCTGTATTACCTATCTGTATGTGTTTTCTTCTTTGACACAGTACATTAATTTCACCTTTTAAAATCCACAGACAATTTTCCAGTTATGTATATATTCATTTTTTCTTAAGATAAGAAAGTACTAAAAGCACATATGCATTTTGTATACTGGAATGCATTTCTCAGAGTAATGCATTTAACCTTCTGTGCTTGTGAGGCAAGTAATTGTTTTACCTTTATGTTCGGGAACCACAACCAGTCTATTCTGTAAACAGCCCCTAACCTTGGAAAGCCCCTTCCACATTCCAGAGATCAGATGCTCTTGTTGGTGACTGAAATAAAGGCATATCCCAAAGCTACGTATTATTATTACTGCTGCTGCTCCTCCTCCTTTTCTGCAGCGCCCTGCCCTGCACCATCTCCGTATAAAAGCGCCACCGCCTCTAACAGCCTTTACTCCTTGCCTCCTGCGAAGCCGCAACTGAGTGGCCTTTCTCTCAGCACCGCGGAGAGGGGCTCCAGGGATGGCCGACGTGGTGGTGGAAACGGACTCGGAGCCGTCCTGTAGCATCCCCAACCCCACCTCCCTTTCGCCCAGCCTCTCGCACCGCTTCCTGGACAGCAAATTTTACCTGCTGGTGGTCATCGGAGAACTGGTAACCGAGGAGCACCTGCGGCGGGCTATCGCCAACATTGAGCAAGGTGAGGCGGCGGGGAGCGGGGCTGCCGCAGGGAAGAGCTTCGCCCCCCCACCGCCGACGCCTTCCCCTCGGGCAGGCAACCGTTCTCCGTTTTTTTTCCCTTCCGCGCGGGGCGAGCGGGGGCACTGCCCGGGCTCAGCAGGCGAGACGGGGGGGCCGGCCACCCCTTGTTCGTGGTCGGGCCGATACACACAAACACACACACACACACACGAGCTGCGAAGTCGTGGTCTCTGGTTTCTTCTTTTTAGTTCACGAGGGCTCCTCGTCCCATCTGGGCGCACGTCCCTCCCGCACCACCGTACTCGGCGCCCCTCCGTCGGGTGCGCGAGTAGGGGAGCTGCCCGTGGCGGTTAGCAGCTGTGGGCCGGGTCCCGTGCGACGTCCGGAGGCGGCTTTCTGCTGCTGCCCGCACAAAGATTCTCAGTCGGCTCGGCGCGTACCGCACCCTGCTGTCTATCCCCAGGAGCGTCTGCCCCACTGCTAGCAGCTGGGGAAGAGGGGCTGCGATGGGGGCCGAACGCCCGCAGAGCCGCCAAGCCCATCTGCCCGGAGACAGTAAGCGGTGGGCGTGGCGCAGTCCGCACTGCGGTCCCTATGGCAGCCTAGAACAGACAAAGCGTGTCCGCGCAGCCAAAAAAAAAAACCCAAAACGCGTCTGGGGCTGGGGCGGCCTGGCTGTGGGGCGGGTGTTCGGCGTTTCCCTCGGTTCCCCAGCAAACCACTGTCCCCCACCGCGAAACCAAACCAGCGTAATTCGGGGCGTTTTCCTTCTCAGTGGCAAAGACTTCCTGAGCAAGAAGGCAGCTGTGCTTATTGTGTCGAACTTTACGCAACGAGACTTCTCTTGGCTGGAGAAGTTTTTCAGGACTTAAACTTTATATGCACATATATATTTAAATAAAGAAAAAAGGTATGTATAATAAGGCTAATACCCGAGTGCTCAGCTTCATTAGTGTCCAGCTACGAGATGCTATGACTCACTGTTTATTTGTCCTTTTCTGAAGACAGCAATACAGGAAGTTATCCTGAGTGGAATGGCAGTTTTATAAGCTCTCGATGTGGTTTCTGATACCACAGATTGCAGCGCACATAGAGAGGGGAAAAAAAAAGGCCTGTTGCCATAATAGTGGTACAGCTATGTGTATTCTTTCCCCCACTTATCCCCTGTGAGAAACTATGGACTAGGGTATTGTTTATTAAGATTCATGTTAAGCCCAATGTAAAAGATCGGACCATTTGTGTAAGATAAATCGCATATGCAAGTTAAAACCGCCATAAAACACCACTAGTACAAGATAAGATAAGGAAATCGCATGTGCAAGCTAAAACAGCCATAAAACACCA
The DNA here is from genome assembly GCA_017639245.1 of Myiopsitta monachus. Classification (NCBI taxonomy): domain Eukaryota; kingdom Metazoa; phylum Chordata; class Aves; order Psittaciformes; family Psittacidae; genus Myiopsitta; species Myiopsitta monachus. The sequence continues at coordinate 9,119,330 of CM029940.1, forward strand.
CTTGTAAGGTAAGGATAATTGCATATGCAAGACAGCCCATAAAAACACCACTTGAGCAAGATAAGATAAGCGCCAGATGTTCCAGGAACCAGCTCGGCAGAAACATGACAAGTAAAAGAAAAATGAGTGAGAGGTCAAGGGAGAAGGACTTCTCACTCAAACGGCCCCCAGGAAGCAGAAAACGACCCCCTAGCAACAACTGAAGCATGCGCAAACTACCTCCACTACTTCAAAGACATGAAAGGAAGATGTATAAAAGGGGACTGTTTAAACTGTTTAGTGCGACAGTTGGCGGAGCGCAGACTCCCCTGTCGTCCAGCGCTGGTTTTTTGCTCATATTCTACTTGCTATAATTAATAAATTCCAATTGGATTCTAGTCTGTTGTGGTCTCAATTATAACATCCCCATTATAATTATTATTATTGGTGATAGTAGTAGTGGTTTTGTATTATACCTTAGTTACTGGACTGTTCCTATCTCAGCCCATGGGACTTACATTTGTTGCAGCGTTTCTTGCTGAAAAGGGACTGTGAGCAATCCAGACAACTGCTTGACATTTGTAAAGTAGTGAACCAAAGGCTGTGAGGCCCTGCTTGGAAGTTACTAAAGAATGTGTGGAGGTTACTATAGGTCGCATACGTGGGGAATGCTTTGAGAAAGTTGGCACGGAGTTGTTAAGGAGTAGGAAGGAACTGATAGTTGTGTCCTTGAAACCATCTGCTGTTGTGGCCGAAGCCTGGGAATCACTTACTATTGTAACAACCAATCATAAAACCGTTGCTAACACTTGGCTAAAGAATGTAACCAACCAGATGTTATTGAATGTTCTAGTCTTCTGAGGCGTTGTCTATAAAAGACGCTGCTTGCCTTTAAAAAATTGTCAACGCTTGATCATATTGGTCAGAGTTCATTGTCCTGGAATCTCCCCCAAATGGCGCCCGAACAGGGACTGCAGGCAGTCCAGGGGACCCTCAAATCTGCCTCCTGAGAGCTGGTCAAACGGTGAAGATCAGTGCAAATTTGAGGGTGGAAGGTCCGGTCGAAAGAAGCTGACAGCAGCAACTGTCAGTGACGGAGTGACGCACGTCTGTAGAACTATGGGTTCTGCAAAAGATCCACTTCTTAAGGCAAGTGGCGGCCGGGGAGGAATGAGGGCTACTATAGCAGAAGGTGAGATAGCAGTCCTGCAGATCCTCCAACACATCCTCTCTAAGAGAGGGATTAAATATGAAGAAGCCACCCTTAAGGGTTGTTGCAATGGAGCAAAGATAAAGGGTTATTAAATGGTTTGCATACGGCTTTTGAACTCTCCACTTGGGGCTATAGGAGTTCGATTATGGGACACTGTCAGTAATGGTGGTAAAGTGGGAAAGGAAACATGTAACTATTCCACGTTATGGAAGCTCATTTGTGAGATTTTGCGAGCGATGAAGTCGGAACAAGCTGCAGTAGTCTCTGCTAGTAGTGCTCTTTCCCTGTCTCCGTCAAAAAGTCCTGGCGACCCAGAAGCTGCGTCAGTTGGCATTTCAAACCCAACAGACCACGTAAAACCACCCCTGCCAGCTTCTGCCAATCATGCAGCGAGTCCAAACCCCGATGAAAGTCATGATGATACAGTCTTTCTGCGAAGGGAAATCGAGAAAAGGGGGGTGGCATGTCAGTCAACGAAAATGAGCTATCCACCTTTACCAGCTACTCCTGGGGAGTCAGGAGATAGTGGAGCCCAGTGCCCCCCCCCCCCTTGCGCACCCCCCCCCCGAACCTCACCTCTACAGCTGCGAAAACTGACGATGGGAACGAGGGCAATCCTTTTGCCCTGAGCCCTGTTAATCCCAAGAAAGAGCCTACTCTCAGATCAACTGAAACCTGCAGACAAGAATGTTTTAATTGCACTTGATAATGCTGAAACTCCTGAACACAGACTGCTGTTGCTGCTCCTGATATTCTGATGCCTGATAATTTTGATGCTGACCAGGATAGTCCTTTTGACCCCCTGCCTGTTAATCCGGAAAAAGAGCGTGATTTATATCCATAAAGGGAAAAGCGAGATGGGTGGGGGATGCAGATGTATTGCGTGTTTTCATGGTGGTGTATGTGCCGGATCAAAACCTGCAGTGAGAAGGTCTCTCGTATGCTCTTATCACAGATATTAGGCAAACGGTGATATGCAACTCATTTTACATAGTCTCTCTGTGATATTCATGTGGTAAATGTTGGCAAATATAAGTATGTTCATGTTTCTACCGACCCTTGCAGACCTTTATAGATACTGCTGGCCACTTCTTCTGATGCAGACTGGCCACCTGCATCGGAATGAGTGTGCATTTTGGTCAGTATAAAAGCCCAAGCCTAATGCAATGTTAGGGAGGCAGAGCCTCCACGGGAACGCTCACTGAGATTGAGCCTGCCACCTTGCACTGTGATGATGCCGCTCAGAGCTGGTTTTTTGATTGTCTTCACAGGGTCGTTGCACCACGTTTTGTACGTGGGACCATGTAGTGGGAGTAATGATTATATACATTTTGTGTGTTAAATATTGTGTTTGTATGGAGTGTGTTTGTGGGATCCCATGTGTGTGCGTTGAGGGCAGACGATGGTCTGTGTACTTATTTGTTTTCTAGTTTATGTAAAGTTTTTAATAGATAAGAAAGGGTTAATACAAAAGTGCTGTTGCTGGCAGGTATTTGTGGCTGCTGCTCAGCAGGCAGGCAGCTGTAGCTGCTGCTGGGCTGACAGGCATTTGTAGCTGCTGTGGAGCAGTCCTGCTTAGTGTGTTTAAGGTAACCTAGGAGTGAATCCAAGATTTGAAACACAAACTGCTAACAGAAAAAGCAAAAGCAATAGCGCAACCACAAGCTTTACCAACCTCCACCCAAACAGCATCAGGGTGGCAGAGAAAACCTCTTGTCGGTTAACACAATGCTGGTTTTTAGTGGTAATACGTATGTGATTTGGAAGTATGTGAAAGTACTTCACGATGTCTATCAGAATGATAAGATTTCTTGGTTGGATACCCTTCTTATATCTTGGGGTTTTAATGGTTGGCTCGCATCTCTGATAAAAGGTATTGAAATGATTTTAGTAAGAGTCTTGACCATAGTTATGATTGCACCTTGTATTTTGCAATGTATTCGTGATATGATTGAAAAAATCGGTAAAACAGCTTTGGCTTATTCAAAAAAAAAAAAAAAAAGAAAGGGGAAGAGATGTGGATAATTTCTTGTTAGAGAATGGACATATGCCTGCTCTGAGTGAAAGCAACTATGTGCGGCTGGCCATGTAGCAGGGGTAACTCCTGGTTACCTCTGTGCAGCCGACCATGGAAAAGAAGTAACTTCTGGATAGCTAATGAATCAAGAATGCAGGCCTAGAAGATAACAAGGAGCTAAGATAAGGAGGTTGCTAAATTGGGCTGTAAATCTTGCTTGCTTATAAAAACACACTTTAGGTTCTCATGAAACATGTTAACCAATAGTATGCCTGTTGCTAAGTTTATGTAACCAATCATAGATAGTGTACGCCATGCAGTTTGCTTCTGAAGCTGCTTCACATTCCTGTTTCAATCAGAATGCCTTTGCTTTAAGGAAACATTTTAACCTGACTTACTTCTCAAGAACTGATAACCTGCGGGAGGGGGTATATTTGTGTCCTCCTATCTACAGGTCTATGGCAGCTACCTGCAAAGTTTGTCAAGCCTTGCCATGAGCTGGACAGATGACTGGAAAAGCCCAATGCCTCAGCTACAGGAGCTGACAGTAAATATCCTGAGCAGAATGAGATAGAGGAAGAGAGAAAGGAATGACTGCAAAACATCACTTAGGAGCAACTGAAAAGTAACAGCTTGAATATGTGTGCTTGTAAAGTAGCTATTATTAGAGGCTGTGATTTTATGTATAAAACCACCTGTACTTACTAGCCAGTTGCTAATAAGAAACTACACCTTGTATTGTATGGATTTGTCACTTGTAAAACAGATGTTAGAGCATGCAAATTTGCAGCAGCTGCTAGAAAATGCTAAGGCAAAAGATAGAAAGATTCTAATACAATAATAGTGTTATAAAGCAGGCAATGGAACAAACTTGAGTGTGTGAGAGAACCTCGCTGCCTCTGGCATCTTCAGCATGCTGCTGCACCCTGTGGTATACAAACTGCTAATGTACATCTGTATGTGCTTTGCCATAGTAGTAACTTGTTACTGGATGAAGCAGGGTAAAACTCTACATTGACAATGAGGTGCAAGGACTGAGGTTGGCCAAATACCTCCTATCACAGTCAAGGGCAAGACTGGATTGGCCTCTGTGTTTGCCACCAAGAAGAACCTTTAGCTCCGCTGCTGGCTACAACCCAGCAGGCGCTGAGTGGTGGAGACGCATGCCATGCCAGACCTTGATGTGTGGGAGTCTCCACTGACACCTTTTCAATGGCAATCTGGGCCACAGCACAAACTGGTGAAACTACTAAACATGTATTAAATCACTTATATGGTTGTTTTGCAGCTATGGGAGTCCCTAGATGCATTAAAACGGATAATGGTCCTGCCTATATTGCAAAACAATTTACACGTAATCAGTGAGGTATCCAACTTATTACCAGTATTCCACATTCACCCACCGGTCAAGCTGTTATTGAGCGTGCTCATTCTACCCTAAAATCTCTTCTTTTAAAACAAAAAGGGGGAGAGATGCTCCCACCTGCAGAAAGATTGGCCAAAGTATTGTATGTATTGAATTATTTGCGATTAGCAGGGGACAGAAATGAACCGCCTATGGTTACTCATGGACTAGCTTTGCAGTCAGGAGTAACAGATAATAAAACAGAGAAAATCCTATTTCAGTATAAAGATTTATATTCAGGACAAATGGAAAGTCCCCACAGAGGTTAAATTAACAGGTAGAGGATATATTTGTTTACTTACAGGTAACGGACTTCAATGGATACCTGCTCGATGGGTCAAGCCGTGGAAAGACTATGTGGATTCAGCAGACCAACTACCTTGACAATTATTATGTGGACTCTAGCCATTGGGGAATCATGGATTTTAAATCAGCCAAAAACTAATGTATGGGTAACTTTAGCAAATGCTACAGGTCAAGATTCTTTGTGTTTAGCAACATCATCTCCAGACGTTCCATTCAGTACTTGTTTGGCTTGTATTTTAATTATACTGGGAAGAACCAGTCACAAACATGGTGGGTTAATGCCACCCTCTCAGTATATAATAATCACAGCTTTTGGCGTAACTCTACTTTTCCTAACACATCTAAAGCCGCTAATAACCCACTAACTTGCCTAACGGTTACTTCTTAATCTGTGGAGATTGTGCCTGGCCAGGGTTCCTTCCCACATTAAAGGAGGTCCATGTAGCTTGGGACGACTAACCCTACTAATGCCAAACCACTCACAACTTCTACAGATTAGACGCAGATACAATCACTGCAAAGAGAGAAGTTTGCATGCCTTTACTAAATCATGCGATGACAATGTTGTATTTTGGAATACAGCAGACTGTGTTTTTTTCAAGTATGGTTCCTTCAGTCTGCGCTGCTCAAGCACTAGCCACTCTAAATAAGCTAGGATGCTGGCTTGCAAAACAAACTAATGCTACTTCTGAAGATTTAAGTGGTCTTCTACTAGATGTGATTAACATAAGACACGCTACTCTACAGAACAGAGCAGCAATTGATTTTTTACTATTAGCTCAAGGTCATGGTTGTGAAGACTTTGAAGAAATGTGTTGTATGAATCTTTCTAATCATTCTGAATCTGTACACAAAAGTATTCAAATTTTAAAAATGGAGTACGGAAATTACAATTAAACTCAGAATGGAATTGTTTCAGGAATTGCTGCAAGGATGGGGAATTAGTGGCTGGTTGGGAACATTAATTAAGCAAGGTCTATCGATTATGATAACATTGGTTATTGTCAGTTTTTGCTGTTTATGGAAGTGAATTGTAAAAATGCTATCTTGTGCTGTAAGTCAGGTCTGGATTGCTCAAAAACAAAAAGAGGGAATTGTAGAAGCGTTTCGTGCTGAAAACGGACTGTGAGCAATCTGCTTGACATTTGTAAAGTAGTGAACCAAAGGCTGTGAGGCCTGCTTGGAAGTTACTAAAGGATGTGTGGAGGTTACTCTAGGTTGTGTACGTGTGGAATGCTGTGAGAAAGTTGGCACGGACGGTTGTTAAGAGGGGATGTGTATGAAGGAACTGATAGTTGTGTCCTTGAAACCATCTGCTGTTGTGGCCGCAGCTTTGGAATCACTTACTATTGTAACAACCAATCATAAAACCGTTGCTAACACTTGGCTAAAGAATGTAACCAACCAGATGTTATTGAATGTTCTAGTCTTCTGAGGCTTTTTCTATAAAAGACGCTGCTTGCCTTTAAAAAATTGTCAACGCTTGATCATATTGGTCAGAGTTTGTTGTCCTGGAATTTCCTGCATACATTCTTTCCGTTTTCCTTCCCATGCCTCTGGGAGCAGGGCGGGAGAGTGTGAACAAACGGCTGAATAGTTCTGAGTTACCGGCTGGGCTTAAACCACAACAGGTTATATCTCAATGAGGGCTGAGATAATGACAGATTTGACCAGAGTGTGTCTAATTGTATTTGTGATAAGCATTCTTTGTTTCAGATTAATAGTCCCTTGTCACAAAGTTGATTTATTTACTCTTGGAGTTGTTGTGCTTGATCTCAGAGTTGCAACATGTCATACCTTACTTGCTGCTTTAACGTTTATCAGCTTGGGGCCTGGGCTAAGGTTCTTCTTTCGCTGTACTTTATGGTAATGACTTGTAATGCAGTAGACTCATTGATCATGAAACTGGGTTGGTATGCGTCCTCAGCGTGGTCATCACCTTTATACTATGGGAGGCATAGTACCCAGTCTGGCTTGGGTCTTGTCTAACTTTAAATGACTATTAAGAATACTACCAAAAGATCTTCCCTGAGGCTGGACAGTCATGAGTGGCAGGGTTTGTGGGATCTTATGGGGAAGCACTTAAGCCAGTTGGCCCCTCCAGTACTTTGGAATTTCACTCCTGAACAAATGTGGAATCTGGAAAAATTAGCAGAACACTTAGACGAGGTGTGCTGTTGTCCTGGCAATACCAGAGATGGACAACACGCTGCAAACATGCTGGTGTTTAGACTATGCTTATAGGGCTGTGTTCTGTAAGGAGCAGGAAAAAGATGTCCCTGTATCTGATGGCAAAGCAACAGACAACTCAGCTACTCAAACCCCAAGCACAGCAGCTATACCAACTCCGGCGACAAGAACAGCAGCTGCACCAACCGCAATACGATAGAGAGGCATCCAGTACCTGAGGGAATTGGCCATTCTAGAGATGATCTATCATAGGCTGGATGCCGGGAATGCACCCATACATTCAGATGAAGTTTAATGTACACAACCCATGTGGCAGAAACTTACATGGAGTGCACCATCATCATATGCTCACTCGTTAGCATCAATGACCTGGAGTGAAGCAGCACCACCAACAGTGGATGAAGTGACTCATCAACTCTGACAGTTTGAAGACAATCTCACCCCTTCCATCATTTCAGCTGTGGAAAAACTCCTGATGAGGGAGTTCAAACAATTGAGAGGTGATCTATTCAGTCTATCCAGCTCCCCACATGTACCAACCCAAGTCTCAGCTATTAACAGAAGGCTCCCTACTGCCCGAGAAGGAAGATATAGGAGGTACACGCCAAGGGCCACCCTATGATTCTACCTGCGGGATCACGGAGAATACATGTGAAAGCGGGATGGAAAACCTACCTCACTTCTAGAGGAACAGGTGTGTGAATTGAAGAGGAGAACAATGGTCATGGATGATCCTCCTAAGAAACTTGCTTCTTCAGTCATCAGTGAGCAGCTTCCCAGATGTAGTGGAAGAGATTATTTTACTCCAACTCCTGTGTCCTGGGTGTCCTGGGTTCAGCAATAGCAGTCATTTTTTCTTCTTGATAGCTGGTGCAGCACTGTGTTTTTGACTTTTGGCCTGGGAACAGCGCTGATAACACCAATGTTTTCAGTTACTGCTTAGTAATATTTTGGTCTGACCACGGACTTTCTGAGTTTCATGCTATGCCAGGGAAGGAGGGGGAGCCGGGAGGAAGCAGAGACAGGACACCTGACCCAAACTGCCCAAAGAGGTATTCCATACCAGAGCACGTCATGCCCAGGATGTGAAAACAGAGGGCAGAGACCCGGAAGGGTTGGGTTCACTGCTGGGTTGGGCTTGGTATTGGGTGGTGAGCAGTTGGTATTCTCTTCCCTTGTATTTCTCTTGTCAGTATTATTATTGGTGGTAGCAGTCGTGGTTTGTGTTATACCTTAGTTACTAAACTGTTCTTATCTCAACCTGTGGAAGTTATATTCTTTTGATTCACCTCCCCATTCCCCCGGGAGCTGGGGGGAAGAAAGAGGGGGAAGTGAGTGAGCGAACTGCCTGAGAGGCTTAAACCATGACACTGGGTTCAGCAGTAGCAGTCATTTTTCTCCTTCTTAGTAGCTGGTGCAGTGCTGCGTTTTTGGTTTCAGCCTGGGAACAATGCGGAAAACACTGATGTTTTCAGTTCTTGCTAAATAAGGTTGACTCTGACCAAGGACTTTCTGAGTCTCATGCTCTGCCAGGGAGAAGGGGAAGTCGGGAGGAAGCAGAGACAGAACACCTGACCCAAGCTAACTGAAGGGTTATTCCATACCAGAGCATGTCAAGCCCAGTATATAAAGTGGGGGCAGTTTCCTGGAAAGGCTAGGTCGCTGCTTGGGTTGGGCTTTGTATCGGTCAGCAGGTGGTGAGCTGGTTGTATTCTCTTCCCTTGTTATTTCCCTTATTATTATTATTATTATTCGTGGTAGCAGTAGTGGTTTTGTGTTATACCTTAGTTACTGGACTGTTATTATCTCAGCCCATGGGAGTTACATTCATTTTCTTCTCCAACCCTCTGGGAGTGGGGGGAGGAAGGTGGGGGGAGTGTGTGAGCAGCTGTGTGGTTGTGAGTTACTGGCTGAGCTTAAACCACTGTCATGGGTTCAGCAGTAGCAGTCATTTTTCTCCTTCTTGGTAGCTGGTGCAGCGCTGTGTTTTTGATTTTTGGGCCTGGGAACAGTGCTGATAACACCAGTGTTTTCAGTTACTGCTTAGCAGTGTTTGGTCTGACTAAGGACTTTCTGAGTCTCATGCTATGCCAGGGAGGAGGGGGAGCCAGGAGGAAGCAGAGACTGGACACCTGACCCAAACTGACCAAAGAGGTTATTCCATGCCACAGCACGTCATGTCCAGGATGTGAAATCAGAGGGCAGAGACCCGGAAGGGTGCGGTGGTGGTGGTGGACTGGGGGTGCACGGCATGGTCAGGTTTTTGGTACTGGGGGGTTCGTTGCTGGGGGATGCACTGGCTGGGTCGGGCTTGGTGAGCAGTTGTATTCTTTTTCCTTGTATTTCTCTGTGTACTATGATTGATGGTAGCAGTAGTGATTTGTTTTATACCTTAGTTACTAAACTGCTCTTATCTCAACCTGTGCGAGTTGCATTTTTTTTTTTTTTCGATTCTCCTCCCATCCCCCGGAACTGGGGGAAGAAAAAGAGGGGGAGTGAGTGAGTGAATAAAACTGCCGTGGGTGGGGGGCTTAACCAGGACAGTTCTTTTTGGTGCCAACGTGGGGCACGAAGGGTGAGATAAAGACAGAATAGCCACTCGTCACAATTGCTGATTATTGGTTCTCAAAGTTGTTGCTCTGGTTTCTCACAGGTTCAGCGTATGATACTTTACTTACAGCCGGTATTTCTTATCAACGTTTTTCACATCTGGGTTTTGGGTTAAGGTTCTGTTCATTGTACTCTATTGAAATGGCTTGTAATACGGGCGGGCTCCAGAAGGGAGGAGGGGAAGCCGAGGCGGGGCGGCCCCGGGAGCCGCCGGCGGCCGAAACGGCCCGGGAGCAGGGCCCAGGGGATCAAGAGGCCAGGAAGAGGAGCTGAGCCCCCCCGACGAGCCCAGCCTGGCGACTGCCGAGCGCGGGAGGAGGCGGCTACCGACCGGCCGGAGGAGACGGCAGAGAAGCCGAGCCCCGAGCCCGAGCCGAGCCCCGCGGCTACCGAGCTGGGGGAGCAGGCGGCGACCGTGCCCGGCCCCGCGGCGACCGAGAGCATTCCCCAGCAGCCGCCCGCAGAGCCCCGCGAGCCCGAGCCCCAGGAGGATGCTGGAGACCACGCAGCACTTCCGAGCAAGGCAGAAGAGGAAGATCTGGACTCAGACAAAGAGCAGCTGGTGGTGAGAGAGCCGGCAAGAACAGCAGTTACACCAGCCCCAGTGACAAGTACAGCAGCCTCATTTGAGAGTTCCGAGGGTTTTGAATGGCCTTTAAGCACTGATTCCGAGAAATACAAAGTCAATTTTTGTTTAAGTAGCTTATTCTTTATTACAGCGCTGGATGCACGGGGGATCACTCCTCCTATCGTGCATACCTTCTGGTCACAGAACTTGGACATATATTATACAAATTCATACATATTCTTTAAGGTGTTGTAATGTGTAAATTAGCTCCCGCTTCGTATGGTAATTGGTTTCGAAAGTCTTTTCCCCATGCGCACTGTCTCTTGGTGGTCTTGAGTGAGGGTCTCGGGATGAAGTAAGAGTCTTCCTCAGTGACCTTTATACAGACTTTTAAGGTTGAACTTTTTACCTCTTTAGTCTGCCGCATGCGCAATTGTCATTCAGCTGAACTTAGCTGGTTAAGCAGAACTTTATCAGTCTCTTTCCAGATACTAGGTTTCAGGATACTTAGATTTACCTCTTCCTGTGTTTACATTCCTTATTTTACGACCTCCTGTGATTTATCCTTTCTTCATTCCCCCCTTTTTCTATGTACATGCAAATTCTTTTGCATTATATAATTCCGTTCCCGGTAGCCCAACATTTCATAAAACACTGAAATAGAATACATACAAATATTCCCAATATAAGTATCATAATCACAGCTATAAATATTCTCTTTAACCACTGAAAAGTTGGGAGCCAAGATGTTAACTTATCCCATATATCAGTAAAGTCCCAAAAAGCATCATTCTTAGTCACTTCATGTAGTATTCTAGTTTGTTTCCAAATTTCTTCTAAATCTGTGGAAATCCTTCCACTCTGGTCTATGTAAGAACAGCAACTTTCATTGATCAAAGAGCAGACTTTTCCTTGAGATGCCAATAATACGTATAAAGCCATTCGATTTTGGATCACTACTTTAGAAAGGCTGGTTATTTCATCCTGCAATGCTACTATGGCATCCATCCGTTTCCTCTATTGCTGCTAATATTTATAGTATTGTTACAACTTTTATGGTTCCCTATATAAGTAGCATAATTACAATCAATCTTTCCCATTCCTTTAGGCGGATTACATCTTTGTACACAAGTACAATAAGGTTCTTGTATTTCTGGGCTAGTTATCTCTAATTTCTGAGTCTCATCATTGTCAACATACCAGGTGGTATTTTCCCATAAAGTATTTCAATCTTATAGGGAATCGGCAGGCCGATTAATGGTATGCTCCATTCCTCATTTGATCTAGGTAATTGAGTGCAGATCAACAAACTACTCTTGTTTAAACACTTTGGTTACATTTTGCATTAGTCTTACATACAGATTCTGATTTTACTGATTGTGTTTTGCTATACAAACCCCAATTAATAAATATATTATCAATAGTCGTTTTGTTGGATTCAAAGTTTTAGTGGCCCAGTGGGCACTGCTTTCCATAGTCCTTCTGGGGCTCTCTTCACTTTCAAATAGTGGATCCAGGCCAACTGCTCCTGGATTTTGATTGCAGTATGGGTGGTCAGCAGCGACTTGATATGGACCATTCACTTTTCTTCTAATGGTTGTCCTGAAAAAGTCTTTACATATACAAACTCACCAGGCTGGAAAGGATGAATTGGTAAATCTAAGCTTCTGGCCCTCACTCCCAATACCAACTGTGTATCTTGTTCAACTGTTTCTGTAATTCCATTATATACATGAACAAATATTCAGATCCCAACTGTGACAAATCTTCCCCTTTGTATATATATACACATAAGTTCGACCATATAAAATTTCAAAAGGACTCAGTCCTCTGTAGCTCGGGGTTTGGTTTGTATTCTGAGTAGAGCTAAGGAAGGGACTGATACCATGACAGATTTGTTCTGCCCTATTTTAGCTATTTGTTGTTTTATCAGGTGATTCATTTTTTTTTTCCACTCTGTGCACTAGCTGTCGGTCTATATGGAGTATGTAATTGCCAATCTATTCTCAAAACTTTACTTATTTGTTGTACCACTTGAGCACCAAAATGTGAACGTCTATCAGAAGATATTGTGGCTGGGATACCAAACCGTGGTATAATTTTCATATTAGCAACACCTTAACCACTTCTTCTTGCCTTGTTTGTTCGGCAGGGAAAGCCTCAGGCCAGTCCTGAAAAGGTATCGGTTAGAACTAGCAAATACGGTACCCCCCTTTTCTTGGAAGTTCAGAAAAATCAATCTGCCATTGTTGTCCTGGGTAGTTTCCTTTATTAATCATCCTAATTTCACCTATTTCCCCTATTAGGGTTATTCTGTTGACATATACTACATTGCCTTGTAACCTGTTTTACCACTGTGTACAAGTTTTGTCCTATCAGACTCTTGTTCAAACTCTTATACAGGGTTCTGCTCCCCAATGCGTTTTATTATGTTCAATAAGTAAGTGGTCCAAATTAAACTAGAGGGGAGTATTATGCGTCCATCTTTCAGGTGTGCCCACCCATCTGGGGCAGTTTCCCCTTTCAAATCCTCGATTAATTTCTGATCCTCTTTACTGTATGTTGGTTTTAATCCTGATTCTATAGTTTGGATCTTACCGTCTGGAACCAAAGACACTGTCTCTATTTTTTGTTAACTCGGCCAGCTCGTTTAGCCCCTTGATCTGCAAATCGATTTCCATTTCGATTCCGCGTTCCCTTTTGGTGCCCCTGACAATGCATAGTAGCTACCTTTTCTGGTTGTTTTTACAGCTTCTGATAGTTTTAAAAGTTCTTCTGCATGCTTTATTGTTTTCCTTGGGAGGTTAATAGTCCCCCTTTCTTTCCATATTGCTCCATGTGCGTGCCACCACTCCAAATGCATATTTGGAGTCTGTTCAGATATTTATGCCAGTTCTAATGCTCGTGTAAGAGCCATTATTTCTGTCTTTTGGGCGGAGGTTCCAGGAGGTAATGGTCTGGACTCAATCACCTGATAGGTAGTTGTAATGGCATACCCAGCTTTACATTGCCCTTGTTTGATAAAACTGCTTCCATCTGTGTACCATGATTCATCAGCATCTTCCAGGGGTTCTTCTTTGAGATCAGGTAGACTGGAATACACATTTCTATCGTTTCAATTCGGTCATGTGTCACTGGTTCCTCTTGTGTCTTCACTGTCATTCCCAGAAGGGTTCGCAGTTCCTTCACCGTTTGAGGTTCTGGGGTTTGACAAATGGTTTCTTTCCGTTCAGTCCCAAGTTCTCTTTGTCCTCCCGAGATTTCCGTCCCAGGTAAGTCACAATTGGGCTTTCTGTTGAGAGACTTGGAACTCAAGAAATTAAGTAGGCTTATAGTCCACTGAATACAGTTTTCCTTTGTTTCTGTAGTTATTAAAGATCATCTACATACTGTAATAGAGTTCCTGCATCATCCGGAGGAGTCCAGCCATCAAGTTCCTTTGCTAATTGATTTCCAAAGATTGTAGGGATGTTTTTAAAGCCTTGGGGTAACACCGTCCAGGTTTAACTGAGTTTTTTCTCCCTGATTCAGGATTTTCCCATTCAAAAGCAAATAACTTTTGACTCTCTTTAGCCAGAGCCACGCAAAAGAAGGCATCCTTCAGATCCAGGACAGTAAACCAAACCTGATTAACTTTTAGTCTAGAAAGTAAAGTGTAGGGATTGGCCACCACGGGATGTATACCTTCTACTATTTTGTTAATTGCTCTGGGATCTTGAACCAATGTGTAACTCTTCTTATCATATTTCTTTACTGTCAAGATATGAAATATTATATTCCAATTCACATTCAATTAATATCTATATTTTTAAATTATCAATTTTTTATTCTTTTTTCCCTTTGATTTAAACCAATAAGTTGCTCCTGTATCCACTAAAATTCCACTTTATTTCTTCCATTCCCTAGTTTTAATTTAAGACTCCCCAGGTCCATCACTGTGTCTGTCTAGTTCCAATTCAGCCACGGGAGCCACCCCATGGCACTCCCCCCCTAGAGCAGTCTCACTTCCGACGCCCGAACTCTCCATAGCCGGTAGAACCTCCGCCGCCTCAGTCTCATCCCACGCTCAAACCTCAAACCCAGGGGCTGCGCCAGCTCCGCTCCCCTCCTTTCCCTCTCGGTTTTCCCTTTTTTTTTTTTTTCCTCACCGTTGCCTCCTCCCTCTCTGCAGGGGCTGCAGATGCCTCGCAAACAGCACTTCTGTTTTAACCTCTTCTTAACTCCGAATGTGAATCTGCTGCTTGTTGCCAGTGACAGCAATCTCTTTCTCCTTATCAGCATCAGATAGGACAGATGCAGAGGGTGCTCCTCTCGGAGGTACCTGTCATACAAAATTTTCCAACCTGTTCTTCCTGATTACTGTTTTATTTAACTTCAAGTATCTCTCTCCGATATCACAAGCTGAACAACTTCTCTCCATCTTAACTTTCAGTTTTTCCCTGTCCTTTTCCCAAGCCAAAATTAAGGAATCTGGTGGAGCTATATTAATTCGGATTCCGTCTGTTTACTCCGGGTGGTTTCTTAAAGTGAAAAAAACATATCTGCATAGATTAATTTATCCCCATTTTCCTTGCCACCCCCAAACAACAGTAATTGTACAATGTATCATAGTTCAAAGTAAACATTTTTAGCCCATTTTTCCTAACATTCCAAAGTATACAAAGGCCACCATTGGCTACAATATTTTACTCACGTTTTCTAATTACTGAGCCCCCAGGAGACCCTCCAGTTCTTTCCAATGTGCTAAAATGCACCTTAAAAGGACTCTTCTTCAGGACCTCTTTACTCTGCTGATTTTCCATTGTCAATCTCACACACACACATACATGGGATCCCACAGATACACTCCCACACAGTTACAACATTTGAGACCAGAGACAGAGACAAATTCAATCAGACAAACAACAACTAATAACACAGTTTATAACATCCGGTCACCAGTATTAAAATCACAACCCGAAATCATTACTGTAACAAGCCACAAAATAAGTCAGATACCAGTAAGATCCAAAACCATTTTCACAAGACACCCCCTGTGTCTTGCAGGACCCAAACCACAAGAGCTCTCTGCTTTCTTACAGACGGTACAAATAAAGAATACCTTTTATGAAGATGGTCCTTTATAAGATGGTCCTTGTCTGCTCCCACAGTGATCCGACTGAGTCGAGGGATCATACATACATATTCATGAGGCTACATATGGATTATCTCATTTCTTTCCCCTCCTCAAAAATAACATCAACTGCAACAGGGTGTTATAATTTAACATACCATTATAGGGCCACTTTTCTCCACTTTCTAATTTATAAAGTGACCACCATTGGTTACAATACTTAATCAAAGTTTTCTTATTAGTACTACCTCCCCCATTAAGATCTTTCCAATGTCTTAATACACAACCTAATGGGCTCTTCTTCAGGATGCCTCACTTGGTGTTTGCCCCCATACTGATTTCGAACAATGCCCACCATTTTTTTATTTTTTTTTTTTCAAAATGCACAACTTTTACAAATGCACCCAGCTGATATTTCGCAAAATGCTCACTAGCTTTTCAAAATGCACCAACTTTTACAAAATGCATCCAGCTGGTATTTCGCAAAATGCTCACACGCAGCTATACAAAATGCATCAACTTTTACAACATGACTCCAACTGGTATTTTGCAAAATGCTCACCAGCTTAAACAAATGCATCAACTTTTACAAATGCATCCAGCTGGTATTTTGCAAAATGCTCACCAGCTTAAACAAAATGCATTGACTTTGACAAAATGCATCCAACTGGTATTTTGCAAAATGCCTCACCAGCTTAAACCCAAATGCATCGACTTTTACAAAATGCATCCAGCTGGTAAGTTCCTACAACAATACCAGGAACACATAAAAATAAGAATAATAACAAATATGATATTATTCCTATCATTATGCAATGCAAAAACGTATACTTCTGGTGCCGGCTTCAATGGTATATGTTCACCCAGTGGGCTGATCAGGCTCCGACTTACAGACAATGCAAATGACTAGTCACACAATTCAAACAATGCAAATTTCAATATAAAGAATAAAGCCACTTACATAGATGGTGTCTTGCCATTGCGGTGATCCATGAGTCAAGGAGTCCCTCCAGGAAAATCCCAGGGAGTCCTCTCCCTAGAGGGTCCCACGAACCGGCAGAGAGTGTCCCATCTGGGGTGCCAGATTGATTCCGAGAAATACAAAGTCAATTTTTGTTTAAGTAGCTTATTCTTTATTACAGCGCTGGATGCACGGGGGATCACTCCTCCTATCGTGCATACCTTCTGGTCACAGAACTTGGACATATATTATACAAATTCATACATATTCTTTAAGGTGTTGTAATGTGTAAATTAGCTCCCGCTTCGTATGGTAATGGTTTCGAAAGTCTTTTCCCCATGCCGCGCTGTCTCTTGGTGGTTCTTGAGGTAGGGTCTCGGGATGAAGTAAGAGTCTTCCTCAGTGACCTTTATACAGACTTTTAAGGTTGAACTTTTTACCTCTTTAGTCTGCCGCATGCGCAATTGTCATTCAGCTGAACTTAGCTGGTTAAGCAGAACTTTATCAGTCTCTTTCCAGATACTAGGTTCAGGTACTTAGATTTACCTCTCCTGTGTTTACATTCCTTATTTTACGACATCCTGTGATTTTCCTTTCTTCAGCACCCTTGAGAACTGCCTGCTGATTGTGATGGGGATCAGCATGTTGGCATGCATTCAGAGTGTGCTTTACCCACAACCACTTCATCTGGTCCCAAGAGTTAAGCAGAGTGGGGTGTGGGCCTTGTCTGGGGTTGGACTGCAATGTGGGATGACCCAGAGATTTTCCCTGAGACTGGACATTCATGAGTGGCAGGGTGTGTGGGACAGCGTGGGCAAGTGCGAGTATCTAGTCCACTGGACCCTTCAGTGCTTTGGAAGTGTCGGTGATGGAAGGCAGCCATATGGAGTCCCCAATGACAAGCGGTCTAAAATGAAGTGGCTCAGATGGACTTAGATTGGCAACATAGGGTGAATTATTTTGAACCTGGTTGGCCTATGATACCTTAGGCCATCAGGGCAGAGATGCAGCATACAGATGGACTCATGATCGAGGGGTGGACTTAGCAATGGACACTATTGCCCAGGTTATTCACGAGTGTGACACTGCACACAGCCTCTCCTGCTCTGAAAGACTGTTGCAAAAGATGGAGCCCAATATCATGGACTGGATGGACTCAGCAGCTCTATAGGGATTGGTCCATGCACTGGGGGATGATCTCCCTCCCTCTGTGTGGTGTGTGGATGCAGATATACACATGTGATGGTATATTGAAAAAGTGGGATCTGAAACATGACGTGAATGGTATGGAATAAGGGGTGGGACTGTTATGGGTTCAGCAAGTAGCATTCGTTTTTTCTCTTTCTTGGTAGCTGGTGCAGCGCTGTGTTTTTGATTTTGGGCCTGGGAGCAGCACTGATAACACCAGTGTTCATAGTTACTGCTTGGCAATGTTTTGGTTTTACCAAGGACATTCTGAGCCTCATGCTCTGCCAGGGAGGAGAGGAAGCCGGGAGGAAGCAGAGACAGGACACCTGACCCAAACTGACCAAAGAGGTTATTCCATACCACAGCACGTCATGTCCAGGATGTGAACACAGAGGGCAGAGACCCGGAAGGGTGTGGTGGTGGTGGTGGTGGACTGGGGGTGCATGGCATCGTCAGGTTTTTGGTACTGGGGGGTTCGTTGCTAGGGGGTGCACTTGCTGTGCCGGGCTTGGTGAGCAGTTGTATTCTTTTTCCTTGTATTTTTCTTGTATTATTATTGATGATAGCAGTAGTGATTTGTTTTATACCTTAGTTACTAAACTGTTCTTATCTCAACCTGTGCGAGTTGCATTTTTTTTTTTTTTTTTTTCGATTCTCCTTCCCATCCCCCCGGAACTGGGGGAAGAAAAAGAGGGGGAGTGAGTGAGTGAGTAAAACTGCGTGGGTGGGGGGCTTAAACCACGACACCACCGAGTGGTCTACCTATCAAATTGATGTCTCTCCGACTTAGAGACAAGGATGTCATGCGTTACATGTCGAACGCTTTGCACAAGTCCAGGTAGATGACTTTAACCTCTCAACCCCTGTCCATCAGTTCTGTAGCCCCATCCTAGAAGGCCACCAAATTGGTCAGGCAGGATTTCCCCTTTGTGAAGACATGCTGGCTGTCACCAAGCACCCTGTAGTTTTTCATGTGCCTCAGCATGCCTTCCAGGAGAATCTGCTCCAAGATTTTGCCCGGCACAGAGGTGAGACTGACTGGTCTGTAGTTCCCTGGATCATCCATTTTCAGCTTCTTGAAAATGGGAGTTATATTTCTCTTTTTCCAGTTGTCGGGAACTTCACCTGACTGCCATGATTTTTCGAATATGATGGACAGTGGCTTAGCAACTTCATTTGCTAGCTCCTTCAGGACCCGCAGATGGATTTCATCAGGTCCCATGGACTTGTGTACGTTCAGGTTCTTAAGATGGTCTTGAAACAGATCCTTTCCTACAGTGGTCCTAGGATCTTCATTCTCACTGTCCCTGTGTCTGCCTTCCAATATTTGGGTGATGTTGTCACTCTGTTTTCCTTAGCTTTCCTAGCCTGGTCCCTAGGTTCCCGGACAACAACCCTGTATTCTTCCCAGGCCGTCTGTCCCTGCTTCCACCTTTTATAAGACTCTTTTTTCCTTCGAATTTTCCTCAGAATCTCCTTAGCCATCCAAGGAGGTCTCCTGGCCCTCCTTCAGCACTTCCTTCTAGTTGGGATGTATCACTCCTGAGCTTGCAGCCGGTGATCCTTGAATATCAACAAACAATCTTGGGCACCCTGCCCTCAAGGGCTATATCCCATAGAACCTTACTGAGCAGGTTCCTGAAGAGGCCAAACTCTGCTCTCTTGAAGTCCAGGGCAGTGAGCTTGCTGCACACTCTTCTCACTGTCCTGAGCATCTTGAACTCAACCATCTCATGATCGCTGCAGCCAAGGCTGCCCTGGAGCATCACAGTTCTAGCTAGCCGCTCCTTGCTGGTGGGCACGAGGTCAAGCATGGCACCTCTCCTTGTCGGCTCCTCTATTACTTGCAGAAGGAAGTTGTCTTCCACGCAATCAAGGAACCTCCTGGATTGCTTGTTCCTGGCCTTACTGTCCCTCCTACAGATATCAGGGAGGTTGAAGTCCCCCATGAGAACAAGGGCCTGTGAGTGTGAGGCTATTCTTATCTGTCTGTAGAGCGTTTCATCCACAGAGTCCTCTTGGTCAGGCGGTCTGTAACAGATCCCCACAATAATGTCTCCCATCGCTGTTCTCCCTGTTCTCTTGTCTTTTCTAAATAGCCTGTACCCTTCCATTCCAACACTCCAGTCATAGGAGCCGTCCCACCATGTTTCTGTGATGTCTATTATATCATACCTCCGTAGACATGCACACATCTCTAATTCCTCTTGTTTGTTCCCCATGCTACGGGCGTTTGGATAGAGGCATCTGAGCCAAGCTCCAATTGAAGCCAGCTCATTGGCTGGAGCAGCTGGAATACCTCTGCATTGCTCTGAGCATTTATTATAGGTGCTGGGAACTGACTGTTTGTGTTGGGATGGAATGATGCCCCCCTCCCCCAACACCTGTAGTTTAAAGCATCCTTGACCAGTCTGGCAAGTCTCTTACCAAAACTGCTCTTCCCCTTCTTTGTCAGACCAGCCTCCAGTAGACCTGGCCTCCCAAATTGAGTCACATGTTCTAAATACCCAAACCCCTGACTATGGCACCACCCTTCTAACCATTTATTAACCTGGCCAATCCTCCTAGCCTTTTTAAGGTCCTCCCCTTTATCCTGGAGAACTGACAAAAAGACAATCTGCGTTCCAGAGCCCCTAACCACCTCTCCCAGAGCTCTGTAGTCCTTCTTTATGTTCTCCAGGCTACTGCTATCTATATCGCTAGCACCCACATGGATCACTAGCAGTGGGTAATAGTCAGTGTGGCTTACTAGATCAGGCAGCCTCTCAGCATCATCCCTGATCCATGCCCCTGGTAGGCAGTGCATCTTCCTTGATTCTGGGTCAGGCCAACAGATGGGTGCCTCTGTTCCTTTCAGAGTCCCCTACTCCTCTGACCTGCCTCTTTTTCCTGGCAGCACCAGTAGTGGTCTTTACCAGTGCATCAGCCTGTTGTTTCTGGTGGGAGTGAGTTTCCTCATTAGCCCCCTGCAGGGCAGCAAAGTGGTTCTGGGTGGGGACAACAGATTTAGGAGGAAGCCCCTTGCTTTTAATTGTCCTTTTCCTCCTTTTTTTGTTGGTTTTTTTTTTTGCTACTGTTTCCCAACTTCCTGGGTTAGTGGCCTCCTTCTTTCCTCCGTGAGCTACAGTGAACACTTGGACCCCCTGCACAGTCTGGTCCTGGAGATAGCAGTGCTGCTTCCTCTCAGCTACCCTGACATCTTTCAGCCTCTTGACAGTGTCCTGAAGCTCAGCCACCTGCTGCAGGAGGACCTCTACCAGGGAGCAACAGGTGCAGCCCTGCCCATTGTGCACCCTCGCCTCAAGAGACCAGTGCAGGCACTGCACTCCGAGCTCTGCACTGCATCCTCCCCTCTCATGGGCTCTGTCTGGGTGCCTACACTGGCCACCGAACGGGGCAGCCAGAGCTGAGCTCCCAGACTGGACCCTGGTCATAAGGCGAGTGCTCACCATCCCACTTGCCTGCCTGAAAGAACTTCCTCTACATGCTCCTGGTCCCTCGTACTCCGTGGAGCAGATTTTTAACCCGTCAGGGCGGTGCGACTCCTGGCGCTGCCCCCTGTGTGTCAGCTACTCGCGTCAGCTGAGCTACCAGCTCCTGGGCAAGTCCTATCGAGGACTTGAGGCTCCCTCGGTGGCTCTTGCCACTCTGAGTTTAGGCTCCTGGACGCTGAGCTTCCCCCCGCTGAGGTGTTGAAGGCGTCTTCTCTTGAGCAACTCTCCTTGTTTTTCTCCTTCTTAGTAGCTGGTGCAGTGCTGTGGTTTTGACTTTCAGGCTGGGAACAACAATGTTTTTAGCTGTTGCTAAGTAATGTTTACTCTGACCAAGGACTTTCTGAGTCTCATGCTCTCCCAGGGAGGAGGGAAAGTCAGGAGGAAGCAGAGACAGGACACCTGACCCAAATTAGCAAAAGAGCTATTCCATACCACAGCACTTCATGCCCAGTATATAAACTGGGGGCAGTTACCCAGAAAGGCCAGATTGCCGCTCAGGTCGGGCTGGGTCTCAGTCGGTGGGTGGTGAGGGGTTGTGTTCTTTTCCCTTATTATTTCCCTTACCATTATTATTATTGGTGGTAGCAGTAGTGGTTTTGTGTTATACCTTAGTTACTGAATGGTCTTATCTCAACCCAAGGGAATTACATTCTTTCAATTCTCCTCCCCATCCCTCCAGGAGCAGGGGAAGGAAGGGGGGGTGGGAAGTGAGCGACTGGCTGCGTGGTTCTGGGTTGCCAGCTGGGCTTAAACAACGACATAAGATTCTCCTTTGTATTAAAAAAATTACAGTAGTAAACTAATTGTGCTAGCAGATTCCTTTAGTTTCTAGGATGGGTACTAAACATTCCAGAAGTGAATGAAAAAGGTTTTATCGATCCTATTAGGAAATATTATGTTCTGACATTAATTGTCATTAAAAAATTAATTTACATGCATCTTCTTGTGTTTTTGTTTTATAACCCTAGGTTGGTGAACTATTGAGCACCACACACCCTGCCAACAAAGCCAGCTTAACTCTTTTCTGCCCTGAGGAAGGAGACTGGAAAAATTCCAACCTTGACAGACACAACCTTCAAGACTTTATTAACATTAAACTCAACTCAGCTTCCATATTGCCAGAAATGGAAGAACTCTCTGAATTCACAGAGTATCTGTCAGAATCAGTGGAAGTGCCATCGCCCTTTGACATTTTGAAACCTCCAACTTCAGGTGGCTTCCTGAAGCTCTCCAAACCCTGTTGTTATATTTTCCCAGGTGGAAGAGGGGACTCTGCGTTGTTTGCAGTGAATGGATTCAACATGCTTATCAATGGAGGATCCGAAAGAAAATCTTCCCTTTGGAAACTTATCCGGCACTTGGACGGGGTAGATTCCATTCTACTCACTCACATTGGAGATGATAACCTACCAGGAATCAATAGGATGCTTCAGCGAAAGATAGCTGAATTAGAAGAGGAACATTCCCAAGGGTCTACTACCAACAGTGACTGGATGAAAAATCTGATCTCACCTGATTTAGGAGTTGTATTCCTTAACGTACCTGAGAACCTGGAGAACCTGAAGAACCTGGATCCTAACTTTATAGTAAAAAAGAAGCTTGGCTTAATCTCCAATATTTAAATAAATTGTCTATGAAACCAGAACCTCTTTTCAGAAATGTAGGAAATACCACTGACCCCATCATTTTATTTCAGAAAATGGGAGTTGGCAAACTTGAGATGTATGTGCTTAATCCTGTCAAAAATAGCAAAGAGATGCAATATTTTATGGAACAGTGGAGTGGTACTAGCAAAGATAAAGCTGAATTTCTGCTATCAAATGGCCAAGAACTAGACATTCCATTATCCTATTTCACCTCTGTCTCATCCCTGATTGTGTGGCATCCAGTTAATCCTGCAGAAAAAATAATCCTAGTTTTGTTTCCTGGAAACAGCACTCAGTATAATATTCTAGAAGGACTAGGAAAACTCAGACACTTAGACTTCCTTAAGCAACCAACGGTTACACAAAAAGACCTAACTGGGAACACTGCTAGTCCAGCTGTGAAACAAGTGAAGTTGAAACAACTAACAGACAGCAAAGAGAGTCTGAAGCCTGATGCAAAGACACCAAGCAAGCCTCTCAGAAAGGAAGCTAAAGAAGAAACATCAGAGCCTGCAAAGCCTAGTCCAGCACCAGAAACGCTTCAGAAATTGGAAAGCAAAGAAAAAGTTCCAGTTAAAAAAGATAAACCAACAAAAGGGGAGACCAAACCTATAGTGTCAGAAAAAGACATGACAAATAAAGAGCAATTATTAAAATCTGAAACTTCTGAAAAACAAGCTACAGATGTAAAACCAAAAGTGGCAAAGGAGAAGGCAGTGAAAAAGGAAGTCAAAGGAAAACCTGAAGAAAAGAAAGAGGGAAAAGGAAAAAAAAAGAAAGGGGTTTCTAAAAAAGAGAAGAAAACACCCATGAAAAAAGAGGAAAACCCCAAAAAAGATGAGATCAAGCAAGAAGTTAAAAAAGAGGTGAAAAAGGCAGAGAAGGAGGAAACTAAGAAGGAATTAAAGAAAGAAGCTCCACCAAAGGAAGTTAAAAAAGAATGCAAAAAGGAAGAGAAGGAAATTAAGAAGGAAGAAAAAGGAGCCAAAAAAAGAAATAAAAAAGGTTCCTAAAGAAACAAAGGAGACAGCTGTTCCTTTGACTGAAGTCAAAAAGCCAGCAGCAAAGCCTAAACCACAAAAGAAGGAGGAACCTGATAAGAAAGAAGCAGCACCTGCTGGAAAGACAAAAGAAAAAGGAAAAATGAAGACTGTGAAGAAAGATATCAAAGTTGCTGGAGCACAAACTGCCCTTGCAGCAGTTGGAGCCACTGCCACAACTGTAGCAGCTGCAGAAATTACAGTTAGTAGAAAAGAACTTGAAGTGGATAGATCCCTCATGTCTTCACCAGAGGATTTAACAAAGGATTTTGAGGAATTAAAAGCTGAAGAAGTAGAAACAATAAAAAAACAAAACCCTCAAGTTGCACTTACAGAGGATAAATTGAAACTCACTGGCGCAGAACAAAAAGAGGCTTTTGAAGTCCCAAAAGAAAAATTAGATAATCAAGGACCTGCCAAGTCCTCTGATGAAGAAGGCGTAACTACCACAGAGACTGAGGGTGAGTGTGAATGAACACCTGAAGAATTGGAACCTGTGGAAAAGCACAGGGTTGATGACAATGAAAAGTTTGAAGATGAGGGAACTGGCTTAGAAAAATCATATGAAGCAGGAGATTATGAGGAAAAAGCAGAGACAGAAGAAGCTGAAGAACAAGGTAAGGATGAGTAAGTAAAGACACCACTGGATGCCACAAAACCATATATGAAGGAAGCAAGAAAAATGAAAAAGAGTTCAGAAGAAATAATGGCTGAAGCAGATGCTAATGTTAAAGCTGAAAAATATATTGAAAAGGCAGATGATAAGGCATCAAATGAACGGGCTGAGGAAGATAGGGAAGAAGCAGTAGAAAAGGCAGAAACTGAAGAGACTGCACAAGAGGAGGAAGACAAAGCAGAAGACATCAGAAATGAAGAGGAGACACTAAAAATAGAAGCTGAAGGAGATTATATGATGGCTGTGGTAGACAAAGCTGCAGAAGCTGGTGAAGCTGAAGATAAATATGGCCTACTCATAATGACACCGACAAAATTCTTGGAACCTCAGTCTCCAGCAGCTGAACTGGCCTCTTCTATCCATGATGAAACATTACCTGGTGGTTCAGAAAGTGAAGCCACTGTTTCTGATGAAGAAAATAGAAAAGATCAATCTGAGGAATTCACTGCTACTTCAGGTTATACACAGTCTACCGCCGAAATATCTAGTGAACCAACTCCAATGGATGAAATGTCTATGCTCCGCGATGTCATGAGTGATGAAACTAACGAGGAAAGCAAGTCACCTTCTCAAAAGTATATGAGCATTACCAAGTATGAGACATCACTGTACTCTCAAGAATTTACTAGACCTAAACTTTTTCCACTTTTGGATGCTTTCAATGGATTATCAGAAGGATCCAAAACAGAGGCCACAGAAGTTAAAGACTATAATGCCTCAGCTTCTACCATCTCACTACCTTCTTCATTCGAGGAAGAAAAATTCTGCAAATCTGCATTACAAGATGTATATTGGCAAAAAGGAAGTGAAATCCAAGGCACTGCCAAATTAGAAGTCAAAGAACCCTATCCAGAAGATGGTGGAAAACATAGTCCAGCCAAGAGTCCAGCTGATAGTTTGTCCCTTCCATCACCCGTTGCCAAAACACTGCTGAGTGAACGTAGTGCGAACTTTTCACTCACTCCCAATGAGATCAGTTTCTTGCCTGATCCTGTTCCCATTGCTACATTACCTGATGTACATCAAGAAGTTGCCAAAGAGCACTGTGCAAGCCCTGAAGATAAAATGCTAGAAGTAGCATCTCCCTCACAGTCTGCTTCTGGTAGTGCTGGCCACACACCTTATTATCAGTCTCCCACTGATGAAAAATCCAGTCAGCATCCCTCTGAAAGCACTGAAAAGTCAACAGAAACTCCTGTTAGCTTTGAACTCAGTGAATTCAAAGATGAGTCTGCAAAACTGTCGTGGTTTAAGCCATAAATTTCACTTCTCCCTCCTTTTCTGCGCCCCCCCCCACTCTGATGGGGGGGAAATGGGGAGAGGAACCAAAGAAAATGTAACTCCCACGGGTTGAGATAAGAACAGTCCAATAACTAAGATACAATACAAATCACTACTGCCACCACCAATAAAAATAATAATGACAAAGTAAATAAAAAGGGAGAGGATACAACCGTTTCGCCGCCCGACCGAGCCGAGAGACCGTGCGCCGCACCAGAGACTGCGTGCCGCAACAGAGACCAATCCCCGCCCCCGAATCCTACCTCCTGGGCATGACGTGCTGTGGTATGGAATAACCTCATTGGTCAGCCAGGGTCAAGCGCCCTGTCTCCCCTCCCCCAGCTTTTCTCTCGTTCCCGGCGTAACATCAGACTCTGCGGGGGGGGGGGGGGAAGCCGAAACCGCAACAATCCACCCCTTATTCCATACCATTCACATCATGCTCAGATCCCACATTTTCAAAATATCATCCCATATATATATATATATATATATACACATTCACACACACACACAGAGATGGAGAGATATAATCCCTTAGTGCCTGGACCAATCCCTATGAAGCTGCTGAGTCCATCCAGTCCGTGGTGTCAGGCTAGACCTTTTGTAACAGTCTTTCAGAGCAGGGGAGGCTGTGTGCAGTGTTGGATTGTTGCCTGTTGATGCTGATTGTTCCTTTACTGCAGAAATCGTCTGGTTTCATCAAAGTTTGTTCTTTGTTGGGATGATGGTCTGAGGGTCAGTCGAGGATGACTTGAAGACATCTAGTTGATGGGCTATAAAAAAACAAATTACATAACAAGCAACAGCATGCAATTGAGTTCATTGGCTGTTTTCTCCTAAAATCAAATCTCCTTGAGGTACACATCGGACTTCCCCATCTTCCCGCATTACCCACCAAGTATATCCGGGTCCCTGAGCAAAAGCAATCCCACAAGTCGGGTTGCCTTTACCTGAAGCAGGAATAACCCAGACTGTCTTCCCCAGCAAATTCTTTATGTGCACCACAGGAACGCTGTCCCCCTCTACAGTATGTAGAAGTTCTGACTGGGCTGGACCAGCTCTGTTGGCAGATCCTCTGGTGTTGACCAGCCAAGTGACCTTTGGTAAATGTGTATCCCAATGTTTGAAAGTCCCACCACCCATTGCTCTCAGTGTAGTTTTTAATAGCCCATTGTACCGTTTGATTTTCCCAGAGGCTGGTGCATGGTAGGGGATGTGATATACCCATTCAATGCCATGCTCTTTGGCCCAAGTATCTATCAGGCTGTTCCGGGAATGAGTCCCATTGTCTGACTCAATTCTCTCTGGTGTGCCGTGTCACCACAAAATCTGTTTCTCAAGGCCCAGGATAGTGTTTTGGGCAGTGGCGTGGGGCACAGCGTATGTTTCCAACCATCCGGTGGTTGCTTCCACCATGGTAAGCACATGACGCTTGCCTTGGCAGGTTGGTGGGAGTGTAATATAATCAATCTGCCAAGCCTCCCCATATTTGTACTTCAGCCATTGTCCTCCATACCAAAGAGGCTTTAACCGTTTAGCCTGCTTAACTGCAGCACATGTTTCACAGTCATGAATAACCTGGGCAATAGTATCCATTGTTAAGTCCACCCCTCGATCACAAGCCCATCTGTATGTTGCATCTCTGCCCTGATGGCCTGAAGTGTCGTGGGCCCACTGGGCTAAAAATAATTCACCCTTATGTTGCCAATCTAAGTCCATCTGAGCCACTTCAATCTTAGCAGCTTGATCCACTTGTTGGTTGTTCTGGTGTTCCTCAGTAGCCCGACTCTCGGGTACATGAGCATCTACGTGGCGTAATTTGACCACCAAGTTTTGCACTCGGGCAGCGATGTCTTGCCACAGTGCAGCAGCCCAGATGGGTTTACCTCTGTGTTGCCAGTTGCTCTGCTTCCATTGCTGCAACCACCCCCACAGGGCATTTGCCACCATCCATGAGTCAGTATAGAGATAAAGTACTGGCCACTTTTCTCATTCCGCAATGTCCAAGGCCAGCTGGATGGCTTTCACCTCTGCAAACTGACTCGATTCACCCTCTCCTTCAGCAGTTTCTGCAACTTGTCGTTGAGGACTCCATATTGCTGCCTTCCATCTATGGTGCTTTCTTACAATGCGACAGGACCCATCAGTAAACAAGGCATATTGCTTTTCACTTTCTGACAGTTCATTATATGGTGGGGCCTCTTCAGCACGCATTACTCCTTCCTCCTCTGGTGACCCTCCAGAATCTTTACCCTCTGTCCAGTCCATGATGACTTCTAGAATTCCCGGACAACTGGGATTTCCTATTCGAGCTCGTTGTGTAATTAATGCGGCTCACTTACTCCATGTAGCATCAGTTGCATGATGTGTAGAGGAGACCCTGCCTTTGAACATCCAGCCCAGCATGGGCAACCAGGGTGCAGGGAGGAGCTGTGCTTCAGTGCCAATCACTTCCGAAGCAGCTCGAACCCCTTCATAGGCTGCCAATATCTCTTTTTCAGTTGGGGTATAGCTGGCCTCAGATCCTTTGTATCCCCAACTCCAAAAGCCGAGGGGTCAACCTCGAGTTTCCCCTGGAGCTTTCTGCCAGAGGCTCCAGGTAGGACCGTTCTCCCCAGCTGCAGTGTACAGTACATTTTTAACATCTGGCCTGGTCCGGACTGGTCCGAGGGCTACTGCATGAACTATCTCGCGTTTAATTTGCTCAAAGGCTTGTTGTTGCTCAGGGCCCCATTTAAAATCATTTTTCTTCCAGGTCACATAATAGAGAGGGCTTATAATCAAACTGTAATTCGGGATGTGCATCCTCCAGAATCCCACAGCACCCAAGAAAGCTTGTGTTTCTTTCTTCTTAGTTGGTGGCGACATTGCTGTTATCTTGTTGATCACATCTGTGGGTATCTGGCGACGTCCATCTTGCCATTTTATTCCCAAAAATTGAATCTCCTGTGCAGGTCCCTTGACCTTACTCCATTTTATGGCAAAACCGGCTGTCACCAGGATTTGGATTATTTTCTTCCCTTTCTCAACGACTTCTTCTGCTGTATCACCCCACACAATAATGTCATCAATGTATTGCAGGTGTTCTGGAGCTTGCCCCTGTTCCAGTGCAGTCTGGATCAGTCCATGGCAGATGGTAGGGCTGTGTTTCCACCCCTGGGGCAGTCGGTTCCAAGTGTACTGGACGCCCCTCCAAGTAAAAGTGGACTGTGGCCTGCACTCTGCTGCCAGAGGAATTGAGAAAAAAGCATTGGCAATGTCAATCGTGGCATACCACTTGGCTGCCTTTGAGTCCAGTTCATACTGAAGCTCTAGCATGTCTGGTACGGCAGCACTCAAGGATGGTGTAACTTCATTCAGGCCACGATAGTCTACTGTTAGTCTCCACTCTCCATTAGACTTTCGCACTGGCCATATGGGGCTATTAAAGGGTGAGTGGGTCCTACTGATCACTCCTTGACTCTCTAATCTACGGATCAGGTTATGGATGGGTATCAGGGAGTCTTGGTTGGTGCAATATTGCTGCCGGTGTACTTTTGCGGTCGCGACTGGCACTTGTTGTTCTTCGACCTTCAGCAACCCCACAGCAGAAGGATCCTCTGAAAGACCAGGCAAGGTGGACAGCTGCTCCACTTCCTCTGTCTCCAAAGCAGCAATACCAAAAGCCCATCGGTACCCTTTTGGGCCTTTGAAGTACCCTCTCCTGAGGTAATCTATGCCAAGGATACATGGAGTCTCTGGACCAGTCACAATGGTGTTTTTGCCGTTCCCTCCCAGTCAGGCTGATTTCAGTCTCCAGTACAGTGAACTCTTGGGATCCTCCTGTCACTCCAGAAATATAAATGGGTTCCACCCCTTGACAGCTTGATGGCATCAGAGTACACTGTGCACCGGTATCTACTAGAGCCTTATACTTCTGTGGGACTGATGTGCCAGGCCATGTGATCCATACAGTCCAATAAGTTCGATTGTCCCCTACCTCCACCTGGCTGGAGGCGGGGCCCCTCTAGTAGTCATCACATTGGTCACTCACGTCTTGTAGGGATGGATTATTCTTCTTTATCACAGGAGCTGAGGTAAAATCTGCTCTTCCACTCCATCTGGGAACCTGCTCACCAGAGCCTGAAGCCGCAGCCTTCATGGGGTGATCAGACTTGACCTTTTCTCTCCTTTTCAGTTCTCGCAACCGTTCCTCCAAAACTGAAGCAGGCTTTCCATCCCACTCCATCATATCTTCTCCATGATCCTGCAGGTAAAACCATAGGGTGGCCCGTGGTGTATAACTTCTATATCTTCTCTCTCGAACAGTGGGACGCCTTCTGTTAATAGCTGAGACGTGTGTTGGTACACGTGAGGAGCTGGATAGATAGTCTCTCAATTGTTTTAGGTTCTGGGACAGTTTTTCCACAGCTGAGATGATGGAAGGGGTGAGATTAACTTCAAACTCTCGGAGTTTATAAATCATTTCATCCACTGTTGGTGGTCTTATGTCACTCCAGGTTATTGTTGCCAATGAATGGGCATATGATTGGGGTGCATTTCGTGTAAATTTCCGCCACATGGGTCATGTACATTCAACTTCCTCTGGATCTATGGGTATATCCCCAACATTCGGCTTGGTGATATAGATCATCTCTACAATGGCTGATTCTCTCAGAGACTGGATGCCTTTCTCTAGAGTAGTCCACTTGGCCGAACGACTCATAACATCATCCTTGTATGGAAACCTATCTTTCACAGCTGCCAAGAGCCGCTTCCAAAGGCTGAGGGACTTTTTCTCTCTTGCAATTGCTTTGTCAATTCCCCCTTCCCTGGCAAGTGATCCCAGCTGTTTGGCTTCCCTACCTTCTAGTTCATGACCGTCGGCCCCATTGTCCCAGCATCGGAGCAGCCAGGTGATGATGTGCTCCCCTGGCTGACGGGTAAAGTCTTTTCGCATATTCCGTAGCTCGGTTGAGGTCCGAGATCGAGAAGTCACCTCTTCCTTTTCTTCTTCTTCTTCATCATGTGGTAATAACTCCTGGTCAGATGCTGTCCCAGGTGGTGACGTTTCTTTGTCTTGTTTCATCTTTCCTGCCTCTTCTTTGTTTTTCCTCTTGCGTACAGGGGCAACCGATATTGGTATGAGTTGGTCCTCTGGTTTAGCTGCAGTGATTATTACTGTGGTTTGGGTAGCTGCCGTACTTGTCACTGGGGTTTGAGTCGTGGCTGTACCTGTCGCTGGTGGTGGTGTAGCTGCTGTACTTGGAGCTGGATTAACTGCGCTGTCCATTACTCCACCCTCAGATCCAGAGACATTTTTTTCCTTTTGAAGATGCTGGACAGTGTTAAACAAGGCTCTGTAAGCATAAGCCAAGCCCCAGCATGTTGCCATGATTTGTCCATCTCTGGTGTGACCAGAATGATCACACACCTCCTTTAAATGTTTTACTAATTTTTCTGGGTTTTGCATTTGTTCATTGGTGAAGTTCCAAAGCACTGAAGTGGCCCACTGGCCTAGATACTTGCCCATACTATCCCACACACCCTGCCACTCATGACTATCCAGCCTTGGGGAAAATCTCTCGGCCATCCTGGATTGTGGTCTAACCCCAGACATGGCCCACACCCCACTCTGCTTAACTCTCTGGACCAGACAAAATAGTTGTGAGTACAACATATTCAGTATGTGTGCCAACATGATAATTCCCGTCACCACCAGCAGGCAGATCTCAAGGGTATCTAAAGGCCATTCAAAACCTTCAGAATTCTCAAATAGTGTTGTAAACGTCCTGGTGGGGGCGCTGGGAGCACAAAAGAATGTCTCCTTCACAGGCTGACCACCCGAGGAGGTGAAAAAACACATGTAATTGCTAAGAACTTCCATTATATACCTCCCAAAAGTATAGAGTTGGTGACCACACTGGAAACACAAACTGGTTCAATTTCATGATCACTGAGTCTATTGTATTAACAATCCGTGCGATGCAGTATAATGTAACAAGAATCTTAACCCAAAACCCAGTTCTGAAAAACGTTAAGATAAGAAGAACCGGCTGTAAGTAAAGTATCATACACTGAACCTGTGAGAACCAGAGCAACAACTTTGAGAGCCAATAAATCAGCATTGTGACGAGTGGCTATTTTTTCTTTATCTCAACCCTTCGTGCCCCACGTTGGGTGCCAAAAAGAACTGTCGTGGTTTAAGCTGTAAATTTCCCTTCTCCCTCCTTTTCTGCCCCCTCCCCCCCACTCCGATGGGGGGGAAATGGGGAGAGGAACCAAGGAAAATGTAACTCCCACGGGTTGAGATAAGAACAGTCCAGTAACTAAGATAGAATACAAATCACTACTGCCAACAACAACAACAATAATAATGACAAAGTAAATACAAAGGGAGGGGATGCAACCGTTTCGCTGCCCGACCGAGCCGAGAGACCGCGAGCCGCTCCCGCGACCGTGTGGCGGGAGAGAGACCGCACACCACTCCCACCCACCGCGTGCCGCCAGAGCCCCGCCCCCGAATCCTACCTCCTGGGCATGACCTGCTTTGGTCTGGACTAACCTCATTGGTCAGCCCGGGTCAGGCGCCCTGTCTCCCCTCCCCCAGCTTTTCTCTCTTTCCTGGTGTAACATGAGACTCTGCGGGGGGGGGGGGGGGGGGGGAAGCCGAACCCATACCATCATCTTATTCTCAGGGGAAGGATATTTCAGAAATTATTTCAGTTTCTCAAACTGAAGCTTCATCCTCAACTTCATCAGCTCATACACCTTCCCAGTTAACTTCACCACTGCCAGTAGAAGCTTTTTCAGGTGCTGTTCCACCTAGGGATATGTCACTACATTCTTCTTTTACCTCAGGAAAGGTGCAGAGCCTAGGAGAAAAGCTGTCACCAAAGTCTGACCTATCTCCATTAACTCCAAGGGAATCTTTTCCTGTGTACTCTTCTAGTTTTCCAGATTCACCTCCTGCAATCACAGAAGTGGAGTCAGCTAGTCACACATCTTCGCTGTCACTACAAGTTTCTTCTGTCAAAGCATTTGCTTACCAGGAACCCCTAACAAACCACAGTTCAGAACCTTTAATCAGCCCAGAAAAAGAAGATTCAGAGAAAAGCAGCAAGTCACCAGAAGAACTTAGCTATTCTGACAAGGTCACAGTGAAAACTACTAAGTTACTAGAGGATATTAGCTACTCCTATGAGGCAGTTGCAAAATCTAGATCACCTCAGGCCACAGATTATTCCTATGAGATAACAGGAAAAGCTACTAAGTCACCTGAAGCCACAGATTATTTTTATGAGGTGACAGGGAAAACCACGAGGACACCAGGAGTCACAGATCATTCCTGTGATATAACTGGGAAAACTACCACATCGCTTGAGGTCACAGATTATTCCTATGAAAGACTTGGAAAAGCTACCAGATCACCTGATGCTATAGATTACCCCTATGAGACAACAGGGAAAGCCATCAGCTCACCTAAAGCCACAGACCACTCATTTGAGACAACTGGGAAAGCCATCAGGTCATCTGAAGCTACTAGCTATTCCTATTTAGCAAGTGCACATTTTACTCCACGAAAATCGTTAGCAGAATCCCATCAAGATGTTCACTTATGCCTTGTGTCCTCCTGTGAATATAAACATCCTAAACCTGAACTTTCACCCTCATTTATCAACCCAAACCCTCTTGAGTGGTTTGCAAGTGAAGAACAGTCTGAAGATCAAGAGAAGCCACCTTCTGGGGGAAAACAGCAGGGGCGACAGTGTGACGAAACCCCTCACACATCCATGAGTGAGTCTGTCCTATCTCAAACTGATTCAGATATTCCCCCCAAGACTGAGGAATGCCCTTCCATCACTGCAGATGCTAACATTGACTCGGAAGATGAGTCAGAAACCATTCCGACAGACAAGACAATTGCATACAAACAAATTGACCCATCACCTGTCCCAATGCAAGATCACAGCCCTTCCCCTCGGCACCCTCATGTCTCCATGGTTGACCCAGAGAATTTGCCCACTGATCAGAATTTGGGTAAACCTTTTAAGAAGGACTTCAAAGAAAAGACAAAGGCAAAAAAGCAGGGTGCTAAGACCAAGTTGTCTTCTCCTGTTAAAAAAAGTGATGGTAAATCAAAACAAATGGCTTCACCAAAACCATCTATAAAAGAATCCTTAGGTAAAATTTCCAAAACAGCTTCTCCAAAAAATGAATCTGTGGAGAAGGCAACCAAAACCACCTCTAATCCAGAAGTAAAGTCTCGAGTGGAAGAGAAAGATAAGGACACCAAAAAATGCAACAAATACAAAAACATCCAAGTCATCAAAGACTGCAACCACAGGTAAAGACAGATAGGAGTTCCCTAATGTTAAGATGTTCTTAACTGTTGTAGTGAAGTTAGGTTGCCTTTATATAGAATCATAGAATCATAGAATAGTTAGGGTTGGAAAGGACCTTAAGATCATCTAGTTCCAACCCCCCTGCCATGGGCAGGGACACCTCACACTAAGCCATGCCACCCAAGGCTCTGTCCAACCTGGCCTTGAACACCGCCAGCGATGGAGCATTCACAACTTCCCTGGGCAACCCATTCCAGTGCCTCACCACCCTTACAGTAAAGAATTTCTTCCTCATATCCAATTTGTAGCAAACTCCCAAAGGAAGTCCATGTTTTAAATACAAATCTGATGTGTAAGGCCACATTTAAATGAATGTAATTCACCAAATTAACTTTTGTAATCTGAGAAACTTGATGTGTCAGTTTGCTCAGATGTAAAGAATTAAAGAGAGTGCATCAAATATAAAGAACTTAATATTAGCTGTCTGAATTGTTAACCAACTAATAGTATTAAAAGTATCACCTTGGTAGGTGAAGTGAAATCAGTAGTAAAGTGAACTACTTTATTCATTGTAAGAATCATGCAGGAACAGTGCTCTTAATATAAATTAATGCAATTTAATATTGCAAGAGGCAAAGGTACTACCAGACATTATATGTTTTTATTTCTTTGCTCGATTAATTTTAAAAAGAATTGAAAAAAATTATAAGAGTAGTAAGAGCACTTTAGATGAGCTGAGCATGTATATCACATAATTAAAGTCTTATGCCATCAGTGTTGACTACATATACAGAAAATTAATGTCATTTTGAATGACCGCTGTGTATTCTAAATAGTAAAATATGAATTGCGTTACTGAAGAAGGCATTGTGCTAATATGTTGTTTCTGGCAGATCTTGTTAGAGAGTGTTTGGGGGAATCCTTTGATTTTACTGTTGTCAGGACTGATGTTCTATTGAAAGCTTTTTACAAGGAGCAGATCTAGGATTCAGTACAAGCAAACCAGCATTCAGTTATCTATCTGTAGTTTCCCCATTTTAAATGGTCTGCTGTTCCTTTCTTGCACCACTGCTTACATGTCTCTATTAATAGATGCCTTTCAAAGCAGCAGTACAGTTCCTCATGCTGTACATTTCTCCAGATTTATATCAGATTCTTCTTCCTTGAAGCATACTTCTCAGGTATACACTAGAGTTCAAGACAAGACTGTATTTAATAATGCGATTTAAGTGTAAAATGTAATGTCTAATATTTTATCCAATGTTTGTATCCATAATTCAGAAATATGTATCACAGATTTTTTATTATGAAAGATAATAAAAGTATTTTTAACAAATGCAATATTTAAAACCTCTCTAATTTAGGAAATCTTATCATTTTATGATGCTTATTTGATATATTGCCCTATGATGAACGGCAGGTCACACTAGACAATTGTATTGGACTTTCCTGGCTTTACAACATGTGATCCTAAATTGCTCATTGCTCAGATAATTTAGTTTAGCGAACTTCATACTCTGTAACATCAGGAGAAAGCAAATAAAACATAAATGGTGATCATCTGGATACAATTACTGATTGAATCCTGATTGTCTGTTCACACCTTGATCCAATATATAGGAAAACCAGCTTTTTTTTTGGCAGTATTTTTAATGCTAGTGTTCAGACTTTATACTTCATTTTGACTGAACCTCTTCTTAGAACAGACACTACATTATATGTATATACATTATATGTATAGCAGCAAAAGCATGCTTCCCTCTACTTTTTGTGATAAGTGGCTAGTTTGTGTATACAAATAAGGATACAGCAGGCAAACAAATGCTAATTCTCAGTTTCCTGAAGCAATTGCTTTAGGAAGTTTCTCTGTTCTCCCAAGTTGCTCTTTGCCTCTCTTTCTGCTTGCATGTAGTAGCTTCCTCATGCACCTATAAGACAGTCTGAGCATATCAGTAGCTACTATGTCTTGGTATGTGCTGATACCCCAAATCTCAGAACCACTTCTGCATGGCTCCCTGTGTGACCCTAGCTTTTATAATCATGCATTCCCAAGACTTCTGAAAAGTTGCACTTCTTAACTTGGAAAATAATACTGCCATTTATTGAATGGTAATTCAGTAATCACAGCCCTGCATAGTAGTTGTTAGATAATAGTTCAGTCACATGTTGGTTATGTGTTAGTGAGTTTTTATTGCATTATATAGTTAGTTACTTTTATTCAATTTTTTTCCTCCCAGTACAATTGTAATTGGCATACAACAAAGCTGGAACATGTCATTAGATGTAGGAGGGCAATACCATAATTGTTTCAGGGGACACAGAAGTACAATTGTAGCTATGTAATGCTAAACCAACACTAGCAATTTTCAGAATATAATCTCAGCAGTTATAATGGTAATTAATAAATGCATGTTTTTAACCAGCCTCTGATATATTCTTGTGTTGTTTGATTTCCAAAGGACCCGGGAATAATAAGTCAGAAAAATCTACAGTGGTGCTTCCAGGACCTCCAGTGTATTTGGATCTGGTGTACATTCCAAACCACAGCAATAGCAAGAATGTCGATGTTGAGTTTTTCAGGAGGGTGCGGTCATCCTACTATGTGGTGAGCGGGAAAAATTCTGCAGCTGAGGAGCCAAGCAGGGCTGTTCTGGACTCCCTGCTGGAGGGCAAGGCCCAGTGGGAGAGTAGCATGCAGGTAGGGTATGCTAATATGGCTACCTGGAAATTTAATCTCTGGGAAGCAATTACAGGAAGCCAGAGTGCCTCTGAAGCAGGCAGCAGCTACTGGGGACAGGAGTTCCCAACTTGGGCACCTTGTTTTACCAGTGATGTGAGAGGACACCCAAGTGATGCACAGAGCTGCACCATACTCAGCTGCTCCCACATTTCTGGCCCTTCTGACCTGTCTCTGGAGAATAAAACAGTTGGGAACTGTTTTACAGGGCCATTTGGTTATTTCATACCATATATGATCCAAGTTTGGAAACCTTACAGGTTGTAAGTCGGAAAGAAAAGTGAACGTTTCGCGATTTAGACCATAATCATGTACACTTGTAAACTTCATGTGCCTTTCTGACATGATAAATAAGTAAGCAAAATATTTGGCGTAATCTGAAGAGCAGACTACAGATTGTTACTTCTCTGGAAAGCTGCATCTCAGCACCTTAGAGAACCATGGTTTTATTTTGATAAACTTCTTCTTTACAGTCATTTATCTTATCTACATGTTTATTTAAGAATTTATTGCATAAAGATCCACTCTTTCCAAGAGGAAATCATACTTGTTGGCCAGGACTTCTTACGAAGACATGTATCTTATCATTTGTTCCTGTTCTTCATTCTTCAGTTCTCCTGTTTTGTATTGCAGGTGACCTTAATCCCAACCCACGACTCAGAAGTGATGAGGGAATGGTACCAAGACACCCATGAGAAACAGCAGGACCTCAACATCATGGTTTTGGCAAGCAACAGCACTGTTGTTATGCAAGATGAATCTTTTCCTGCATGCAAGATTGAACTGTAAGAACAAGACCACACACCACAAGATTTAACTGTTTCCAGAAATTCTTCAGTTTGATGGCACCTTTTCTAAAAATTCAACCCATCTATTTCAACTGCTGAACTGTATACCTGCAAAATGCTGTACTATATCATTGTGATTCAATTCACTAATATTTTTCAGTCTTTGCTGATTGATAAGGGAAATACCAGCATTCCCATAGTAGGGTTCCAATTTCTGCAAAAATACAGATCCAGTTTCATCTCTGCTTAATGTTTGGAAACCATGTACTAGCAACCTCAACTGACTTCTGCCAGGTACAGGCATTTGCCCTCTAAAGAAATACAAAGAAAGAGAGACAGGGGTAGGAGGAGAAAGTAATAAATAATTAGAACTCCAGTAGTCTCATGGCAATAGCTGCATTGTTTACTGCAATTTGTTTATGCACTCACATGAAAATGAGGTTTTAAATTTGTATCAATCTGAGCTTTTGCCAAGGAGGTCCTTACTTTACAGAATTAATTTAGCTGGAAAATAAGAAGCAGCAGAATGTGGCTAGGAAGGGATGTACAACCTAAATGCTCATTAGCAGTTTTCCACTTGAATTTGAATCCTGCATACTCACATACCATAACAATCATAGGCTAAATATGCATGTAGTCTGAACCCCCCCAATTCAGAATTCTAAAACCTTTCTTTCAGCACGCAGAATTGTTGGTCTAAGGCATTTTCCTAGTGAAAATCTGCTCACTCCAGTCAGAACTGACCAGTCCGCATGCTTAAATACCCATGTCCACTGTCAATTAACTGAAGCAAAACCAAAGCATTTGGGAGTACATACAGTAGAGAATTTGCCTTAGAAAATAACTTGAATGTATAAAGAAACTTGATGCACTTATTTTTTAATGTTGAGACAGCAAATTTATGAAACGTCTGCGTAGGATCATAGTTAGACCGGTAAAGAAGAATGAGTGTGCATGTGCGGTACTAGAACCTATCTGACTGGTCAAACAGCTTGGTGCTATGAATTACATGTTAGTTCTGTGAACAATTCATTGATGCATCAGGACAGTCAACAAGACAAAATGAGCATTGTTTAAAGCTTCTTTTGTACTGTGGAAACAAGATTGAAGTGATGTCTAGTATCAGAGTTGCAAAACATGGTGAAGCACTCAGGATGATGAAAAAGGATACCTGCAAATTTGTACAGTATTTAACCTTCCTTTGTCTTACTTTATTTGTTAATTTAGGAGTAAATATGGGAATAAATGTATGGAAACTTTTTTTTTCTTTAGTACTGCATGAACTTCTAATAAATTTTTAGCAAAAGTTTTAATTTACAGAAAAATGCAAAGAAGCATTTTTCAGGTTAAGGCAATTTTTTTAGTAGTTTTATAGGATAAATTAATGTTGTTTAAGGTTCTAGTGAGAATTGATATTGAGGTAAGATTTATTGAAAATAGCCAACTACCAATACCTTTTTGGGGGTGGAGGGGGGGGGAGGTGCATCCTGGTGGTAAAATTCACCAATTGATGATGACAGAAAATGGGATTTGAAATGTTGATTGCCTAATAATTACAAGGGTGTAGCCTACATTCTCAATCTCATAAGGTCTTGAAAAAATAATAAGCAATAAGCTAAAATGTCTCCTTTCCTTTCCCCCTTCCTCTCTCTCTTCCATTCCACTTTCTTTATCTAGACTGATTGCAGCTAAACAGCATGTAGAACAGTTCTGTCATTTAAGACAGTTTGGATTTTTTAGTCTCAGAAGTTTTATCCCAATAAAAATATCTTGCTACATTGAAGGTTTATAAATCTGAATTTAAAAAGGTGTAAAGGACTCCAAAATCAAGATGTATGCTGGTCTGTATGATTTACTATTATGGCTGGTATTAAGTTTCGCAATGTAGTGAACTATGACCTCATTTTATTTTCTTTACTTATAATTTATTTAAATTTTACATTGCTATGATATTTTGGTTTAATAGGTATATGCTTGCACTCCTATTTTTTCTGAGGGTTTTTTTATACTGCTTTGGGACCCTTTAAACGTGGTCTTCTGAGGCCTATTTAATGCTGTGAATTACTGTTTGTTGGGATTTCTGATTTACTTTTAATGTCTTCTTTTTTATTACTCTCTAGCAATGCTGGTTTATTTATTTACTTTTTAGGTTGTTAAGAGTAACTCAGAATGACTATGACAAAAAGGCAGATGGGAATGCATTGTGAAAACAAGCATTTTTGCTGGGCTCATAATCAGTTCTTTAAATTGCTTTTGTAATACAGTCTTCAAAGTTATAGGCAAAATGTTTGGCAGAACAGTTTTACTATTTCTACAATTCTGCTTTGTCTACTTTTTTACACAGGTCAGATTTCAAACTTTCTGAGTGGGTGGGAACAGCTTCTCTGATTTTCTGACAATATCTGAAATGGTTTGTACCTCTGCTTTGGTAGAAAATAAAAGTACAGCAGTAGTCCTGAGATTAATCTTACTTATGCCACTTACTCTTGTGAATCAGGAGCAATTTCACTACAATCAGGGAAGTTAGTCATTTGGTTTTACTGTAAATTAAATTAGAATCTAGCCTTAAGTCTCCCCAAGTAAGTTTGTGATGTCTCAAGCATTTGTTTTACTTAAATAATAATTAGGCAGTTATAGCTGATCTTAAAAATGTTCATTCTTTTTTTGCCGCTATAAGAATATTAAAACCCCGGCCTGGCTATTCTGAGGTATTGAAATGCCTGTTCTATCCATTCTCTTTTAAATGGTAATCACACCTGGGTGTAACACAGCAATGAACTCCTCCATTACCTCCTCTTGCCCTTAATGTCTTTCCTGCCTGTGGAACTAATCTAGCCGCTACTCATAATACTGCAAAATTAGTAACAGTCATCAAAATGTAGCACGTACATTAATGATCAGTGCTGTTGATCAACATAGATTTCTAGAAACATGGTATTTTATTGATTAATTATAAGGAATCATTAGGAAATGCCATTTAAATAATGGTATTGCCCATAACAGCATCCCCAGTCGTGATCTTTATGCATATTACTCTACTGCTTCATAAAATTCAATGAAGAATTGACTTTAGAGATTACATCCTACTCCTGAACTTAGACAGGGACTCTCACATGCCTTTTCAAAGTCCTGGGGTGGGTCTGACTTCACTGAACTCTACTTTTCACCCCATCTTTCATATTATTCACTTTTGATTTTTTTTTT
Organism: Myiopsitta monachus; assembly: GCA_017639245.1. Classification (NCBI taxonomy): domain Eukaryota; kingdom Metazoa; phylum Chordata; class Aves; order Psittaciformes; family Psittacidae; genus Myiopsitta; species Myiopsitta monachus. The sequence continues at coordinate 9,160,073 of CM029940.1, forward strand.
ATTATGATCTTAAACGATTTGGTGAATAGAGCTAATGTGGGGCACGAAGGGTTGAGATAACGGCAAGGATTAATAGCCACTCGTCACAATGCTGATTTATTGGCTCTCAAAGTTGTTGCTCTGGTTCTCACAGGTTCAGCATCTGATACTTTACTTACAGCCGATACTTTTTACCTTAACATTTTTCAGATCTGGGTTATGGGTTAAGGTTCTTGTTACATTGTACTTTATTGCACTGATTTTTAATACAATAGACTCGGTGATCATGAAACTGACCCGGTTTGTGTTTCCAGTGTGGTCACCAACTCTATACTTTTGGGAGGTATATAATGGATTTTTTTATCAATTACACGTCTCTTTTCACCTCCTCGGGTGGTCAGCCTGTGAAGGAGACATTCTTTTGTGCTCCCAGCCCCCCCACCAGACCGTTTACAGCACCATTTGAGAATTTTGAAGGTTTTGAATGGCCTTTAGATACCCTTGAGAACTGCCTGCTGGTTGTGATGTGAATTATCAAGTTGGCACGCATACTGAGTATGTTTTACTCACGACTATTTTGTCTGGTACTGAGAGTTATGCATAGTTGGGTTTGGGCCTTGTCTAGGGTTAAACAACGATATAGGAGGTCCAAGAGATTTTCCCTGAGGCTGGATAGTCATGAGTGGCAGGGTGTGTGGGATAGTATGGGCAAGTATCTAGGCCAGTGGACCCCTCCAGTGCGTTGGAATTTCACCAATGAACAACTGCAAATTACAGAAAAATTAGTAAAACAGTTAAAGGAGGTGTGTGATCATTCTGGTCACACCAGAGATGGACAAATCATGGCAACATGCTGGGGCTTGGCCTATGCTAACAGAGCCCTGTTCAACACTGTCCAGCATCTTCAAAAGGAAAAAAATGTCCCTGGATCTGAGGGCGGAGTAATGGACAGTGCAGCTATTCCTGCCTACGGCCACACCACCCTGAAAACACCCGATCTCATCTGATCTCGGAAGCAAAGCAGGGTCGGGCTGGGTTAGTACTTGAAATGGAAGAGACGATTTTACTTCAGCTACTGTGATAAGGAATAATTCCTGGCACCAAGACATGAGTGACCAATGTGATGACTATTAGAGGGGCCCATCCTTCAGCCAGGTGGAGGTAGGGGACAATCAGATTTACTGGACTGTGTGGATCAGATGGCCTGGCACATCAGTCCCACAGAAGTATAAGGCTCTAGTAGACACCGGTTCACAGGGTACTCTGATGCCATCAAGCTGTCAAGGGATGGAACCTATTTCTATTTCTGGAGTGACAGGAGGATTCCAAGAGTTCACTGTACTGGAGGCTGAAATCAGCCTGACTGGGAGGGAATGGCAAAAACACCCCATTGTGACTGGTCCAGAGACTCCATGTATCCTTGGCATAGATTACCTCAGGAGAGGGTACTTCAAAGACCCAAAAGGGTACCGATGGGCTTTTGGTATTGCTGCTTTGGAGACAGAGGAAGTGGAGCAGCTGTCCACCTTGCCTAGTCTCTCAGAGGATCCTTCTGTTGTGAGGTTGCTGAAGGTCGAAGGACAACAAGTGCCAGTCGCGACTGCAACAGTGCACAGGCGGCAATATCGCACCAACCGAGATTCCCTGATTACCATCCACAAGCTGATCTGTAGATTGGAGAGTCAAGGAGTGATCAGTAGGACCCACTCACCCTTTAATAGCCCCATATGGCCAGTGCGAAAGTCCAATGGAGAGTGGAGACTAACAGTAGACTATCGTGGCCTGAATGAAGTTACACCATCCTTGAGTGCTGCCGTACCAGACATGCTAGAGCTTCAGTATGAACTGGACTCAAAGGCAGCCAAGTGGTATGCCACGATTGACATTGCCAATGCTTTTTTCTCAATTCCTCTGGCAGCAGAGTGCAGGCCACAGTCCACTTTTACTTGGAGGGGCATACAGTACACTTGGAACCGACTGCCCCAAGGGTGGAAACACAGCCCTACCATCTGCCATGGATTGATCCAGACTGCACTGGAACAGGGGCAAGCTCCAGAACACCTGCAATACACTGATGACATTATTGTGTGGGGTGATACAGCAGAAGAAGTCTCTGAGAAAGGGAGGAAAATAATCCAAATCCTGCTGAAAGCTGGTTTTGCCATAAAACGGAGTAAGGTCAAGGGACCTGCACAGGAGATTCAATTTTGGGGAATAAAATGGCAAGATGGACGTCGCCAGATCCCCACAGATGTGATCAACAAGATAACAGCAATGTCGCCACCAACTAAGAAGAAAGAAACACAAGCTTTCTTGGGTGCTGTGGGGTTCTGGAGGATGCACATCCCAAATTACAGTTTGATTGTAAGCCCTCTCTATTATGTGACCTGGAAGAAAAATGATTTTAAATGGGGCCCTGAGCAATAACAATCCTCTGAGCAAATTAAACGCGAGATAGTTCATGCAGTAGCCCTCGGACCAGTCCGGACCAGGCCAGATGTTAAAAATGTACTGTACACCGCAGCTGGGGAGAACGGTCCTACCTGGAGCCTCTGGCAGAAAGCTCCAGGGGAAACTCGAGGTCGACCCCTCAGCTTCTGGAGTTGGGGACACAAAGGATCTGAGGCCAGCTATACCCCAACTGAAAAAGAGATACTGGCAGCCTATGAAGGGGTTCGAGCTGCTTCGGAAGTGATTGGCACTGAAGCACAGCTCCTCCCTGCACCCTGGTTGCCCATGCTGGGCTGGATGTTCAAAGGCAGGGTCTCCTCTACACATCATGCAACTGATGCTACATGGAGTAAGTGGGCCGCATTAATTACACAACGAAATGTCGTCCGGGAATTCTAGAAGTCATCATGGACTGGACAGAGGGTAAAGATTCTGGAAGGTCACCAGAGGAGGAAGGAGTGATGCGTGCTGAAGAGGTCCCACCATATAATGAACTGTCAGAAAGTGAAAAGCAATATGCCTTGTTTACTGATGGGTCTGGTCGCATTGTGGGAAAGCACCATAGATGGAAGGCAGCAATATGGAGTCCTCAACGACAAGTTGCAGAAACTGCTGAAGGAGAGGGTGAATCGAGTCAGTTTGCAGAGGTGAAAGCCATCCAGCTGGCCTTGGACATTGCGGAATGAGAAAAGTGGCCAGTACTTTATCTCTATACTGACTCATGGATGGTGGCAAATGCCCTGTGGGGGTGGTTGCAGCAATGGAAGCAGAGCAGCTAGCAACACAGAGGTAAACCCATCTGGGCTGCTGCACTGTGGCAAGACATCGCTGCCCGAGTGCAAAACTTGGTGGTCAAAGTACGCCACGTAGATGCTCATGTACCCAAGAGACGGGCCACTGAGGAACACCAGAACAACCAACAAGTGGATCAAGCTGCTAAGATTGAAGTGGCTCAGATGGACTTAGATTGGCAACATAAGGGTGAATTATTTTTGGCCCGGTGGGCCCACGACACTTCAGGCCATCAGGGCAGAGATGCAACATACAGATGGGCTTGTGATCGAGGGGTGGACTTAACAATGGATACTATTGCGCAGGTTATTCATGACTGTGAAACATGTGCTGCAGTTAAGCAGGCTAAACGGTTAAAGCCTCTTTGGTATGGAGGACAATGGCTGAAGTACATATATGGGGAGACCTGGAAGACTGATAATTTTATCACACTCCCACCAACCCACCAAGGCAAGCGTCATGTGCTTACCATGGTGGAAGCAACCACCGGATGGTTGGAAACATACGCTGTGCCCCACGCCACTGCCCAAAACACTATCCTGGGTCTTGAGAAACAGATTTTGTGGTGACACGGCACCCCACAGAGAATTGAGTCAGACAGTGGGACTCATTTCCAGAACAACTTTATAAACGGATGGGCCAAAGAGCATGGCATTGAGTGGGTATATCACATCCCCTACCATGCACCAGCCTCTGGGAAAATTGAACGGTACAATGGGCTAGTAAAAACTACACTGAGAGCAGTGGGTGGTGGGACTTTCAAACATTGGGATACACATTTATTAAAGGCCACCTGGTTGGTCAACACCAGAGGATCTGCCAACAGAGCTGGTCCAGCCCAGTCAGAACTTCTACATACTGTAGAGGGGGACAACGTTCCTGTGGTGCACATAAAGAATTTGCTGGGGAAGACAGTCTGGGTTATTCCTGCTTCAGGTAAAGGCAAACCCACTCTTGGGATTGCTTTTGCTCTGGGACTCGGATATACTTGGTGGGTAATGCGGGAAGATGGGGAAGTCTGATGTGTATGTACCTCAAGGAGATTTGATTTTAGGAGAAAACAGCCCATGAACTCAATTGCATGCTGTTGCTTGCTATGTAATATTTTTTACAGCCCATCAACTAGATGTCTTCAAGTCATCCTCGACTGGCCCTCTGACCATCATCCCAACAAAGAACAAACTTTAATGAAACCAGACGAGTTCTGCAGTGAAGGAACAATCAGCATCAGCAGGCAACAATCCAACACTGCACACAGCCTCCCCTGCTCTGAAAGACTGTTATAAAAGATGGAGCCTGACACCACGGACTGGATGGACTCAACAGTTTCATAGGGATTGGTCCATGAACTAAGGGATTATATCTCTCCATCTGTGTGTGTGTGTGTGTATGTATATATATATATATATGGGATGATATTTTGAAAATGTGGGATCTGAGCATGATGTGAATGGTATGGAATAAGGGGTGGATTGTTATGGGTTCGGCTTCCCCCCCCCAAGTCTCATGTTACGCCGGGAAGGAGGGGAGAGCTGGGGGGAGGCGGGGACAGGGCGCCTGACCCGGGCTGACCAATGAGGTTAGTCCATACCACAGCACGTCATGCTCAGGATGTGGAATAGGGGGGGAGGAACCGGGAAGTGTGTGGTTTGGGGCGGGCTCTCCCTGGCTATTCCCGCACGGTCTCTCAGCTCGGTCGGGCAGTGTAACGGTTGTATCCTCTTCCTTTGTATTTTCTTTGTCATTATTATTGTTATTGGTGGTGGCAGTAGTGATTTGTATTGTATATTAGTTACTGGACTGCTCTTATCTCAACCCTTGGGAGTTACATTTTCTTCAGTTCTTCTCCCCATTTCCCCCCCATCGGAGTGGGGGGTGGGGGAAAGGAGGGAGAAGTGAAATTTACGTCTTAAACCACAACATGGAATTAGGATAGAATGGTCATTGACCAAACTGTTTCCCATTTTTCACCAATTGTTTGATTTCCTTCCTCACATTGTCATTCCATAATTGTTCTGATAACATTTTTTTTGTTTTTTCTACAAAATAGGCATACCATCCCATTCAAGAAAAGGAGGGTTCAGGATGTGGGGTAAAAGAATAATTTAATAACCTCATACAATCTATTATTTTTCCTATATCTATCCACTTTTTCTTGATATATTCCTTTTGTTCCTTTGATTTTATAGTAGGAACCTGTCCACAATGTCTGCCAGTCTTTTCTATTGGTTCGTCACCTAATTGCATTGTTAAAATTTCCCATGGGATCGATTCTCCTACTGCTCTTGGTATAGGCAAACAGGCAGTAATTTTAGTTGTGTTTTGTAAATTTGCAAATTCTTTGATAAGCCCAATCATCAAATTTTCCTCAGGTATCTTTTTTGGGAGATAAATCTCCTGTTCCTGTCCACATACCTCCGTCATCCAGATCCATATCAGAAAAAGTACAATCACAATGATAAAATTGATCACACTGTTCTTAGTCATGTTTCAGAGTGATTTTAGTTGCTCCTGGTTCCTGAGTGATGGATGACCTTCCACAAGGGAGCTGGAGCTTTCTTCACTCGAGTGTAGTGGATCCAAGGTTCCACTCCTTCCACCTTGATTGCAGTGTATGTTGTCAACAGTACTTGGAAGGGTCCTTTCCACTTCTCTTGTAGTGGTTCTGAGTTCCAAGTTTTAATGTATATGAGGTCACCTGGCTGATACTGATGTACTGGTGTATCCAAGGCTAGTGACCTGGTCAGTACAACATACTTTCGGAGTCTGTCGAGGACTTTTCCTAAAGAAATCAAATATGATTTTAAATCTGTTTCCCCTGCCAATTTCATTTCTCCCAATATGAGGGGAGTTTGGCAAGGTTTACCATACAGAATTTCAGAAGGACTCACCCCATCTTTAGATCTTGGTTGAACCCTGATCCTTAAAAGAGCCAAAGGTAGAGCTTGTGGCCATTTCAAGGAAGTTTCCTAACAAATTTCACTGATTTGTCTTTTTAATTTCTGATTCATCCTTTCAACTTTTCCACTAGATTGTGGTCTCCATGGTGTATGCAGATCCCATTTAATTCAGTTTGCTAGTTTGCTGAATTATATCTGCCACAAAGTGTGATCCTCCATCAGAGGACATTCCTATTGGCACTCTAAATCTCGGTATTATTTCTTTTAATAATATTTTAACTACTTCTTTAGCTTTGTTAGTGCAGCAAGGGAAGGCTTCTGGCCACCCTGAAAATGTGTCAATCAATACCAATAAATATTTGCACCCATTTTGTCTCGGTAACCCCAAAAAATCAATTTGCCAGTAATCTCCAGGAGAATTTCCCTGTCTTGTTATTCCTAAGGGTGGTCTTCTCAAATGCTGAGGGTTATTTTTGAGGCAAAGTGGACATTTAGCCACTACTGATTTAATTATTCCTGTCATTCCTACACATAACACAGACCTTTTTAAACTTGTGATCATTGTGTCTATTCCCCAATGAGTTTATGCCTTTCCTTTGCTAATTCTATCATAACCTGTGGTGTCACTATTATTTGTTTTGTTGGTGTTACCCACCATCCTTTTTCATTTGAAAAGCTTCTAATTGATCTGCTAATCGATAATCCGTTTTACTATATTTTGGCCAGGAATCTAAAATTATCTTTTTAATTGGTACAAGTGAAAGGATACCTTGTAATGCAGCCTCTTTTGCAACTTTATCTGCCAATCGGTTACCTATATTTACGGCCGTTTGTCCAAACTGGTGAGCTTTGCAGTGCATTATCGCCACTTCTTTTGGTTTCTGGATGATTTCCAAAAGTTGGAGAATTTCTTCTTTATATTTTCTTGGTGATCCTTGAGCTGATAACAGTCCTCTTTCCTTCCAAATGGCTCCATGAGCATGGATCACACCGAATGCATATTTAGAATCTGTCCAAATATTCACTCTTTGTCCTTCAGCCATTCGTAGAGCTTGTTTCAGAGCAATCAATTCCACCTTCTGTGCTGAAGTGTTTGCAGGCAAAGTTCCTGATTCCATCACTTTAGTGGTAGTGACAACCGCATACCTAGCCATTTGTTTTCCATCTTTCACAAAACTGCTTCCATCTGTAAACAGCTCCAGATCAGGATTTTCTAGTGGTATGTCTTTTAGGTCTGGTCTGCTGGAATAGACTTGTTCAATAGTTAATAAACAGTCACGTTCCAAATTTTCTACTGAATTCTCTGTTGACAAAAACATTGCTGGATTAACAATTGCTGTAGTTTTTAATTCTATATCATCCTGTTCCATCCTGATATTTCAGCATTCTGCTGGGGGATAATCAATGACCCCCCTTTTGTTCTAAGATGGCTATTACCATGTGAGGTACATATACCATCATCTTTTGGCCCATAGTCAATTTCTGGGCTTCCTGAATAAGTAAAACCATCACCACTACCGTACGCAGGCATCCCAGCCATCCTTTACTCACCTTGTCAAGCTGTTTGGAAAAGTATTCCACTGGTCTTTTCCAGGATCCTAATCATTGTGCCAATACTCCAAGGGCTAAGTGTTGCCTTTCGTGCACAAAACGTTCAAAGAGCTTAGTTAGGTCAGGCAGGCCTAGCGCAGGGGCCATCATCAATGCCCTTTTAAGTTCTTTAAATGCGGCTTGACACTCGGGTGTCCAAACTAAATATCAATCTTTAGATTCCTTTAAAGCCTCATACAGTGGCTTTATATACAGTCCATAGTTCATGATCCAAAGCCGACACCACCCGATCATTCCTAAGAAGGCCCTCAAGTCCTTGGGGCTGCTTGGTTCGGGAACTTGGCAAATTGCTTCCTTCCTTTCATTTCCGAATTGTCTCTGTCCTTGGGATATTTCAAATCCCAAGTAAATCACTGCATCTTTCCCAATTTGGGCCTTATTTCGGGAAACTCGATATCCTCCTTGGTCCAAGAAATTTAATAAACTGATAGTAGTTTTAAGGCACTCTTGCCTATTTTCTGCGGCGATTAGGATATTGTCCACATATTGCAACACTGTGCTGTCCCCTTTTTCCTGTTTCTTCCAAATCTCCAATTCTTTAGCTAGTTGATTTCCAAATATCGTAGGGCTGGTTTTGAATCTTTGTGGAAGCACAGTCCATGTTAATTGTGCTTTTTGCCCTGTGGTGGGATTTTCCCACTCATATGCAAATATGCATTGATTTTCTTTATCCAGAGGTATGCAAAAGAAGGCATCCTTTAAATCTAGCACAGTAAAACATTTATGCTCTTCTTTTAAAGAAGTTAGCAGTGTATATGGATTAGCTACTATTGGATGTATGTCCTGTACTATCTGATTTATGGTCCTTAGATCCTGAACCAATCGATATTCATTACCCTTAGATTTCTTTACTGGCAAAACAGGAGTATTATATTCTGATTCGCATTGTACAAGAAGCCCATATTCTAAAAACTTTGTTATTAATTTTTCTAGTCCTTTCCAAGCTTCCCATTTAATAGGATATTGTTTCTGTCTTACTGGCTTGGCTCCAAGTTTTTAGAGTCACTTTTACCAGTTCCACCAATTTAGATCGTCCTGGAATTCCACTGGCCCAGACCAAAGGGATTACTGCATTTTCCACCTCTTCTGGAATTTGTTCCTTCTTTGGAGTTTCCTGTAACATAAAGGTCCTTGCCTCTATGGCTTTTGATTCTGGTACCGACAATTTGACTTCTCTATCTTTAAAAGTTATTTGATCATCCAATTTGCTCAGCAAGTCTCATCCTAATAACAGTACTGGACATTCTGGCATATATAAAAATTGATGAGTTACCCATTGTTTTCCCAATTTAATTTTTAAGGGGTCCAAAACCGGCCTATTTTCTGCTCGCCCTGTTGCACCAACAACATTTACCACTTCGTTTCCATACCCCCCTTTACAAGTATTTAAAACCAAATATGTTGCCCCCGTATCCACCAAAAATTCTGTTTCTTCATTCCCTAGCCTTAATGTAACCAGGGGTTCAGCTAGGGTTGACTCCCCTGGTCCCCTTCAGGATTCTTCATCTAAAGTCATTAATTTGATTGCCTGGAGGGTTGGGTCCAATTTTCCCTTATTCGGGCATTCCCTTTTCCAATGCTCCCTTTCCTTGCAGATAGCACACTGATCTTCCACTAATTGACAGTTTGTCCTCCTTCTGCCGTCATTTATTCCTCGCCCTCCTTTTCCTCTTTCCCTTCTATTGTTTTGAGCCAGAACAGCCAGTAACTTTCCATCTCTTCGTGCTTGTCTGGCCTCTTTTTCTTTTTCTCTATTATTATATACTGTCCATGCTACTTCTAACATTTTACCTAAGTCCCTAGATTCAGATCCTTCTAATTTCTGAAGCTTCTTTCTGATGTCTGAAGCTGATTGTCCCATAAACAGGGAGGAAAGTTGTGCTGCCTTCTCGGGGTTTTCTGGATCCAAATTAGTATATTTCCTAGCTGTTACTTTTAGTCTTTCCATAAAAGCCGAGGGTGATTCGTTTGGTTCCTGTCTTACTTTATGAATTTTTGACCAATTTAAAGCTTTTGACATCCCATGCCTTACCCCGAAAAAGATCCACCTTTGGTGGCCACCAATGATTACAATATTCTATTAATTGCTTCCAAGTTAAAGGATCTCCGCCCAGATCCTTCCAATGCTTTAAAATGCATCCTAAAGGTGTCTTTGCTGGTATCGGATGCTTTCCCAGAAACTGCCCCATAAGTGCGTGTGATTGTGCACTATGACAGGCAGTTATATAATATCCCAATAAACCTTTGTGATCGCCTAAAGCTCTACCCTGCCTAGCCTTCACTGCGCCTTACAGGCAGAAAAATTGTGGGGACTCGAACCCCCCCTAGGTACCTATACGGCCCAACCACATGAAGTTTTCACTTCCCCTTCCAGGCAGACACTGGGACTCAAACCCACACCCAAGGGCCCAATAGGGAACTCGAACCCCTATTCTTTTTCCCAAAGAAAGAATGCCTCTGAAAGAACACCTTGTACCAGGGGTCTTCCTTGGAGCTCTTCGGTCCGGGGATCAGAGGTTCTCCCTGAGAATCCCTCGGTGCCGGCTGGAGGCCCCGTGATCTCACGGATCCACGGAGGCTCACAGGCAGGGTCCCATCTGGGTTGCCAGAAACTGTTACCGAAAACCTTGGTCAAGAAAACCTCATAACACCAACATAGTGCTAGAAGGGAGGCATTCTTCATTACAGCGCTGGATGCACGGGGGATCTCTCCTCCAAATGTGCATAACTAGGGTCAAACTCTACAAACATTTATATCTGAAATTATTACATATTCATACATACCATTTTACATTCCAGTTTTGATTGGTCATAACAAACACACACCATATGCTAATTTCTATAAATGCGCACAAGTTTTTTCTATTGTTCTAAATTGAGTCTGGGGTGTAATTTGAGTCGGTGGTTATTGAGTTGGAGGTCGTGATCTCCCCCTGCTGGAATTACCTTTTACCTACATTGGAGTTTCTTTTTCTCATTTTCTTGTCAAGCTAATTACACTTATTTATCTTGAAAGAATGCTTATTTCTTGATTGTTTACTTTAGACATTCTTCCTGAGACCCTATAGACTCTTGGGAAGGGACTATGCAGTGGTAACATAGCAGCATAGGTAACAAAACAAAACTTCATAGTTACAACTGATTACCTAGTTACAGAGTCTGTTTCAGTTCCATGGTTACAGCAACAGCAAAAAACATTGGTGTTATCAACGTTGTTCCCAGGATGAAAGTCAAAAACACCACACTGCACCAGATCCTAAGATGGAGAAAAATGACTGCTACTGCTGAACCCAGGACAGTATCCACCCCTTATTCCACACCATTCACGTCATGCTCAGATCCCACATTTTTCAATATACCATCATTCTTGTCTCATATATATATATACACACACATACACACACAAAAAGAGATACCATTCCTTAGTGCATGGACCAATCCCTATAAAGCTGCTGAGTCCATCCTGTCCATGATGTCGGGTTCAATCTCTTGTAACAGTCTTTCAGAGTAGGAAAGGCTGTGTGCAGTGTTGGATTGATGCCTGCTGATGACACTGCAGAACTTGCCTGGTCACTGCTGAGTTCATCTGGTTTCATCAAAGTTTATTATTTGCTGGGATGATGGTTGGAGGGAAGTCGGGGTCAGTCACTTGTGACCTGAAGACATGTAGTTGCTGGGCTATAGAAGTGCTATATAGCAGCCAACAGCATATAATTGAGTTCATTGGCTGTTTTCCCCTAAAATCAAATCCCCTTGAGGTACACATCGGACTTCCCCATCTTCCCACATTACCCACCAAGTACGCCCGGGTTCCTGAGCAAAAGCAATCCCACGAGTGGGTTTGCCTTTACCTGAAGCAGGAATAACCCAGACTGTCTTCCCAAAAAAAATTAATTACGTGCACCACAGGAACTTTATCCCCTTCTACAGTGCGTATAAGTTCTGACCGGGCTGTGACAGCCCTTTTGGCAGATCCTCTGGTGTTGATCAACCAGGTGGCCTTTAATAAATGTGTATCCCAATGTTTGAAAGTCCCACCACCCACTGCTCTCAGTGTAGTTTTTACTAGCCCATTGTACCGTTCAATTTTCCCAGAGGCTGGTGCATGGTAGGGGATGTGATATACCCACTCAATGCCATGCTCTTTGGCCCATCCGTTTATAAAGTTGTTCTGGAAATGAGTCCCACTGTCTGACTCAATTCTCTCTGGGGTGCCGTGTCGCCACAAAATCTGTTTCTCAAGGCCCAGGATTGTGTTCCTAGCAGTAGCGTACGGCACAGTGAATATTTCCAACCATCCGGTGGTTGCTTCCACCATGGTAAGCACATGACGCTTGCCTTGGTGGGTTGGTGGGAGTGTGATAAAATTATCAGTCTTCCAGGTCTCCCCATATTTGTACTTCAGCCATCATCCTCCATACCAGAGAGGCTTTAACCGTTTAGCTTGCTTAATTGCAGCACGTTTTACATTCATGAATAACCTGCGCAATAGTGCCCATTGTTAAGTCCACTCCTTGATCACGAGTCCATCTATGTGTTGCATCTCTGCCCTGATGACCTGAGGTGTCATGGGCCCACCAGGCTAAAAATAATTCACCCTTATGTTTCCAAAATAAATCTGTCTGAGCCACTTCAGTCTTAGCAGCTTGATCCACCTGTTGGTTGTTCTGGTCTTCCTCAGGGGCCCGACTCTTGGGTACATAAGCATCTATGTGGCATACCTTCACAACTAGTTTCTGCACCCAGGTAGTGATATCTTGCCACAGTGCAGCGGCCCAGATGGGTCTCCCTCTGCATTACCAGTTACTTTGCTTCCACCCCCACAGGGCACTTGTCACCATCCATGAGTCAGTATAGAAATAAAGTACTGGCCTGTCAACCTGTATTAGTGAACTTACCTACTGTGGGTATGTACCATTGGTACTCAATACCCCTATGAACAGTTACTCCTGGAAGGCCGAAGATGCCCCTGGAAAGGAACACAAGTTTAACACATGATGTATCGTTCCATCCTTTTCACTGTAACCCCCCACCTTCAGTTCCCAAAAATGAACCGAGGATGTTTTTCTTTTTTTCTATTTACAGACTAACTCCCACGGAGGATAGCACTCTGGGTCACAACAGAGGACCTTGATGTGGATCCTGATTGGCACCATAACATCGATGATTATTGCTCTGCTGATATTTGTAGGATGGATCATATATTATCGACGAAATTGTTTTGGGCGACCATATTCTTCTACCTTGATGACTCAGGAAATTCTCAGCCTGCTATCCCACGTTACGGTTGGGAAAATGAATTTATAGTTCTGGTTTATCAAATAGTTTGTGTGTTTAACCTTAGCAATTGTCAGGTCTGAGGAAGTCCAGAAAGGTCTGAGGGCTGGCTGTGAGTGGCTAGTCCGGTCCAACCCCAAATGGTGGATCAGTAACCTAAGTGACGTCTGTAATGGAACCTGATTCTAGACTGAAGAAGGAGGTCCCTGATGACTCATGTTTTCTGGGGAAGTGCTGTGGCTTAAGCCCAGCCATAAATCTGCCACAGCGTCGTTAGCTCCCCCCCTTCCTCCCCTCACTCCCGGAGGGATGGGGAGGAGAATCGAAAGAATCTAACTACCACAGGTTGAGATAGGAACAGTCCAGTAACTAAGGTATAACACAAATCACTACTGCTACCACCAATAATAATAATGAGAAGGGAAACAACAAGGGAAGAGAATACAACTGCTCACCACCCACCGACCGATACCAAGCCCAACCAAGCAGTGAACTAACTCTTCCGGGTCCCTGCCCCCAGTTTTTAAATCCTGGGCATGACATGCTGTGGTATGGAATAACCTCTTTGGTCAGTTCGGGTCAGGTGTCCTGTTTCTGCTTCCTCCCGGCTTCCTCTCCTCCCTGGCAGAGCATGAGACTCAGAAAGTCTTTGGTCAGACCAAAACATTACGAAGCAGTAACTGAAAACACTGGTGTTATCAGCGCTGCTCCCAGACCCAAAATCAAAAACACAGCGCTGCACCAGCTACCAAGAAGGAGAAAAATGACTGCTGCTGCTGAACCCATGACAGTATCCACCCCTTATTCCATACCATTCACGCCATGCTCAGATCCCATATTTTCAATATACCATCACATGTATATACATACATCCACACACACACAGAGGGAGAAAGATCATCCCTCAGTGCATGGACCAATCCCTATAAAGCTGCTCAGTCCATCCAGTCCATGATGTCGGGCTCCATCTTTTGTAACAGCCTTTCAGAGCAGGGGAGGCTGTGTGCAGTGTTCACACTCGTGAATAACCTGGGCAATAGTGTCCATTGCTAAGTCCACCCCTCAATCATGAGTCCATCTGTATGCTGCATCTCTTCCCTGATGGCCTGAGATGTCATGGGCCCACCAGACTCAAAGTAATTCACCATCCCCTCCAGCAGTTTCTGCAGCTTGTCATTGGGGACTCCATACAGCTGCCTTCCATCTCCGACGCTTCCAAAGCACTGGAGGGGCCCAGTGGACTAGATACCTGCCCACACTGTCCCACACGCCCTTCCACTCATGACTCTCCAGCCTTGGGGAATATCTCTTGGCCATCCTACATTGTTGTCTAGCCCCAGAAAAGGCCCACATCCCAGAAAAGGCCCACACCCCACTCTGCTTAAGTCTCGGGACCAGACAAAATGGTTGTGGGTAAAACACACTGTATGTGTGCCAACATGGTGATCCCCATCACAATCAGCAGGCAGATCTCAAGGGTACCCAAAGGCCTTACAAAACCGACAGAACTCTCAAATGAGGCTGCTGTACTTCTCACTGGGGCTGGTCCAGCTGCTGTGATTGCCAGCTCTCTCACCACCAGATGCTATTTGTCTGAGTCCAGATCTTCCCTCTTTACCTTGCTGGGAAGCACTTTGTGGTCTCTGGCATCCTCCTGGGGCTCTGGCTCACAGGGCTCTGGGGGCAGTTGCTGGGGAATGCTCTCGGCCCCTGCGGGGCTGGGCTCCGCGGCGGGGCTCAGCTTCTCCGCCATCTCCTCCCGCAGCTTGGCAGCCTCGGGGCTTGGCTCCTGGTCCCTGGGGCCATGCTCATGGGCCATTTCGGCTGCCGGTGGCTCCCGGGGCCACCCACCCTCTGCTTCCCACAGCCTCATGAAGATGGAGGCGAGGACGAGGGCCAGGACGGTGAAGAGCAGCTGAACTGCCAGGTACAAGTCCACGCCCACATCCGCCCCCCCGCTTTTGGAGCCCACCTGTATTACAGGCCATTCCAATAAAGTACAATGAAACAATAACCTTAGCCCAAGCCTCACATCTGAGAAACACTAAGACAGCAAATAGCGGCGGTAAGTAAGGTATAACAGGCTGAAACCGTGAACTCAAGAGAATCAAGAGCAACAGCTTTGGGAGCCAATAAATCAGCATTGTGACAAGTGACTATTAATCCTGTCATTATCTCAACCCTTCATGCCCCACGTTGGGTGCCAAAAATAACTGTCGTGGTTTAAGCCTCTCAGCCACGCAGTTTGTCCACTCACTCCCCCCTCTTTCTCCTCCCAACTCCCGGGGGGATGGGGAGGAGAATCAAAAGAATGCAACTCCCACAGGATGATATAAGAATAGTTTAGTAACAAAGGTATAACACAAATCTCTACTGCTACCACCAATAATAATAATGACCAAGGAAATACACGGAAAGAGAATACAACTGCTCACCACCCGATACCAAGCCTGACCCAGCAGAGAACCCCCCACCCTTCCGTGTCTCTGCCCTCCATTTTTACATCCTGGGCATGACATGCTGTGGTATGGAATAACCTCTTTGGCTAGTTTGGGTCAGGTGTCCTGTCTCTGCTTCCTCCCGGCTTCCCCTCCTCCCTGGCAGAGCATGAGGCTCAGAAAGTCCTTGGTCTGACCAAAACATTACGAAGCAGTAACTGAAAACACTGGTGTTATCAGCGCTGTTCCCAGGCCCAAAATCAAAAACACAGCTCTGCACCGGCTACTAAGAAGGAGAAAAATGACTGCTACTGCTGAACCCAGGGCAGCCTTAGCTTTCGTAACCTTGTCCCCAGCTTCGAAGACAACATCCCTGTATTCTTCCAGGCTGTCTGTCCTTGCTTCTACCATTTATAAGCCTCTTTTTTCCCTCAAAATTTCCTCAGCAGCTCCTTATCCGTCCAAGGAAGTCTCCTGGCCCTCCTGCTTCACTTCCTTCTAGATGGGATGCAACACTCCTGAGCTTATAGTAGGTGATCATTGTGGTTTAAGCCTCTCAGCCACGCAGTTCACTCACTCACTCCCTCCTCTTTCTTTCCCCTACTCCCAGAGGGATGGGAAGGAGAATCCAAAGAATGTAACTCCCACGGGTTTAGATAAGAACAGTCCAGTAGCTAAGGTATAACACATACCACTACTGCTACCACCAATAATAATAATGGTAAGGGAAATACAAGGAAAGAGAATGCAACTGCTCACCACCAGGTACCAAGCCTGACCCCGCAGCGAACCCCCCTCTTCCGGGTCTCTGCTCTCCATTTTTTTGGCATGACGTGCTGTGGTATGGAATACCCCTTAGGTCAGTTTGGGGCAGGTGTCTTGTTTCTGCTTCCTCCCAGCTTCCCCACCTCCCTGGCAGAGCATGAGACTCAGAAAGTCTTTGGTCAGACCAAAACATTACGAAGCAGTAACTGAAAACACCAGTGTTATCAGCGCTGTTCCCAGGCTGAAAGTCAAAAACACAGCACAGCACCAGCTACCAAGGAGAAAAATGACTGCCACTGCTGAACCCAGGACAGTGATCCTTGCATAGCAACCAACAGTCTTGGGCCCCCCTGCCGTCTAGGGCTATATCCCATGGAACCTTACTAAGCAGGCTCCTGAAGAGGCCAAAGTCTGCTCTCTTGAGGTCCAGGGTAGTGAGCTCGCTGCACGCTCCTCTTATTGAACTCTGTGGTGGGGGGCGAGGGCAGGCCCGTGGATTCTCTGACTGAAGGCATGAAGTTAGAACTCGTACTTGAAGATATTAAAGTTTATCCTTGAAGAATGAGGCACTGAAGGTATCCGGATGGGAAAGCAGAAGGCATCTGGACTGGAAAGCAGAAAGCATCCGGAGATGATAAATGGGCAGCGGTAAAGGGAGAAGCGAGATGGGTGGGAATGTAGATGTATTGTGTGCTTTCCTGGTGGTGTATGTGCCAGATCGAGACCAACAGTAGGAAGGTATCTCGTATGCTTTTATCAAAAGATATCAAGCAAACGGTAACAGACTTGGAACCCATATATAACTCACTTTATGTAGTCTCTTTGTAATAGTTATGTACTAGCGGTTAGCAAATATAAGTATGTCCGTGTTTCTACTGACCCTTGCAGACCTTTATAGACACTGCTGGCCACTTCTTCCAATACAGGTGGCCCACCTGCATTGGAATGAGTGTGCATTTTGATCAGTACAAAAGCCCAAGCCTCATGCTATGTGGGGGAGGCAGAGTCTCCGTGGGGACGTCCGCTGAGGTTGAGCCTGCCACCTTGCACTGCGATGATGATGCTTGGAGCTGGATTCTTGATTGTCTTCACAGGGTCATTACACCGCATTCTGTACGTGGGACTGTATAGTTGGAATAATGATTGTCTGGATTTTGTGTTTCAAAGGCTGTAGTTGTGTGGAGTGTGTTTATGGGATCCCATGCGTATGTGTGTGTGCATGTTGAGGGAAGATGGTGTTCTGCGTATATTTTTTTATCGGGTTCACATAAAAGTTTTTAATGGGTAGCAGATTAACATTTTGGGTAAGAAAGGGTTAATGCAAATGTTCAGTTGCCAGCATTTATGGCTGGTGCTCAGCAGGCAGGCAGCTGTAGCTGCTGTTGAGCAGGCAGGAATTTATGGCTGCTGCAAGCAGGCCGGATGGCAAAGCGGGGTGAGCGTCTTCAGTAACCACATTCAAAAGAAGCTGCCCTCTGACTCGGCTCCCAGTGCACCACTGGTGGAACAGCCAGGATGGATACCAGAGCCTTGGAGTGAAAAAAAAAAAACAAACAGAAAAAAAAAAAACCAACCTCTCGATCTGCTGAAGTATTGGAGCAGTTTGTAGAGACACAAAGAAAGCCTAAAGAGCCCTGCAACACACTGGGTGCAGGGGAGGAGGCCTGCTTAGTGTGTTAAAAGTAACCTGGGGGTGAATCAAACACTTGGAGGAAAAGATAGATCAGTTGAAACAAGAAATGCTAACTGAAAAAGCAAGAGGGGTAGCACACCCACAAGCTTTACCAACCGCCACCCAAGCAGCATCAGGGTGGCAGAAACAAAACAAAACAAAAAAAAAATGTGTAATAACACAGCAAACTCCTTGACTGTTAACAACGTGAAGTTTACTTCTGCAGCTGCTTCACATTCCTTTTTCATCAGAATGCCTTTGCTTTAAGGAAGTGCTTTAACCTGTCTTACTTCTCAAGAACTGATAACCTGCGGGAGGGGGTATATTTGTGTCCTCCTACCTACAGGCCCATGGCGTCTGACTGCAAAGTTTGTAAAGACTTGCCATGAGCTGGACAGATGAGTGGAAGAACCTGATGCCTCAGCTATAAGAGCTGACCGTAAATACCCCAAGCAGAATGAGATAGAAGAAGAGGAAAAAGAATGATTGCAAAACTTCACTTGGGGGCAAATGAAAAGTAACAGCTTGAATATGTGTGCTTGTAAAGTAGCTATTATTAGAGGCTATGATTTTGTGTATAAAACCACCTGTATTTACTAGCCAGTTGCTAATAAGAAACTACACTTTGTATTGTATGGATTTGTTACTTGTAAAACAGGTGTTAGAGCATGCAAATTCGCAGCAGCTTCTAGAAAATGCTAAGGCAAAAGCTAGTGTCCTGGGTTCAGCAGCAGCAGTCATTTTTCTCCTTGGTAGTTGGAGCAGTGCTGATAACACCAGTGTTTTCAGTTGCTGCTTGGTAATGTTTTGGTCTGACCAAGGACTTTCTGAGTCTCATGCTCTGCCGGGGAGGAGGGGGGTGCCGGGAGGAAGCAGGGACGGGGCGCCTGACCCAAACTGACCAAAGAGCTATTCCATGCCACAACACATCATGCCCAAGATGTAAAATACTAGGGGCAGGAACCCGGAAGTCTCTCTCTCTCTCGGCTCAGTAGGGTGGTGAGCGGTTGTATTCTCTTCCCTTGTATTTCCCTGGTCATTATTATTATTGGTGGTAGCAGTAGTGATTTGTATTATACCTCAGTTACTGGACTGTTCTTATCTCAACCCGTGGGAGTTACATTATTTCGGTTCTTCTCCCCATTTCCCCCCCCCATCGGAATGCGGGGGGAAGATTGGGAGAAGTGAAATTTACAACTTAAACCACGACAGCTAGAAAGATTCTAATACAATGGTACTGTTATAAAGCAGACAATGGAACAAATTAAGAGGGTGAGAGAACTCCACTGGTAAGAAATTTCTTTGCTGGTCCCTCACTGCCACTAGCATCTTCAACATGCTGCTGCACCCCGTAGTAGCTATACTGCTAATGTAAATCTGTATGTGCTTTGCCATAGTAGCAATTTGTGACTGGATGAAGCAGGTGAAACTCTGCATTGACAATGAGGTGCAAGGACTGAGGTTGGCCAAATGCCTCCTACCACAGTCAAGGGCAAGACTGGGTTGGCCTCTGTGTTTGCCACCAAGAAGAACGTTTAGCTCCACTGTTGGCTGTAACCCAGCAGGCGTTGAGCAGTGGGGACACATGCCATGCCAGACCTTCATGTGAGAGATGGCCTCCCCTGTTATCAGAGAGCCATCCAGTGGAAGAGCCAACGGTGTTTACAGATGGCTCAGGCAAAACCGGAAAAGCTGTTATTGTGTGAAAAGAAAATTCACACTGGCAGCACCTAATAGAATATCAAGAAGGATCACCCTAAGTAGTAGAGCTTGGAGCAATAGCAATGGTATTTCAACATTTTCCTGGCCCATTTAACATTGTTACTGACTCTGCTTACGTAGCCGGGGTGGGACAATGATTAGACAAAGCACTTTTGGGACAAGTGTCCAATGAAAAGTTGTTTGGGATCCAAAAATTAGTATGGCTAACAATACAAAAATGGAGACATTGCTATTATATTATGCATGTTAAGAGTCATACCACCCTCACAGGTTTTTTAGTGGAGGGTAGTGCAAAGGCAGATGCACTAGTATCTGCGGTTGCCCTTGGACCTGTCCCCAATATAAAACAACAAGCGCAAGCATCTCATCAATTTTCCATGAAGGCTCTCATGCTCTACAGCAACAGTTTAAAATTTCCAATAGTGAAGCATGTGCCATCGTTGCTGCCTGCCCTGACTGTCTAGTTGTCATGGGTTCAGCAGCAGCAATCATTTTTCTCCTTCTTGGTAGCTGGTGCAGCACTGTGTTTTTGATTTCAGGCCTGGGAACAGTGCTGATAACACCAGTGTTTTCAGTTACTGCTTGGTAATGTTCTGGTCTGACCAAGGACTTTCTGAGCCTCATGCTCTGCCAGGGAGGAGGGGAAGCCGGGAGGAAGCAGAGACAGGACACCTGACCCAAGCTGACCAAAGAGGTTATTCCATGCCACAGCACGTCATGCCCAGGATGTGAAAAATTGGGGGCAGGAACCCGGAAGTCTCTCTCTCTCTCGGCTCAGTCGGGTGGTGAGCGGTTGTATCCTCTTCCCTTGTATTTCCCTAGTCATTATTATTATTGGTGGTAGCAGTAGCGATTTGTGTTATACCTGAGTTACTGGACTGTTCTTATCTCAACCCGTGGGAGTTACATTCTTTTGATTCTTCTCCCCATTCCCCCCCCCATCGGAGTGGGGGGGGAAGAAAGAGGGAGAAGTGAGTGAACGGGCTGTGTGAGATTTACAGCTTAAACCACGACATAGGGCTAACTGTATCAAGGGTGTTTATGATGAGTCTTGCACACCTTCAAGGGAACCTAATTGTAAAATTACTTCTCTGAAGTGCCTGTATACAAATGCACGTACCATAGGAAATAAACAGGATGAAATGAAAATCTGTGTGCGGTTGCAAGGCTATGATCTCATTGCAATTACTGAGACATGGTGGGATAGCTCACATGACTGGAATGTTGTCATGGAAAGCTATGTACTCTTTAGAAAGGACCGGTTAGAGAGGCAAGGTGGCGGAGTTTTGTCCTAGGATCAGCAATAGCAGTCATTTTTTCTCCTTCTTAGTAGCTGCTGCAGTGCTGTGGTTTTGACTTTCAGCCTGGGAACAGCGCTGATAACACCAATGGTTTTAGTTGTTGCTAAGTAATGTTTACTCTGACCAAGGACTTTCTGAGTCTCATGCTCTGCCAGGGAGGAGGGGAAGCTGGGAGGAAGCAGAGACAGGACACCTGATCCAAACTAGCCAAAGAGGTTATTCCATACCACAGCACATCATGCCCAGTATATAAACTGGGGGGAGATACCCGGTAGGCCCAGATTGCTGCTTGGGTCAGGCTGGGTATCGGTTGGCAGGTGGTGAGCAATTGTATTCTCTTCCCTTGTTATTTCCCTTATCCTTATTATTATTGGTGGTAGCAATAGTGGTTTTGTATTATACCTAAGTTACCGGGATGTTCGTATCTCAACCCATGGGAGTTACATTCTTTCAATTTGCCTCCCCATCCCTCCAGGAGCAAAGGAAGGAAGAAGAGGGAGAGTGAGCGAGCGGCTGCATGGTTCTGAGTTACCAGCTGGGCTTAAATCACAACAAGCTGCTCTTTATGTCAGAGAGCAACTGGAATGTATCAAGCTCTACCGAGGGACAAATGAACGAGTTGAGAGTCTATGGGTGAGAATTAAGGGACAGACTAATATGGGGGACATTGTTGTGGGTGTTAACTATAGGTCACCTAATCAGGAGGAGGAACTTGATGAGGCTTTCTATGTGAGCTGCTCGTTCACTCCCCCCCTTCCTCCACCCCCCCACTCCCAGAGGGATGGGGAGGAGAATCGAAAGAATGTAACTCCCACGGGTTGAGTTGCACATTAATCTGTCGTGGTTTAAGCCATAAATCACGCAGCCTGCTCACTCAATCCCCCTCTTTCTCCCCCCCCCACACCGGGGGGGGGGGGGAATGAGGAGAAGAATGTAACTCCCACGGGTTGAGATAAGAACAGTCCAGTAACTAAGGTATAACACAAATCACTACTGCTACCACAATAATAATAATGACCAGGGGAAATACAAGGAAAGAGGATACAACTGCTCACCACCCGATGACTGAGCCGTGAACTCCCTCTTCTGGGTTCCTGCCCCCAGTTTTTTTCATCCTGAGCATGACGTGCTGTGGTATGGAATAACCTCTTTGGTCAGTTTGGGTCAGGTGTCCTGTCCCTGCTTTCTCCCGGGTTAACCTCCACCCTGGCAGAGCATGAGACTCAGAAAGTCCTTGGTCAAACCAAAACATTCTAAACTGTAACTAAAAACATTGGTGTTATCAGCATTGTTCCCAGGCCAAAGTCAAAACACAATGCTGCACCAGCTACTAATACAGAGAAAAATGACTGCTGCTGCTGAACCCATGACACCAACCCTATCCTATTTTGTTCTAGTCTAGACTTTTCTAACTAATGGGAGACCCAAATGCTAATCAATCCTGACACAGAGAGGCGCCTTTTGGTTTAAGTAGGGTCACAGGATAGAAAGAGAGGATAGGAAAGCCACAGTAGTCAAGACATGAATAAATGCATTCTCCTGGTATGGTGGTGGTTTTGTCAAGAATCATGGGCTTGGATGGTGCCTGTATTCACAGGGCAAGGGAAGGAAGGAAAAATTAAAATGCTCCTTCAGACAGAGAAAAATAAACTTTGGAACAGCAGACATGCATTAAAGCGGTACAGGAAAGCATGATTTCACAGGTCAAGTGTTATTACCATGGCTTCTGTATCCAAGTTTAACCTCACTTTTATCTCCCAAAAACCCTGGTAAAAGGTAAACTGCTGCTGGCCAAAACCATGGACATATTGTCCAGGAAGCATAATGTTTAGGGAGTATTTAAAATATAATATGCAATATATTGAGATGGTAAAGTGTAAATATCACAGATTCTTGTACCAACGTAACCAAAGTAGAGATTACAAATCTTGAATTTAGAGGGCTGCCTTCTAGCTAAGCCTTTGTTACTCCCATGCAAATGCCAAATGAGGAAGGTTATTGAGGTAGTTCCTCCTCTCCAAACCATATGCAAAGCCATCACAATAGATCAAAGTCCAGGAAAATCCAATTGCTTTCCTTCCTAGTGCATGAAAGGAGTATAACGGCACAGCTACTGCATTCGCAGTTGACAATGTACAAAGCAGCTCAGTTAGCTACTTCAGTCTCAGTACATCTATTCCTGACCTAACAGCTTGTCGTGGTTTAAGCTGTAAATCTCACGCAGCCTGTTAACTCACTTCTCCCTCTCTCTTCCCTCCCACTCCAATGGGGGGGGGGGTGGGGAGAAGAATCGAAAGAATGTAACTCTCACGGGTTGAGATGAGAACAGTCCAATAACTGAGGTATAATACAAATCACTACTGCTACCACTAATAATAATAATAATGACCAGGGAAATACAAGGGAAGAGGATACAACTGCTCACCACCCAACTGAGCCGAGAGAGATGAGAGACTTCTGGGTTCCTGCCCCCAGTATTTTACATCCTGGGCATGACATGCTGTGGCATGGAATAGCTCTTTGGTCAGTTTGGGTCAGATGGCCTGTCTCTGCTTTCCTCCTGGCTTCCCCTCCTCCCCGGCAGAGCATGAGGCTCAGAAAGTCCTTGGTCAGACCAAAACATTACCAAGCAGTAACTGAAAACACTGGTGTTATCAGCACTGCTCCAGCTACCAAGGAGAAAAATGACTGCTGCTGCTGAACCCAGGACACAGCTTTAGCAAAAAACTTTACTGTTTTGTTGGGGTTTATTCATTTTAAAATATTCAATTTTGCCAATTGACAACAACACTCAAGCAGAAACAAAATTCTATGTCTTACTACAGTAAAATACTTTGAAGAAAAAAAAAAAGGGGTGAAAATGTATTCCCTCAAATCATTGTACCTGTTTATCTACCAGAGATTATTTTTCATACAATCTAATTTGAATGCTGGTTAGCATTTGAGATACACGTACTCTGAAATACGGAAACCAAGCACAGAGCACTGCAAGTTTCCAGCTATTTCAGCTCTGGACAATACTTAGAAGCAGACAGACACTTTGTACTGAACTTCACAAACAATTACCCTATTTTTCAACCAGAAGAATGTTTAACTTGGTCCTTGTACACATGGCCAGATGCACGGACTTCAGAACATCCTCTTTGCTGTAGCTGGTTTATTCATCAAACCCAGGCCTTTCTACCAGTGAACAAAATTCCCCCAACAGCTCTAGGAGGAAAAGATCAAGGATAACATGCACACAACTAATAACACAAGGTTTTATGTCTGCATCAATCCTAGCTGAGTTCCCATGGATTCAAGTAGGATGAATTTTTTTTCTCATGAAGAGAAACTCTTCTAGATAAGATAAAACTCTTCTACATAAGATAAAATAAGGCACTTATTTTAGCAAAGGTGAACAAGAAGAATATTCTTTCATCCGACAATTACCTCTGTCTGCTTTTATTCTCCCCAAATCTCTTCTTTCTTTCCTCATTTCTTTTTGTAATTATAGTTCTTAATCTCTGCAGTACTTTCTCCTAAGGAAACCCATTACCCAGCTAGGCAGGCTTTCACTTTTAAGTCATTACTATTTTACCTGCTAACGCTGCTGACAAAGCAGTAATTGATGACAGTGCTGGCAAATAATTTAATTAAGATACACTGGAGAAGTTCACACTTTATGTCCTCCACTGCTTCACATTTAGAAATACATTACTGCAGTTCAGTATTTAAACAAGAAAAATTGTTCATAAGAATTACATGGGCATAATCCTAATATAGCATACAGATCCCATCATCAGTATGATCCATTTGTCATGTCTGACCCAGGCTGCAACCAAGTCTGATAGCTTTTTTAATGAACATATTATAGTGCACAACTAAATATTATTGCCATGGTGTGAGGGGTCATCTGTAGTAAGAACTTCTAGAGCGGGAAAATGTCAGATACTATTGCAGGCAAATGCACATGCACACAGAGTTTAATAGAAAGCATTTGTCCTCTAATGAAAAACTGTTAATTGTGTACCTGTAACCTTGTAGGACATTTCCCTGTACAGAGTTAGATCTTCTCCATTAACCAGCACCAGCTGAGGACACTTCTCTTTAGCATCCTTGACAGACATCAGTTTTCTTAACTCCAAGCTTTCTGTCTTCATAGTTAAAGGTAATTACAATGTATTTCTGATGCACACCTAAAAAGAAAGGTTAAATGGTTTTTAAACTTTAGATTTCTTGGTGCTTCACAGATGATCACAGGACTTTCATGCTGCTGCAAAGCATATGCTTTGATCCAAACGCAATATTGCAGAGCAAGCAAACAAGCCCGCACAAATCTTATTTACAAGACTGTGAGAAGGACAGATCTCGATTTAGATTACTGGATGGCAAGAACATTTTAAAACCTTATAGATATTTTTTCCCACTGTAATATTACTCTTAATTTGGGGCCTTTTCAGGCAATCTTACCCATGAAAGTTCTCTTTATGTAACAGTTATTTTACAATGTACTTTCTCCACTGATCATAGACACTACTGCCTGCCTCACATTTCTTCTTAACTTCTGGACAGAATAAAGCGTGCCTTAAGCATGACTATGTCAAAAGGCTCAGGCTCATCTGTGGAGCTCAGTCCTCACTGTGCCCACATACATTACAAACCAGCTTCAATCCCCAGAACCACTTACACATGTCGACAAGTGCCTGTACGTGAGCTCAGAAGGATTTATTAATCTTGTAGGTACAGCTACATGGCATCTACACTGCACTTTGCTCGTTTTGGATGTGGTGTATCTTACTACAGAGACATGTCCTTATTTTCTTCTGCCTGAATACACAACCCCCAAATTAACAGCGAAGTAACTCATACCTAAAGGCTTGTCTCTTAATTCAGGATTACAGATCATTTCTACTTGTGTGTAAAAACAGTCCAAGTCAACATGCACAATCACTGCTTACTGCGCTTCTTGCCAATACAGACTTGTTCTGGCCTGCTGCAAGGACAGTAAATGAACAGATTAAAAATCACCAGCTACCTTACATGTGATGTCACCATTAAAAAAATAATAAACCATAATAAACAAATATTACAACAAAATAAAATTTACGATTTTATACTAATTCTTGTGCTGTATTAACTCTAGGCTGCTGACACCGATTCCGGGGTTCGGCCGCGGAAGCAGGCGCCGGGCGAGCGTTCCGCCGGATGCGCGCGCAGCCCACACTCCAGACCTCGAGCAGCCCGCCACGGCCGCCATCGCCAGGCTGTCCCGGCCCTGTCTGGGAAAAATAAGGCTTTTGTTGCCGGAGGCCGGGCGAACCTTTTCTCCACTCGTTCTTCCTTCTCGGGCCCCGCTCCCGGTGCATGGAGAAGCAGGGCAGGATGGACTGCCCCGCGCTACCCTTGGGTTGGAAGAAGGAAGAGGTGATCCGCAAGTCGGGCCTCAGCGCCGGCAAGAGTGATGTATACTACTTCAGGTACGTGCTGGCGAGACCGCCCGGCCCGTGACAGTCCGCTCCCCCGGCGGGACGGGTTCAGCGCCAGAGCTCCTCTGCCCCTCCCCGACCTCACCACCTACTCCCCTAGTTCCCCCCTCGTTAGGGGCGGTGGGGAACGTCGGGGCCGGTCCTCTCCCACTGCCCGCCTGTCAGGGGCCGCAGGGAGTCCTGGTCCGCTCCCGCCGGCCCACCTGTTAGAGGGCCGGTCCTCTCTCGCTGTCTGCCTGCCAAGGAGGTGCCGCTCCCTCTCGCCGCGGCTCGGCTGCTGGGAGCGGCTGGAGGCCTCAGTCCGCTCCTGCCGCCCGCATGTTGGGGGCCGGTCTCCGCACACCCGCTTATTGGGGGGGAGGGGGGTGAGACTAGTGCCCTCCCGGCGCAGCTTCCCTTGTCAGGAGGGTGGGGCCAATGCCCATCTCACCGCCTCTTGTTAGGGGCCATTAGGAGGAAACTGTCCTCAAGGCGAAGTTGAAGAGAGTGTCAGTGCAGGGAGAGGAACGGATGAACTGCGCCCGCAGGGCGGGCTGGAGGCCAGACTCCCCTGGCCGGTGCAGAAGCCCCGGGCCGGCAGCCGTGCCTTTTGCTTTGTAGGAGCTGCCGGTTGCTTGTAGCCATGCCCCACGGTTCCCTGCCACTATTGGGCGACTACTGGCCCGGGGCTGGCCAGCTGTAGGGCAGACAGCCGGGCTTATAAGGACCCCCTCGGCCCAGTTTTCCTTTGGGAGGCAAGTGTTAGTGCTGCTGCACATTGGTCCTTGAGAATCCTCTAGAGCCTTGTTGTTCAGCAGAGCAGGGTCAGTCTAACCCCCATGCATTCAAATCAAGTCAGAGTTGCCATAATCTTACCCAGGATGCCCTACCAAAATAGTTTGGTCATATGTTGGGGACACACACACCCCCCCACCCCCCACAGTGAAGTCATGAGGAAGCTTACCATTAGTAATAACAATTGAAATTTTAGCAAAAATAGAGCATGTGAAAATTGGAGAAATCTTGCCACTGCTAAATGTTCTAATTACTACTGCACAGGTTATAGTAAAACCAAGAGAAGCAACATCAATTTAATTTTGTTTTGCCCTCCCACTTGCTTTCAGAAACTGAAGATAGTTCTCAAGGCAGAAATCAAGTAAATTCTGAAGTCTTGTTTTTAGGCTGTGCTTCTGTAAGTCCAGCCTGCTGCACAGCAGAGGAAGCTGTCTTCTGCAACAGCTAACCCCTTGTCCACAGCACCTCTATTTATAGTTCTGTATGCCTCTGATGAGCCACACTTGAAACCTCTCCCTAACGCTGCTGTTTCCGAGCAGGCCTAGCAGTCTCCTTTTGTTGCAGTGAATGGATTTGGTCTTCCTGCTGACTGGCTGGAGAAGCAGGAAATCATGCTCACTCCCTTTCTGATGCCAGCTAACGGCAAAGTCAGTTTCTGTTGGTGTTGAGTATGGCATCGTTTGACCCATCACATGTTGCTGCTGAGAAAAATAAAATATCTGATAAAAGGATTGCTAGATATAGAGGAGGAATATTGATTTTCTGTGAGCTTTTTGAATGAATCCGATTGAAAACTAGACAGATTCTGGTTTTGTCTGGCCACTGTTCTCTGACTTGTGCTCCCAACCATATGCTAATATTGTGGCAGATGATTGGGTAGCATCTGTCATGTATCTGTCTCTGCAGCTGCCTTTCCTTTCTTCAGTGCTGCCTTGTGAAGCCTGTCTTGAAGATTACACTCGAGTCCAGTTTGAATCCTGTTTTCTGGAGGGCTCCCGGTTTTCTGTATATTGCTAAATTGAACTTTCTGCAGAGGATTATTCTTTCCAAAATTAAATGCCAGACTTTTCACAATACAGACAGTCACTGCTGACTCTGTTGGAAGTTTGAGCTGTAAATTTCACTTCTCCCTCCCTTTCCCCCCCCCCAATCCGATGGGGGGGAAATGGGGAGAAGAACCGAAAGAATGTAACTCCCACGGGTTGAGATAAGAACAGTCCAGTAACTGAGATATGATACAAATCACTACTGCTACCACTAATAATAATAATAATGACAAGGCAAATACAAGGGAAAAGGATACAACCGCTCGCCGCCCGACCGAGCCGGGAGAGAGACAGAGAGAGCCACTTCCGGGTTCCTGCCCCCAGTATTTTACATCCTGGGCATGACGTGCTGTGGTATGGAATAGCTCTTTGGTCAGTTTGTGTCAGGCGCCCTGTCTCTGCTTCCTCCCAGCTCCCCCTCCTCCCTGACATAGCATGAGGCTCAGAAAGTCCTTGGCCAGACCAAAACATTGCCAAGCAGTAACTGAAAACACTGGTGTTATCAGCGCTGCTCCCGGGAACGAAATTAAAAACACAGTGCTGCACCAGCTACCGAGAAGGAGAAAAATGACTGCTACTGCTGAACCCATGACAATCCACCCCTTATTCCATACCATTCACGTCATGCTCAGATCCCACATTTTCAGTATACCATTGCATGTGTATGTATACATCCACACACCACTGCAGAAAGGGAGAGAGATCATCCCTTAGTGCATGGACCAATCCCTACAAAGCTGCTGAGTCCATCCAGTCCATGATATTAGGCTCCATCTTTTGCAACAGTCTTTCAGAGCAGGGGAGGCTGTGTGCAGTGTTGGATTGTTGCCTGCTGATGCTGATTTTTCCTTTACTGCAGAACTCGTCTGGATTCATCAAAGTTCGTTCTTTGTTGGGATGATGGTCTGAGGGTCAGTCGCAGATGACTTGAAGACATCTAGTTGATGGGCTATAAAAATATTACATAGCAAGCAACAGTATGCAATTGAGTTCATTGGCTGTTTTCTCCTAAAATCAGATCTCCTTGAGGTACACATCGGACTTCCCCATCTTCCCGCATTACTCACCAAGTATATCCGGGTCCCTGAGCAAAAGCAATCCCACGAGTGGGTTTGCCTTTACCTGAAGCAGGAATAACCCAGACTGTCTTCCCCAGCAAATTCTTTATGTGCACCACAGGAACGTTGTCCCCCTCCACAGTATGTAGAAGTTCTGACTGGGCTGGACCAGCCCTGTTGGCAGATCCTCTGGTGTTGACCAACCAGGTGGCCTTTAATAAATGTGTATCCCAATGTTTGAAAGTCCCACCACCCATTGCTCTCAGTGTAGCTTTTAATAACCCATTGTACCGTTCCATTTTCCCAGAGGCTGGTGCATGGTAGGGGATGTGATATACCCATTCAATGCTATGCTCTTTGGCCCAAGTATCTATCAGGCTGTTCCGGAAATGAGTCCCATTGTCTGACTCAATTCTCTCTGGTGTGCCGTGTCACCACAAAATCTGTTTCTCAAGGCCCAGGATAGTGTTTCAGGCAGTGGCGTGGGGCACAGCGTATGTTTCCAACCATCCGGTGGTTGCTTCCACCATGGTAAGCACATGACGCTTGCCTTGGCGGGTTGGTGGGAGTGTAATATAATCAATCTGCCAAGCCTCCCCATATTTGTACTTCAGCCATCATCCTCCATACCAAAGAGGCTTTAACCGTTTAGCCTGCTTAATTGCAGCACATGTTTCACGGTCATGAATAACCTGGGCAATAGTGTGCATTGTTAAGTCCACCCCTCGATCACAAGCCCATCTGTATGTTGCATCTCTGCCCTGATGGCCTGAAGTGTCGTGGGCCCACTGGGCCAAAAATAATTCACCCTTATGTTGCCAATCTAAGTCCATCTGAGCCACTTCAATCTTAGCAGCTTGATCCACTTGTTGGTTGTTCTGGTGTTCCTCAGTAGCCCGACTCTTGGGTACATGAGCATCTACGTGGCGTACCTTGACCACCAGGTTTTGCACTCGGGCAGCGATGTCTTGCCACAGTGCAGCAGCCCAGATGGGTTTACCTCTGTGTTGCCAGCTGCTCTGCTTCCATTGCTGCAACCACCCCCACAGGGCATTTGCCACCATCCATGAGTCAGTATAGAGATAAAGTACTGGCCACTTTTCTCGTTCAGCAATGTCCAAGGCCAGCTGGATGGTTTTGACCTGGGGAAACTGACTCGATTCACCCTCCCCCTCAGCAGTTTCTGCAACTTGTCGTTGAGGACTCCATATTGCTGCCTTCCATCTATGGTGCTTTCCCACAATGCGACAGGACCCGTCAGTAAACAAGGCATATTGCTTTTCACTTTCTGACAGTTCATTATATGGTGGGGCCTCTTCAGCACGCATCACTCCTTCCTCCTCTGGTGACCTTCCAAAACCTTTGCCCTCTGTCCAGTCCATGATGTCTTCTAGAATTCCCGGACGACTGGGATTTCCTACTCGAGCTCGTTGTGTAATTAATGCAGCCCACTTACTCCATGTAGCATCAGTTGCATGATGTGTAGAGGAGACCCGGCCTTTAAACCTCCAGCCCAGCACGGGCAACCGGGGTGCCAGGAGGAGCTGTGCTTCAGTGCCAATCACTTCCGAAGCAGCTCGAACCCCTTCATAGGCTGCCAATATCTCTTTTTCAGTTGGGGTATAGCTGGCCTCAGATCCTTTGTATCCCCGACTCCAAAAGCCGAGGGGTCGACCTCGAGTTTCCCCTGGAGCTTTCTGCCAGAGGCTCCAGGTAGGACCGTTCTCCCCAGCTGCGGTGTACAGTACATTTTTAACATCTGGCCTGGTCCGGACTGGTCCGAGGGCTACTTCACGAACTATCTCATGTTTAATTTGCTCAAAGGCTTGTTGTTGCTCAGGGCCCCATTTAAAATCATTTATCTTCCCGGTCACATAATAGAGAGGGCTTACAATCAAACTGTAATTGGGGATGTGCATCCTCCAGAACCCCACAGCACCCAAGAAAGCTTGTGTTTCTTTCTTCTTAGTTGGTGGCGACATTGCTGTTATCTTGTTGATCACATCTGTGGGGATCTGGCGATGTCCATCTTGCCATTTTATTCCCAAAAATTGAATCTCCTGTGCAGGTCCCTTGACTTACTCCATTTTATGGCAAAACCGGCTTTCAGCAGGATTTGGATTATTTTCCTCCCTTTCTCAGAGACTTCTTCTGCTGTATCACCCCACACAATAATGTCATCAGTGTATTGGAGGTGTTCTGGAGCTTGCCCCTGTTCCAGTGCAGTCTGGATCAGTCCATGGCAGATGGTAGGGCTGTGTTTCCACCCCTGGGGCAGTCGGTTCCAAGTGTACTGGACGCCCCTCCAAGTAAAAGCAAACTGTGGCCTGCACTCTGCTGCCAGAGGAATTGAGAAGAAGGCATTGGCAATATCAGTCGTGGCATACCACTTGGCTGCCTTTGTCTCCAGTTCATACTGAAGTTCTAGCATGTCTGGTACGGCAGCACTCAAGGATGGGGTAACTTCGTTCAGGCCATGATAGTCTATTGTTAGTCTCCACTCTTCGTTAGACTTTCGCACTGACCATATGGGGCTATTAAAGGGTGAGTGGGTCCTACTGATCACTCCTTGACTCTCCAGTCTATGGATCAGCTTATGGATGGTAATCAGGGAGTCTCGTTTGGTGCGATATTGCTGCCGGTGCACAGTTGTGGTCGCGACTGGCACTTGTTGTTGTTCGACCTTCAGCAACCCCACAGCAGAAGGATCCTCTGAGGGACCAGGCAAGGTGGACAGCTGCTCCATTTCCTCTGTCTCCAAAGCAGCAATACCAAAAGCCCATCGGTACCCTTTTGGGTCTTTGAAGTACCCTCTCCTGAGGTAATCTATGCCAAGAATACATGGAGCCTCTGGACCAGTCACAATGGGGTGTTTTTGCCGTTCCCTCCCAGTCAGGCTGATTTCAGCCTCCAGTACAGTCAACTCTTGGGATTCTCCTGTCACTCCAGAAATAGAAATAGGTTCCACCCCTTGACAGCTCGATGGCATCAGAGTACCCTGTGCTCTGGTATCTACTAGAGCTTTATAGTTCTGTGGAACTGATGTGCCAGGCCATCTTATCTACACAGTCCAGTAAATCCGATTGTCCCCTACCTCCACCTGGCTGGAGGCGGGGCCCCTCTAGTAGTCATCACATTGGTCACTCATGTCTTGTAGAAATGGATTATTCTTCTTTTTCACAGGAGTTGAAGTAAAATTGGCTCTTCCACTCCACCTGGGAACCTGCTCACCAGAGCCTGAAGCCGCAGCCTTCATGGGGTGATCAGACTTGACCTTTGCTCTCCTCTTCAGTTCTCGCACCCCTTCCTCCAAATCTGAAGTAGGCTTTCCATCCCACTTCATCATATCCTCTCCGTGATCCCGCAGGTAAAACCATAGGGTGGCCCGTGGTGTATAACTTCTATATCTTCTCTCTTGAACAGTGGGATGCCTTCTGTTAATAGCTGAGACGTGTGTTGGTACACGTGAGGAGCTGGATAGATCGTCTCTCAATTGTTGGAGGTCCTGGGACAGTTTTTCCACAGCTGAGATGATGGAAGGCGTGATATTATCTTCAAAATCTCGGAGTTTATAAATCATTTCATCCACTGTTGGTTGTCTTATGTCATTCCAGGTTATTGTTGCCAATGAATGGGCATATGATTGGGGTGCATTTCGTGTAAATTTCCGCCACATGGGTCATGTACATTCGACTTCCTCTGGATCTATGGGTATATCCCCAACATTCGGCTTGGTGATATAGATCATCTCTACAATAGCTGATTCTCTCAGAGACTGGATGCCTTTCTCTAGAGTAGTCCACTTGGCCGAACGACTCATAACATCATCCTTGTATGGAAACCTATCTTCACAGCTGCCAAGAGCCGCTTCAAAGGCTGAGGGACTTTTTCTCTCTTGCAATTGCTTTGTCAATTCCCCCTTCCCTGGCAAGTGATCCAGCTGTTGGCTTCCCTACCTTCTAGTTCATGACCGTCGGCCCCATTGTCCCAGCATCGGAGCAGCCAGGTGATGATGTGCTCCCCTGGCTGACGGGTAAAGTCTTTTCGCATATTCCGTAGTTCGGTTGAGGTCCGAGATCAAGAAGTCACCTCTTCCTTTTCTTCTTCTTCTTCATCATGTGGTAATAACTCCTGGTCAGATGCTGTCCCAAGTAGTGATGTTGTTTTTTTGTCTTGTTTCATCTTTCTTGCCTCTTTTTTGCTTTTCTTCTTGCCTACAGGGGCAACCGATATTGCTATGAGTTGGTCCTCTGGTTTAGCTGCAGTGATTATCACTGTGGTTTGGGTAGCCGCCGTACTTGTCACTGGGGTTTGAGTTGTGGCTGTGCCTGTCGCTGGTGGTGGTGTAGCTGCTGTACTTGGAGCTGGATTGGCTGCGCTGTCCGTTACAGTTGGAGTTTGAGTAGCTGCTGTACTTGTCCCTGGGGGTGGTGTAGTTGCTGTGCTTGGAGCTGGAGTAGCTTCACTGCCCATTACTGTTGAAGTTTGAGTAACGGCTGTGCTTGTCCCTGGGGGTGGTGTAGTTGCTGTGCTTGGAGCTGGAGTAGCTGCACTGTCCATTACTCTGCCCTCAGATCCAGAGACATTTTTTTCCTTTTGAAGATGCTGGACAGTGTTAAACAAGGCTCTGTAAGCATAAGCCAAGCCCCAGCATGTTGCCATGATTTGTCCATCTCTGGTGTGACCAGAATGATCACACACCTCCTTTAAATGTTTTACTAATTTTTCTGGGTTTTGCATTTGTTCATTGGTGAAGTTCCAAAGCACTGAAGTGGCCCACTGGCCTAGATACTTGCCCATACTATCCCACACACCCTGCCACTCATGACTATCCAGCCTTGGGGAAAATCTCTCGGCCATCCTGGATTGTGGTCTAACCCCAGACATGGCCCATACCCCACTCTGCTTAACTCTCTGGACCAGACAAAATAGTTGTGAGTACAACATATTCAGTATGTGTGCCAACATGATAATTCCCGTCACCACCAGCAGGCAGATCTCAAGGGTATCTAAAGGCCATTCAAAACCTTCAGAATTCTCAAATAGTGTTGTAAACGTCCTGGTGGGGGCGCTGGGAGCACAAAAGAATGTCTCCTTCACAGGCTGACCACCCGAGGAGGTGAAAAAACACATGTAATTGCTAAGAACTTCCATTATATACCTCCCAAAAGTATAGAGTTGGTGACCACACTGGAAACACAAACTGGTTCAATTTCATGATCACTGAGTCTATTGTATTAACAATCCGTGCGATGCAGTATAATGTAACAAGAATCTTAACCCAAAACCCAGTTCTGAAAAACGTTAAGATAAGAAGAACCGGCTGTAAGTAAAGTATCATACACTGAACCTGTGAGAACCAGAGCAACAACTTTGAGAGCCAATAAATCAGCATGGTGACGAGTGGCTATTAATCCTTGCCGTTTATCTCAACCCTTCGTGCCCCACGTTGGGCGCCAAAAAGAACTGTCGTGGTTTAAGCTGTAAATTTCCCTTCTCCCTCCTTTTCCCCCTCCCCCCCACTCCGATGGGGGGGAAATGGGGAGAAGAACCGAAAGAATGTAACTCCCACGGGTTGAGATAAGAACAGTCCAGTAACTGAGATATGATACAAATCACTACTGCTACCACCAATAATAATAATAATGACAAGGCAAATACAAGGGAAAGGATACAACCGCTCGCCGCCCGACCGAGCCGGGAGAGAGACAGAGAGAGCCACTTCCGGGTTCCTGCCCCCAGTTTTTTACGTCCTGGGCATGACATGGAATAGCTCTTTGGTCAGTTTGTGTCAGGCGCCCTGTCTCTGCTTCCTCCCAGCTCCCCCTCCTCCCCGGCAGAGCATGAGGCTCAGAAAGTCCTTGGCCAGACCAAAACATTGCCAAGCAGTAACTGAAAACACTGGTGTTATCAGCGCTGCTCCCGGGAACGAAATTAAAAACACAGTGCTGCACCAGCTACCGAGAAGGAGAAAAATGACTGCTGCTGCTGAACCCATGACAATATTTAATGTAGAAGGCCCAAGGAACTTCAGCTATTTGCTCAGATTGACCTCTTTTTAAAATACTTAGCCACACAGTTTAGCTACATGTTTGTCCCATCAGAATGTAGTTGTGTCAGTGTTTTATGTATTACAGACCCTTAGTTAAACTATGAAAATATCGGGGAAAATGCAGTAAGTTCTAGTATTTACAGATGTTTGCTTTGCAAAGAACGATATGTAACCTCATTAAGTTCATTAAGGCACCTTAGTTAGCTGTCTAAAAACCTGAGGTTTATGTTTTTATGATTTCTTAAGGCTAGAAAGAAAAACACAAAAGGGGCTGGACAAAGCCTTATTTACCGTGATAGTCTAAATAGTGCTAATAGTAACTCTTGCCAGATTGATAACTGTTGCAGTCTACCTTGTTTGAATTTTGAAACTTGCTTGTTTCAGGGCTGCTTTATGGTATTTTTACCATGTCATACTTTAGGAAGATGTGAACCAGTTGCTCAGTTAAACACTTCCAGTAGTTTCTAGGAAGATGTTTTTTTCCCCTCTTCACAGATATCCATGAGTCTTCTGACCTTTGTGATTAACATAAAAAAAGCTATTAAAGAGGGTTGTGGTGAAAATACTTCACAAATACTGGACTAGATTGGAACGCAGGTTTTGAGGTTAGCCCCTTCTGTGATCTGAGCCTTCATCCTTCAGATTTTGCCACTGCCATTGCCTAAAACCCTGTTAACAAACTCCTTAACACAATTTTTGTTGAAGATGCAAAACTGTAATCTGCTCATCACTGACTCCAGAATTCTGTCTTTTAAATGTGGGAAAGAGGTAGGAATAAATGTTTCAAATTTTAGGATGCCTTCCAGCATGGTTATCAGTGATGCAGATCTGCCAAAAGCACTCCACAAAATTAAAACTAAAACCTTGCCAGACAACTCATAGCTTAGAATTTGTTGATTTCATTACAGATTACAGGTTTGGGAAAATAATCATTTATGTCTAGAGAAATAACTTCTGTTCAGTGACAGGAATACTTCTGCACAACCAAAGTGAAACAAATAAAAAAAATATTTTTATGGTTGCAAGCAGGACTGGCATAGGAAATTTATTTATTTTTTTTTTGTATTTTATTTTCATTCTGTTATAGCTATGAGGCAGATTTCAGCATTGCTATATTTAAAACAAATGAAAAATCTGTTTTGATCCATTAAGTAGAGCAAGCCAAATACATTCAAAAGAGTTATGTCACTCCAGTTCTTTTGAGGAAAAAAAAAAATAGAATGTTAATAAATACTATGTTGTTAAAATATGGAGTTGGGTACAAAGTGGGTTTTGGTTTGTGTGCCTTATACAGACTAATATTCCCTAAAAGCCTGCACAGTCAGGATTTGGCCTGACTACTTAAAGAGTAATACCTCACTTTTTTGGCAGCTGTAGGACAATGGCAAAAATATCCACTGCATTTTAAGTTTGTACATCTTCAGAATAATTCACTTAAGCCTCCAGGTGCTTATTTTTATCCAAGCAGTCAGAAGAAATAGATTGCCATGTGTGCCCTGATTTGAGGACAGTAGGCTCGCACAGGTGACACCAGAGGCCTGGCTCGGTTTGCACAATGCTTGTTAATGGTGATGGAGAAAAATTTAACTCTTCCAGAGTTGAGGTTGAGGAAGGAGAGAATGACTATATTTAGTACTATAAACTTATTTGATCTAGGGAGTAGTACATTAAAAATCATGATACTGAATGTAGGACTGTCATGGTTTAAGCCTAGCTTGTAACTCAGAGCCACACAGCTGCTCACTCACTCCCCCACCTTATTACCAGAGGGCTGGGGAAGAGAATAGAAAGAATGTAAATCCCATGGGTTAAGAACAGTCTAGTAATTAAGGTATAATACAAAACCACTACTACTACCACCAAAAATAATAATAATAAGGGAAATAACAAGGGAAGAGAATATAAAACTAAAAGGGGAAAGGGAGAAAAAAACCCAATAAATACAAGTGATGCACAATGCAATTGCTCACTACCCGCCAACCAATACCCAGCCTGACCCGAGCAGTGATCATCTGGGCCTTCCGGGTGACTCCCCGCCTGTTGATGTACTGGGCATGACGTGCTGTGGGATGGAATACCCCTTAGGCTGCTTTGGATCAGGTGTCCTGTCTCTGATTCCTCCCGGCTTCCCGTGCCCTTCTTAACTGGCAGAGCACGAGACTGATAAAGCTCTTGATGGGAGTTGTTGTGGGTTCAGCAGCAGTAAGCTGCTTCAGTAAGCATTACTTAGCAAGAACTAAAAACATTGGTGTGTTATCAGCACTGTTCTCAGACTGAAGTCAAAAACACAGCACTGTACCAGCTACTAAGAAGGAGAAAAATAACTGTTGCAGCAGAACCCAGAACAGTATTCCCTTATTCCATACCATTCATGTCATGCTCCTATCCTGTTTTTTTTTTTTAAAATGTACCATTGCTTTTTGTCTCTCATATATATATATATATACACATCCACACACAGAGATATAATTCCTTATTCTGTGGACCAATCCCTGTAAAGTTGCTGAATTCATTCAGTCCATGATGTCAGGCTCCATCTCATGTAACAGTCCTATATTTATCAATATACCATCGCTTTCTGTCTCATATATATATATACACACACACACACACACAGAGATATCATTCCTTAGTCCATGGACCATCACTATAAAGTTTGCTGACTTCATTCAGTCCATTATGTCAGGCTCCATCAGTTCTAACAGTCTTTCAGGGCAGGAGAGACCGTGTGTGGTGTTGGATTGTTGCCTGCTGATGACATTGCTGAGCTCATCTGGTTTCGTCAAAGTTCATACTTTGTTGGGGTGATGACTAGAGGAAAGTCGGGGTCAGTTGATGGTGACCTGAGGACAGTTCTGCTGCTGCTGGCTTTTCCCATGACTTTATTCTCTGCTAATGATCATGACAGCACATATCTTTTCAAAGCCCAGAGTGGCAGAGATGGGTATCTAGATGATGGGGTATAGAAGTGTTGTATAGCAGGCAACAGCATATAGTTGAGTTCATTGGCTGTTTTCCCCAGAAATTAAATCCCCTTGAGGTACACATTGGTCTTTCTCATCTTCCCACATTACCTGCCAAATATATCCAAGACCCTGAGTAAAAGCAATCCCTCTGGTGGGTTTGCCTTTACCCGAAGCAGGAATAACCCATATTGTCTTCCCCAGCAAATTCTTTATGTGCACCACAGGAACTTTATCCCCCTCTATGGTACGTAAAAGTTCTGATTGGCCTGGGCCAGCCCTGTAGGCAGATCCCCTTGTGTTGACCAACCAGGTGGCTTTTGGCAAATGTGTATCCCAGTGTTTGAAAGTCCCAGCACCCATTGCTCTCAATGTAGTTTTTAACAGCCCATTGTACAGTTTGATTTTCCCAGAGGCTGGTGCATGAATAGGGGATGGGATATACCCACTCGATGCTGTGCTCTTTGACCCAAGTGTCTATAAGGTTGTTCCAGAAATGAGTCCTATTGTCTGACTTAATTCTTTCTGGGGTGTGGGTGTTGTGGTCGTGTTGCTATAAGACATGTTTCTCAAGGCCCAGGATAGTGCTCTGGGCAGTGGCGTTGGGCACAGCATATGTTTCCTGCCACCTGGTGGTTGCTTCCACCATGGTAAGCACATGACGCTTGCCTTGGTGGGTCAGTGGGATTGTGATTTAGTCAATCTGCTAGGCCTCCGCATATTTGTCCTTCAGTTGTTGTCCTCCATACCAAAGAGGCTTTAACCACTTGGCTTGCTTAATTGCAGCATGTTTTTCACAGTCGTGAATAACCTGGGCAATAGTATCCATTGTTAAGTCCACCCCTCAATCACAAGCCCATCTATATATTGCATCTCTGCCTTGATAGCCTGAGGTGTCATGGGCCCAGCAGACTAAAAATAATTCACCCTTATGTTGCCAGTCTAAATCCGTCTGAGCCACTTCAATCTTAGCAGCTTGATCCACTTGTTGGTTGTTCTGGTGTTCCTCAGTGGCCCGACTCTTGGGTACATGAGCATCTACATGGCGTACCTTCACCATCAGGTTGTGCACCTGGGCAGTGATATCTTGCCACAGTGCAGCAGCCCAGATGGGTTTACCTCTGTGTTGCCAGTTGCTCTGCTTCCATTGCTGCAACCACCCTCCCAGGGCATTTGCCACCATCTATGAGTCAGTATAAAGTACTGGCCATTTTTCTTGTTCCGCAATGTCCAAGGCCAGCTGGATGGCTTTCACCTCGGCAAACTGACTCAATTCACCCTCTCCTCCAGCAGCTTCTGCAACTTGTCGTAGGGGACTCCATACAGCTGCCTTCCATCTCCGATGCATTCCCACAATATGGCAGGACCCAGCAGTAAACAAGGCATATTGCTTCTCACTTTGTCCTGGGTTCAGCTGTAGCAGTCATTTTTCTCCTTGTTATATAATAAGAGAAGGGCGTGTTGCCATCAGTGACCATCTGGAATGCGCAGAGCTCTGCCTGGGGATGGATGAGGAGCTGACTGAGAGTTTATGGGTCAGGATTAAAGAGAGGGCAGGTACAGGGACATTATGGTGGAGGAATGCTAAAGGCTACCAGACCAGAAAGACTGAGAGGATGAGGCCCTCTGTAGACAGATAGGTGTGACCTCAAATTCACAAGCCCTGAACCTCATGGTGAACTTACCGCCCTGATATCTGTTGGAGGGACAACGCAGGAAGGCACAAGCAATCCAGGATGTTCCTGGAATGCATTGACGACAGTTTCCTTCTCCAACTGATAGAGGAGATATTGTCCTCTGGGGAGATCATGGAGCAGATCTTCTTGGAAAATATGGTAAGGACAATAAGGGGGTGATTGGTGACAACCCACATGGCTTCACTAAGGTCAAATCATGCCTGACAAATTTGGTAGCCTTCTACGATGGGGCCACAGCATTGGTGGATAAGGAAAGAGCAAGTGACATCATCTGCCTGGACTTGTGCAAGGCATTTGACACTGTCCCACACTGCATGAATTTGATGAATGGTTGCACTCACAGAATCACAGAATCATTTGGGCTGGAAGGGATCTCTGGAGATCATTTAGTCTAACCCCCGTGCCAGTGCAGGGCCACCTAGAGGAGGTTGCGCAGAAATATGTCCAGGCGAGTTTTGAGTGTCTCCAGAGGAGACTCCAAAACACCCTGGGCAGTCTGTTCCAGTGCTCTGTTGCCCTCAACATAAAGAAGTTCTTCCTCATGTTGAGGTGAAACTGCCTGTGTTTTAGTTTATGGCTATTGCTTCTCATTCTGTTGCTGGGCACCACTGAAAAGAGTCTGGCACCATCTTCCTGGCACCCACCTTTGAGATATTTATATGCATTAATGAGATCCCCTCTCAGTCTTCTCTAGACTACACAGGCCCAGCTCCTGCAATCTGTCCTCATAAGAAAGATGCTCCAGACCCCTGATCATCCTTGTGGCCCTCCCCTGGACCCTCTCCAGTAGCTCCTTGTCTTTTTTGTACTGAGGAGCCCAGAACTGGACACAGTACCACTCACCACAGTCGAGTAGAGGGGGAGGGTCACCTCCCTTGACCCGCTGGCCACACTTCTGAGGCACCCCAGGATGCTATTGGACCTCCTGGCTGCAAGACCACACTGCCAGCTCATAGTCAACTTACCATCTACCAATACTCCCTGGTCCTTCTCAGCAGAACTGCTCTCTAGTAGGTCAGCCCCCAACTTGTACTGGTACTTCGGGTTCTTCTTCCCAGGTTTAGTACCCTACACTTGCCCTTGTTGAACCTCATGAAGTTTCTCCCCACCCAGTTCTCCAGCCTGTAAAGGTCCTGCTGAAAGGCAGCACAGCCTTCAGGTGTATCAGCCACTCCCCCCAGCTTCATATCATCAGCAAATTTGCTGAGGATACACTCTATCCCTTTATTCAGGTCATTGAAAAACAAGTTGAATAAGACTGGACCCAGTACTGATCCCTGGGGAACACCACTGACTACAGGCTTCCAATTGGATTCTACTCCACTGATCACAACCCTCTGAACTCTGCTATTCATCCAATTCTCAATCTACCTCACTGTCCATTCATCTAAGCCACATTTCTTAAGCTTACCTATGAGGTTGTGGTCAACAGTTCAATGTCCAAGTGGAGACCAGTGAAGAGTGGTGTTCTCAGGAGTCGGTATTGGGACTGGCACTGTTCAACATCTTTGTCTTTGGCATGTGCAAGTGATGTGTGCTATGTATGCATTATGTGCAAATTCCATACCTGGGACAGCATCAGAACAAGCGAGGATCAGAAAATAATCAGGAGAAAT
This sequence comes from Myiopsitta monachus, assembly GCA_017639245.1. NCBI lineage: Eukaryota > Metazoa > Chordata > Aves > Psittaciformes > Psittacidae > Myiopsitta > Myiopsitta monachus. The sequence continues at coordinate 9,201,655 of CM029940.1, forward strand.
TAAATGACTTAGAAGATAAGGGGATTATTTAGGGTGAAAATAAAAAGGAATAGAAGACTATGCATTTAAGGAGTAAGGAATACAATTTCTGCTTTTTGTCAGAGAGGGCAGATAGTTGGTTCACTACTAAAAAGGCGAAGATATATTGACAACAATATGGATGTAGTGGGAGTGACACACTTCTGTGGACACAAGGAGGTGCTGTGGTCACCAAGTGCTGGCAGGAGGCAGCAACATCTTGAGAAGGTGTAGGACAATGAGAAAGAATGGTGGAATAAGGGAAATGTAAAGAAGTCCAGAATAAATACTTGACTGAAGTGGCAACCAAAGCTGAGGTGACAGATTCCTCTCTGCCTGCCCTTTTTTGATTGCTCTTGCCATATCAGGTGAAGGACAGATAGAACAAGTCTACTATCCTTCTCACCAGTGTGGGAAAACATGGAAGCAAAAGCAACAGGACAGAATGTCAAACACTTTTCAGTTAAAAAAAAAAGAAAAAAAGGCTATTTTCAGTTGCTTCTTTTTTGTCCTGGATTGTTTTTTTATTTCTGTATTTTTTATTTTTATTTTTTTAATCTCAGCATGAAAATGCATGTCTTCTTACCACTGAAATTAAGGTGAAAGTAGGTATTTTGCTAGTGGATTGCAGTCTGTGTCCCTGCTAAGAGTTTCACCGTTAAATGGTAGATTTTGTGCCATGGATTAAAATAGCTTTTAATACCAGCCCTGCCGATTATCCATGCAGATGATAACATGGGGTATTGGATCATAGAATCATAGAATAGTTAGGGTTGGAAAGGACCTTAAGATCATCTAGTTCCAACCCCTGTGCCATGGACAGGGACAACTCACACTAAGCCATGCCACCCAAGACTCCATTCAACCTGGCCTTGAACACTGTCAGGGATGGAGCATTCACAACTTCCCTGGGCATTCCATTCCAGTGCCTCACCACCCTCACAGTAAAGAATTTCTTCCTTATATCCAATCTAAACTTCCCCTGTTTAAGTTTTAACCCATTACCCCTTCTCCTCTCACTACAGTCCCTCATGAAGAGTCCCTCCCCAGCATCCCTATAGGCCCCCTTCAGATACTGGAAGGCTGCTATGAGGTCTCCACGCAGCCTTCTCTTCTCCGGGCTGAACAGCCCCAACTTTCTCAGCCTATCTTCATATGGGAGGTGCTCCAGTCCCCTGATCATCCTTGAGGCCCTCTTTTGGACTTGTTCCAACAGTTCCATGTCCTTTTTATGTTGAGGACACCAGAACTGTACACAGTACTCCAAGTGAGGTCTCTCAAGAGCAGAGTAGAGGGGCAGGATCCCCTCCCTTGACCTGCTGGTCACGCACCTTTTGATGCAGCCCAGGATACGGTTGGCTTTCTGGGGTACAAGCGCACCCTGCCGGCTCATGTTCATTTTTTCATCAACCAACACCCCCAAGTCCTTCTCTGCAGGGCTGCTCTGAATCTCTTCTCTGCCCAACCTGTAGCTGTGCCTGGGATTGCTGCGACCCAGGTGTAGGAGCTTGCACTTGTCATGGTGAAACTTCCTCAGGTTGGGATCAGCCCACCTCACAAGCGTGTCAAGGTCCCTCTGGATGGCATTCCTTCCCTCCAGCGTATCAACCGAACCACACAGCTTGGTGTCATTGGCAAACTTGCTGAGGGCACACTCAATCCCACTGTCCATGTCACCCACAAAGATGTTGAACAAGACCGGTCCAAACACTGATCCCTGAGGGACACCGCTCGTTACTGGTCTCCAGCTGGACATTGAGCCATTGACCACAACTCTTTGTGTGTGGTCAGCCAGCCAGTTCTTTATCCACCGAGTGGTCCATCCATCAAATTGATGTCTCTCCAACTTAAGAGACAAGGATGTCATGTGGGACAGTGTCAAACACTTTGCACAAGTCTAGGTAGATGACATTAATGGTTTTGCCCCTATCCATCAGTTCCGTAGCTCCATCATAGAAGGCCACCAGATTGGTCAGGCAGGATTTCTCCATAGTGAAGCCATGCTGGCTGTCACCAAGCACCTTGCTGTTTTTCATGTGCCTTAGCATGCCTTCCAGGAGAATCTGCTCCAAGATTTTGCCCGGCACAGAGGTGAGACTGACTGGTCTGTAGTTCCCTGGGTCATCCATTTTCCCCTTCTTGAAAATGAGGGTTCTATTTCCCTTTTTCCAGTCGTCGGGAACTTCACCTGACTGCCATGATTTTTCAAATATGATGGGCAGTGGCTTAGCAACTTCATTTGCCAACTCCTTCAGGACCCGCAGATGGATTTCATCTGGTCCCATGGACTTGTGTACGTTCAGGTTCTTAAGATGGTCTCAGACCAGATCCTCTCCTACAGTGGGCCCAGGGTCTTCATTCTCACAGTACACGCATCTGCCTTCCAACACTTGGGTGGTGTGGTCAGAGCATTTGCCAGTGAAGACTGAGGCAAAGAAGTCATTGAGAACCTCAGCCTTCTCCAAATCCAGGGTAGCCAGTTCTCCCGAAAGCTTCTGGAGGGGACCTCATTGTCTCTAGCCTGTTTTTTTTTGCAGTGTACCTATAGAATCCCTTCCTGTAATCCTTAACATCCCTAGACAAGTTTAATTCGAAGTGGGCCTTAGCTTTACTAACCTGGTCCCTAGCTTCCCAGACAACATCCCTGTATTCTTCCCAGGCCACCTGTCCTTGCTTCCACCTTTTATAAGCCTCTTTTTTCCTTTGAGTTTTCCTCTGCAGGTCTTTATCCATCCAAGGAGGTCTCCTGGCCCTCCTTCAGCACTTCCTTCTTGTTGGGATGTATCACTCCTGAGTTTGCAGCAGGTGATCCTTGAATATCAACCAACAGTCTTGGCCCCCCCTGCCCTCAAGGGCTATATCCCATGGAACCTTACTGAGCAGGTTCCTGAAGAGGCCAAAGTCTGCTCTCTTGAAGTCCAGGGCAGTGAGCTTGCTGCACGCTCTTCTCACTGTCCTGAGGATCTCGAATTCGACCATCTCATGATCGCTGCAGTCAAGGCTGCCCTGGAGCGTCACATTTCCAACTATCCCTTCCCTGTTGGTGAGGACAAGGTCAAGCATGGCACCTCTCTTTGTCGGCTCCTCTATTACTTGCAGAAGGAAGTTATCTTCCACACAATCGAGGAACTTCCTGGATTGCTTGTTCCGGGCTGTACTGTCCCTCCAACATCCTCTCTCGAGCTAGTCACTTCAGCAATTGGCTGGAAATGGCCAATGATGCCCGGTTTGAATCTGCTGCTGCCTCTCGTGGCGCCGCCCCCTCTGAGTCAGCTGCTCTCGTCCTCTGAGCTGTGGGCTCCTGGGCAAGTCCTGAGGACTTGAGGCTCCCTCAGTACCTGTTGCTGCTCCGAGTTGAAGCTCCTGGATGCCGAGCCTCCCCCGATCAGGCGCTGAAGGTGTCCTCTCTTGAGCTAGTCACTTCAGCAATATATGTTTTGATTTGCTTTTGGATTACTGAATGAAACATACAAGACCACCAGAATGTTAGATGTGTAGATAATAGAATTCAAGAATGTTTGATGTATTTATAAAGTTTGCTTTTATTTGTGATATCTGTTTTCAGGGTTCTACAGGAAGACTTTTTAGTGAAGCTAGGCTGATAACTGCTCACTGCTGGAATTTTGGATTCCTTCAAGGTGTATGTGAAGCATTTCTCTCCAAGGAGCCTGAAGAGGAAAGCTGAAAGCTAGTATAAAGAGTGCACCCTTGATAACACATTCTGTTAGCTTCTTACAGAACAAGAGAAGGTGGTAATGTGGAAAAAATGAAAGATAGCATGTTTCATCTTTGCTACTAAAAATAGGATATAATAGGAGGCAATGTCAAATTTCTATATACTTTTAGTAGTTACTTAGCTGTGGGCTAAAATTACCAAGTGTATACATGTTTTAATTTTTAGAAAAGGATCTGGAACAGAGAATATTAACACTAACTTCAGGGTTTGCTTATAGTCATTTTCTTCTTTTCATTCACTGTTTTATGTTCATTAGGAAAGTTGGGAAAGCAATTCATAACAGGAGGCTTTATTCAGTAAATTCACCCCTTCCAGTCTGTTAGGAAGCATTTAGCTAGGCAGCCAGTAATTCTCAACAAGATTTTATCCTAAGCTTTTCCTATAGAATCATAGAACAGTTTGAGTTGGAAGGGACCTTCAAAGGTCATCTAGTCCAACCCCCTGCAACAAACAGGGACATCTTGAACTAGATCAGGTTGCCCAGAACCACATCCAGCCTGACCTTGAATGTCTCCAGGGATGGTGTATCCAACACCTCTCTTGGCAACCGGTTCCAGTATTTTACAACCTGCACAGTAAAGTTTTTAAGGTCAGGTTGAACAGGGCTTTGAGCAACCTGGTTTAGTGGAAGGTGTCTCTGCCTATGGCAGGGGGTTGGACACTAAATGAACAGATTAAAAATAACCAGCCACCTTACATGTGATGTCACCATTAAAAAAAAAACAACCACCACATAGTAATAAACAGATATTACAACAAAAAAATAAAATTTACAAGTTTTATACTAATTCTTGCGCTGTATTAACTCTAGGCTGCTGACATGGATTCCGGGGCTTGGCCGTGGGAGCGGGTGCCGGGCAAGTGCTCCACGGATGCGTGCTCCACGGATGCATGCGCAGCCTGCACTCCTGGCACCAAGCAGCCAGGAGTCTTGGGTGACATGGTTATGTGTGGTGTCCCTGCCCATGGCAGGGGTGTTGGAACTAAATGATCTTAAAGTCCTTTCCAACCCTAACCATTCTATGATTCTATGATCTAGTTAGTGCTGAGCTAACATAAAAGCCATGAAAGGGATCTTCCAGTAACACCATCAGGGATTCATTGCCATTCCTTATGGCCTGGCCTGGATTTGAGGCAGGAGTATATTTTCTGTGTGGAAAAAATGTGCACACTTAGTAGCCATGTTTGGTGGAGCCATAATGCCTATTTAAGATACACATGCTAGATTGCACACTGCATTCTAGGACAAAGGTGTATAATCTGTTAAACTAAATCAGTACCCAAAAAGCAAAGAAGGATGTACCACTACACCCTAACATCTGACCAACTCCAGCAGATCCAAGTGGAGGAAAGGGAAAGAGAGGCTTAGGGAAGATAAAAATAGGAGGATATCCCCCCCCAGCTTAGGGAGTACTTTCAGTACCCTTGAGTCATTCATACATGTGTAATACATTTCAAGACCTCATCATACACAGGGCCGTCTCTCTCAAGCTGTCTAACACAGAACTGATATTCTCCAGAGGAATTCCCAGTTCTCTGTTTCCAGAGTGCCTGAGACAAAGCCCCAAGCAACTGTAATTCAGAACATACACTATTTCACAGCACTGTCAATTCAACTTCCACATTGCCCTTAACTTTGGTGATTCCTACATTTTGTTGTCATTGTGCCTCACCCTACTCTTGATAGGGATGTCTGTTGTTTCCATGGACTGAAGTCCTGGCATGTTTGAGGACGTTTATTTAATAATTTTAAAATTTAACATTATTTTTAAATTATTTAATAATAAATAATTTAATTTATCTTAATTTTAAAATTTTCATAATTAATATTTAAAATTACCATACTTTTTAAAATTATCCTAAATATTTAATGCCTAAGGGGAAGGACACATTTCATACCCATTTCACATAAGCAGCAGTTTTAGAAGTTTTTACTGACTTTATTTTGCATTGAGAGCTTTCTTTGTCCAAGTAGAGGTCTTTTTAGTCACCATAATTCATGCAGAAAGAGTTAAAATAAAATATTTGTATTAAATTATCATATTACCTGGTCAGTCCTTTCTAACAGCTTGTAAGATCATAATGCTTTGTCTCATTTGTTTCTATATTCAGGAAGATACATAAAAGAAATAATTTTACTAGGGACTTAATTATCCCTTCTCCACAGTATCTAGGTTGTGTAAAAAAAAAAAACAACCCCAGATCTTGAATTCACATTTATGAACTGGAAAAATAAGATATACAACAATAAGTATTTAGCAGTTGGGGATGACAGGCTATAATGAGGTAGAGCACACAAATGTGATTGCACTTGATGGATTGATTAAAATTCATGTAGTAATAAAATTGTTCTGTAACTGATTTTTGAGACCATTACATTCTTGACACCACACATTTTAAATTAATTATTTGTTTAGAATAATAATTTACACATGTGCAATTCATCTATTAATTTATTTTTTTCTATATAGATACTTCAAATCCATTTTGACAGTGATTGCAAATCACTATTTATGAACTAGCACATTCTGGCATTTCTCCAGCTTTTGTTCATAATGTTCTGAGGAGTTCAAGGGAAAGTTCACAGAGGGGAAGATGGGCCTCTCACCAGGAAATAAGAAACTCTTGTAATGCTGGGAACTGCTCACTAATACTGATAGCTTTCACACCTAGTTACTGAAGAAACTTTGAATCACTACAGTAAGCACTCACAGGCAGCAATTAAATGCAAAGGTGAAGGATACTGTGTGAGGACAGATGAGCTCAAAGGAGACTATGCTTGCAAACAGTTTAAGAAACATGAAATCAGATTTACAGACCCTGACAATGCATGAGTACAAGTCAGAAAGAGCAAAGATAGCTAAGTTCAAACCCAAACACAGCAGTCCTATAAAATCATGAGTCTGTTTCTTCACTCTGCAGGAACTTTTGTCACACCACATACTGCCTTTGTGGAGCGCATGCTGTGTGGGTGCATGACTACATCAGCAACTTGCTTCTCTGATAACTACAGCAGTTTGATGGTGACAGAAACTCAGAAACAGTGAACATAAGCTGCATCAGGGCCAGTAAAAATCAGCATATTTGGATACATCCTTTAGCTCCATAACTTCCATGAACTTATGTTTAATAATCTCCTAAGGAGCTCTCACCTGCATCCTGTAATATCTTCTCTCCTAAATGCAGTGTGAGTTGTTAATGTTGGGTTTTTTTCCCTTCCCTTTTTAGTTTTATATTCTCTCCCCTTGTTATTTCCCTTATCATTATTATTAGTGGTGGTAGTAGTAGTTTTGTATTAAACTTTAGTTACTGGACTCAACCTGTGGGATTTACATTCTTTTGATTCTTCTCCCTATCCCTCTGGGAGTGGGGGGGGGAAGAAGAGGGGAGAGTGAGCAAGCAGCTATGTGGTTCTGAGTTACTGGCTGGGCTTAAACCATAACAAGAAGGCTTCTGAAAGACAGAGTTGCTAGAATAAAAGAAAGGGCACACTTATGAAAAACCTCAATTTCCAATTTTTACAGTGGATTATTGGGAACACTAGAAAAAGATGAAGTAAGGCTGGTAAATACCACTTGGATCACCAAACCTAGTCTCACTATCTCAGACAAACTGAAATACAGACCTCATAGTCTTTCTAGAGCTTAGGTGACATAATTCCAAACAAAATCTTACACAGCCTTGAACAGTTACTTTAATGCTTCCCTGAACTCTGCTCAAAATATTTCACCTGTGTGGTGGTTTAAGCCGTAAATTTCCCTTCTCCCTCCTTTTCCACCCCCCCCCCCCCAACTCCGAAGGGGGGGAAATGGGGAGAGGAACCAAAGAAAATGTAACTCCCACGGGTTGAGATAAGAACAGTCCAGTAACTAAGATACAATACAAAACACTACTGCCAACAACAACAACAATAATAATGACAAAGTAAATAAAAAGGGAGAGGATACAACCGTTCTGCCGCCTGACCGAGCCGAGAGACCGCGTGCTGCTCCAGGGACCGTGCGCCGCTCCAGAGACCGCGTGGCGCGAGAGACAGACCGCATGTCACTCCCCCCACCCCCCACCGCATGCCGCGAGAACCCCGCCCCCAAATCCTACCTCCTGGGCATGAAGTGCTGTGGTATGGAATAACCTCATTGGTCATCCCAGGTCAGGCGCCCTGTCTCCCCTCCCCCAGCTTTTCTCTCGTTCCCGGTGTAACATCAGACTCTGCGGGGGGGGGGGAAGCCGAACCCGTAACAATCCACCCCTTATTCCATACCATTCACGTCATGCTCAGATCCCACATTTTCAAAAATATCATCCTATATATATATATATATATATATATATACACACACATTCACACACACACAAAGATGGAGAGATATAATCCCTTAGTGCCTGGACCAATCCCTATAAAGCTGCTGAGTCCATCCAGTCCGTGATGTCAGGCTCCATCTTTTGTAACAGTCTTTCAGAGCAGGGGAGGCTGTGTGCAGTGTTGGATCATTGCCTGTGGATGCTGATTGTTCCTTTACTGCAGAACTCGTCTGGTTTCATCAAAGTTCGTTCTTTGTTGGGATGATGGTCTGAGGGTCAGTCGCAGATGACTTGAAGACATCTAGTTGATGGGCTATAAAAAACCACATTACATAATAAGCAACAGCATGCAATTGAGTTCATTGGCTGTTTTCTCCTAAAATCAAATCTCCTTAAGGTACACATCGGACTTCCCCATCTTCCCGCATTACCCACCAAGTATATCCGGGTCCCTGAGCAAAAGCAATCCCACGTGTGGGTTTGCCTTTACCTGAAGCAGGAATAACCCAGACTGTCTTCCCCAGCAAATTCTTTATGTGCACCACAGGAACGTTGTCCCCCTCTACAGTATGTAGAAGTTCTGACTGGGCTGGACCAGCCCTGTTGGCAGATCCTCTGGTGTTGACCAACCAGGTGGCCTTTGGTAAATGTGTATCCCAATGTTTGAAAGTCCCACCACCCATTGCTCTCAGTGTAGTTTTTAATAGCCCATTGTACCATTTGATTTTCCCAGAGGCTGGTGCATGGTAGGGGATGTGATATACCCATTCAATGCCATGCTCTTTTGGCCCAAGTATCTATCAGGCTGTTCCGGAAATGAGTCCCATTGTCTGACTCAATTCTCTCTGGTGTGCCACAAAATCTGTTTCTCAAGGCCCAGGATAGTGTTTTGGTCAGTGGCGTGGGGCACAGCGTATGTTTCCAACCATCCGGTGGTTGCTTCCACCATGGTAAGCACATGACGCTTGCCTTGGCGGGTTGGTGGGAGTGTAATATAATCAATCTGCCAAGCCTCCCCATATTTGTACTTCAGCCATCGTCCTCCATACCAAAGAGTCTTTAACTGTTTAGCCTGCTTAATTGCAGCACATGTTTCATGGTCATGAATAACCTGGGCAATAGTATCCATTGTTAAGTCCACCCCTCGATCACAAGCCCATCTGCATGTTGCATCTCTGCCCTGATGGCCTGAAGTGTCGTGGGCCCACTGGGCCAAAAATAATTCAACCTTATGTTGCCAATCTAAGTCCATCTGAGCCACTTAAATCTTAGCAGCTTGATCCACTTGTTGGTTGTTCTGGTGTTCCTCAGTAGCCCGACTCTCGGGTACATGAGCATCTACATGGTGTACCTTGACCACCAGGTTTTGCACTCGGGCAGCGATGTCTTGCCAAAGTGCAGCAGCCCAGATGGGTTTACCTCTGTGTTGCTAGCTGCTCTGCTTCCATTGCTGCAACCACCCCCACAGGGCATTTGCCACCATCCATGAGTCAGTATAGAGATAAAGTACTGGCCACTTTTCTCATTCCGCAATGTCCAAGGCCAGCTGGATGGCTTTCACCTCTGCAAACTGACTCGATTCACCCTCCCCCTCAGCAGTTTCTGCAACTTGTTGTTGAGGACGCCATACTGCTGCCTTCCATCTACGGTGCTTTCCCACAATGCGACCAGACCCATCAGTAAATAAGGCATATTGCTTTTCACTTTCTGACAGATCATTATATGGTAGGGCCTCTTCAGCATGCATCACTCCTTCCTTCTCTGGTGACCTTCCAAAATCTTTGCCCTCTGTCCAGTCCATAATGACTTCTAGAATTCCTGGATGACTGGGATTCTTAGTCGAGCTCGTTGTGTAATTCATGCAGCCCACTTACTCCATGTAGCATCAGTTGCATGATGTGTAGAGGAGACCCTGCCTTTGAAGATCCAGCCCAGCACGGGCAACCGGGGTGCCAGGAGGAGCTGTGCTTCAGTGCCAATCACTTCCGAAGCAGCTCGAACCCCTTCATAGGCTGCCAATATCTCTTTTTCAGTTGGGGTATAGCTGGCCTCAGATCCTTTGTATCCCCGACTCCAAAAGCCGAGGGGTCAACCTCGAGTTTCCCCTGGAGCTTTCTGCCAGAGGCTCCAGGTAGGACCGTTCTCCCCAGCTGCGGTGTACAGTACATTTTTAACATCTGGCCTGGTCCGGACTGGTCCGAGGGCTACTTCACGAACTATCTCATGTTTAATTTGCTCAAAGGCTTGTTGTTGCTCAGGGCCCCATTTAAAATCATTTTTCTTCCGGGTCACATAATAGAGAGGGCTTACAATCAAACTGTAATTGGGGATGTGCATCCTCCAGAACCCCACAGCACCTAAGAAAGCTTGTGTTTCTTTCTTCTTAGTTGGTGGCGACATTGCTGTTATCTTGTTGATCACATCTGTGGGGATCTGGCGATGTCCATCTTGCCATTTTATTCCCAAAAATTGAATCTCCTGTGCAGGTCCTTGACCTTACTCCATTTTATGGCAAAACCGTCTTTCAGCAGGATTTGGATTATTTTCCTCCCTTTCTCAAAGACTTCTTCTGCTGTATCACCCCACACAACGATGTTATCAATGTATTGGAGGTGTTCTGGAGCTTGCCCCTGTTCCAGTGCAGTCTGGATCAGTCCATGGCAGATGGTAGGGCTGTGTTTCCACCCCTGGGGCAGTCGGTTCCAAGTGTACTGGACGCCCCTCCAAGTAAAAGCGAACTGTGGCCTGCACTCTGCTGCCAGAGGAATTGAGAAGAAGGCATTGGCAATGTCAATTGTGGCATACCACTTGGCTGCCTTTGACTCCAGTTCATACTGAAGTTCTAGCATGTCTGGTACAGCAGCACTCAAGGATGGGGTAACTTCGTTCAGGCCACGATAGTCTACTGTTAGTCTCCACTCTCCATTAGACTTTCGCACTGGCCATATGGGGCTATTAAAGGGTGAGTGGGTCCTACTGATCACTCCTTGACTCTCTAATCTACAGATCAGCTTATGGATGGTAATCAGGGAGTCTCGTTTGGTGCGATATTGCTGCCGGTGCACTGTTGCGGTCGCGACTGGCACTTGTTGTTGTTCGACCTTCAGCAACCCCACAGCAGAAGGATCCTCTGAGAGACCAGGCAAGGTGGACAGCTGCTCCATTTCCTCTGTCTCCAAAGCAGCAATACAAAAAGCCCATCGGCAACCTTTTGGGTCTTTGAAGTACCCTCTCCAGAGGTAATCTATGCCAAGGATACATGGAGCCTCTGGACCAGTCACAATGGGGTGTTTTTGCCATTCCCTCCCAGTCAGGCTGATTTCAGCCTCCAGTACAGTCAACTCTTGGGATCCTCCTGTCACTCCAGAAATATAAATGGGTTCCACCCTTGACAGCTTGATGGCATCAGAGTACACTGTGCACCGGTATCTACTAGAGCCTTATACTTCTGTGGGACTGATGTGCCAGGCCATGTGATCCATACAGTCCAATAAGTTCGATTGTCCCCTACCTCCACCTGGCTGGAGGCGGGGCCCCTCTAGTAGTCATCACATTGGTCACTCACGTCTTGTAGGGATGGATTATTCTTCTTCATCAAAGGAGCTGAGGTAAAATCTGCTCTTCCACTCCATCTGGGAACCTGCTCACCAGAGACTGAAGCCGCAGCCTTCATGGGGTGATCAGACTTGACCTTTGCTCTCCTCTTCAGTTCTCACACCCGTTCCTCCAAAACTGAAAGAGGCTTTCCATCCAACTCCATCATATCCTCTCCATGATCCTGCAGGTAAAACCATAGGGTGGCCCGTGGTGTATAACTGCTATATCTTCTCTCTCGAACAGTGGGACGCCTTCTGTTAATAGCTGAGACGTGTGTTGGTACACGTGAGGAGCTGGATAGATCGTCTCTCAATTGTTGGAGGTCCTGGGACAGTTTTTTCCACAGCTGAGATGATGGAAGGCGTGATATTATCTTCAAAATCTCGGAGTTTATAAATCATTTCATCCACTGTTGGTTGTCTTATGTCATTCCAGGTTATTGTTGCCAATGAATGGGCATATGATTGGGGTGCATTTCGTGTAAATTTCCGCCACATGGGTCATGTACATTCGACTTCCTCTGGATCTATGGGTATATCCCCAACATTCGGCTTGGTGATATAGATCATCTCTACAATAGCTGATTCTCTCAGAGACTGGATGCCTTTCTCTAGAGTAGTCCACTTGGCCGAACGACTCATAACATCATCCTTGTATGGAAACCTATCTTTCACAGCTGCCAAGAGCCGCTTCCAAAGGCTGAGGGACTTTTTCTCTCTTGCAATTGCTTTGTCAATTCCCCCTTCCCTGGCAAGTGATCCCAGCTGTTTGGCTTCCCTACCTTCTAGTTCATGACCGTCGGCCCCATTGTCCCAGCATCGGAGCAGCCAGGTGATGATGTGCTCCCCTGGCTGACGGGTAAAGTCTTTTCGCATATTCCGTAGTTCGGTTGAGGTCCGAGATCAAGAAGTCACCTCTTCCTTTTCTTCTTCTTCTTCATCATGTGGTAATAACTCCTGGTCAGATGCTGTCCCAAGTAGTGACATTTCTTTGTCTTGTTCATCTTTCCTGCCTCTTCTTTGTTTTTCCTCTTGCGTACAGGGGCAACCGATATTGGTATGAGTTGGTCCTCTGGTTTAGCTGCAGTGATTATTACTGTGGTTTGGGTAGCTGCCGTACTTGTCACTGGGGTTTGAGTCGTGGCTGTACCTGTCGCTGGTGGTGGTGTAGCTGCTGTACTTGGAGCTGGATTAACTGCGCTGTCCATTACTCCACCCTCAGATCCAGAGACATTTTTTTCCTTTTGAAGATGCTGGACAGTGTTAAACAAGGCTCTGTAAGCGTAAGCCAAGCCCCAGCATGTTGCCATGATTGTCCATCTCTGGTGTGACCAGAATGACCACACACCTCCTTTAAATGTTTTACTAATTTTTCTGGGTTTTGCATTTGTTCATTGGTGAAGTTCCAAAGCACTGGAGGGGCCCACTGGCCTAGATACTTGCCCATACTATCCCACACACCCTGCCACTCATGACTGTCCAACCTTGGGGAAAATCTCTCGGCCATCCTGGATTGTGGTCTAACCCCAGACATGGCCCACACCCCACTCTGCTTAACTCTCCGGACCAGACTAAATAGTTGTGAGTACAACATATTCATTATATGTGCCAACATGATAATTCCTGTCACCACCAGCAGGCAGATCTCAAGGGTATCTAAAGGCCATTCAAAACCTTCAGAATTCTCAAATAGTGTTGTAAACGTCCTGGTGGGGCGCTGGGAGCACAAAAGAATGTCTCCTTCACAGGCTGACCACCCGAGGAGGTGAAAAAAGACATGTAATTGCTAAAAACTTCCATTATATACCTCCCGAAGTATAGAGTTGGTGGCCACACTGAAAACACAAACTGGGTCAGTTTCATGATCACTAAGTCTATTGTATTAACAATCCTTGCAATACTGTATAATGTAACAAGAATCTTAACCCAAAACCCAGATCTGAAAAACGTTAAGATAAGAAGAACCGGCTGTAAGTAAAGTATCATACACTGAACCTGTGAGAACCAAAGCAACAACTTTGAGAGCCAATAAATCAGCATTGTGACGAGTGGCTATTTTTTCTTTATCTCAACCCTTAAGTGCCCCACATTGGGCACCAAAACTGTCGTGGTTTAAGCTGTAAATTTCCCTTCTCCCTCCTTTTCCACCCCCCCCCCTCCACTCCGATGGGGGGAAATGGGGAGAGGAACCAAGGAAAATGTAACTCCACGGGTTGAGATAAGAACAGTCCAGTAACTAAGATACAATACAAATCACTACTGCCACCACCACCACCACCACCACCAATAATGACAAAGTAAATACAAAGGGAGAGGATACAACCGTTTTGCCGCCCGACCGAGCCGAGAGACCGCGCTTGCAGGAGTCAGCGAGAGCGGCTGGAGCTGCTCCAGGGACCGTGCGCCGCTCCAGAAACTGCATGGCGCGAGAGACAGACCGCTCGCCGCTCCCCCCACCGCGTGCCGCGAGACCCCCGCCCCCGAATCCTACCTCCTGGGCATGATGTGCTGTGGTATGGAATAACCTCATTGGTCAGCCCGGGTCAGGCGCCCTGTCTCCTCTCCCCCAGCTTTTCTCTCTTTCCCGGCATAACATGAGACTGGGGGGCGAGGGGGGAAGCTGAATTCATAAACAACCTGGCTGAAGAAGGTTTCTCTATTGGTTTTTGCTACTGGATCCCATACTGATTTCTTTTAGCAAATAGAGCAAGCTATTGCCAATTAAAAAATAAACTGGCATTTGTGATATGTGGTTAATAAATATTCCATGTCAAATGAAAATGGGAAGAGCTATACTGTTGCTCCTATAAACAGCTCAAACCTTCAGAAATAATTAGAAAACCAAGCAAGACATTTGGATTTAGAATACCACTAATCACAAATATTTCATCATATTGAGAACAAAAAAGAATCAAATGCAATTTTCTCTTCTGCCTGTCTAGATTGGCATTTAATATAATTCAGTACTTATTAAGCATTAAAAAAAAAAAGAGAGAGAAGCGATAGACATGTTATAAGCCTCCTCTTTTCCTCTGCTTTTACACACTTCTCTTCAGCAAGTTTTCTCTTTCCCCTGGTTTAATGAGCTGAATCAGCTTGGTAAACAGTGTGTCATAGCCACCATAAATGAGAAGCAGGATCGCAGAGGCAGGATAAGGGTGGGAAGAAGTGGGGAGGAATGTAGAAAGTTGAGCCAACTTTATCAGTGACAGCTGTGAGATCAGCCCTTAGAACCAAATTTAGCTGATTAGCAGCAGCATGTAACGTATTGCTCAAGAGAAGGAAGGCTAGATGGAGTTGCTGTTTCAGAGATTGCAAGACCTTCTTATTCTCAGTACAGTTAATTCTGCTTCAGGTGCCACAAAGAAAAAGGTACAAGGAGAGATAAGGTAGCGTGAGAGCATAAGCATGTCTCCACATGTGAGTATCAGTCATTTCACAACCATGAAGGGGTGAAAAGTAAAGCCCAGCTGGTAAGATGTAATGGCTTGAATAGAATATTCCACCAGGAAGTCACTGACTTCAGGCCAAAATGTGACTTCGTAACTACTTGTTCCATATTAGTAAGTGTTATATAGTATTTAATTTTAATAGCACATTTGAAAATTGCTTGGGAAATCCATCACCTGCATTACAGCCCTACTGCTGACAAAGTGTAACTACAGGGAAAAATCTTCTCTATGGCTAACAAGCCTAAACTTAACCCTTTCGTGAAGGACTTTTCCATTTCAATCTTGAGCATCACTGTTAAAAAGATGTTGTTATTCATTACAAACAAAATGTAAACACTTACATATTTCTCACATACTCTTTTGAAAGCTTTGAAGAAACCGTAACATTTTTCACAAAGTAGAAAAAGGAAAAATAAAAATTAGCAGTTAATAAAGTTGTCACCTAATTTTTAAAGGATACAGTTTTAAACACTTTTTACAACAAAATTTATTTCATAAAAATAACTTCATCACCAATATTAACTAATATTTTCTTACTGAAACTTTTATCACTCTCCATCCTGAAGTATCTTGACTGTATGATTTCTTTTTTTTTTTTCTGAAACTTAATCTGCAATTTTCTTATAGTCCATTTATCTGTAAAGATTTAAGAGCAGTTTGCTGGTATATGATAAAAGCATTCCTTAAAGAGCAAAGGATCCACTACCTCTCTGGGCAACCTGTTCCAGTATTTTACAACTGCATAGTAAAGAATTTCTTCTTTACATCCAGTCTGAATCTCCCCTCTTTTAGTTTAAAACCATTACCCCTCATCCTATTGCAACAGGCCCTACTCAAAAGTCTCTCTCCCAATCGTTCTTATAGGTCCCTTTTAAGAATTGGAAGGCCATAACAACGTCTCCCTGGAGTCTTCTCCAGGCTGAACAACCCCAGTTCTCTCAGCCTTTCCTCATAGGAGAGGTGCTCCATCCCTCTGATCATTTTTGTGGCCCTTCTCTGGACCTTCTCTGGACCTTCTCCAACAGGTCCATGTCTTTCCTGTATTGAGGACTCCAGAGCTGTACACAGGACTCCAGGTGGAGTCTCACCAGAGCAGAGCAGAGGAGCACAATCACTTCCCTTGACCTACTGGTTATGCTCCTTTGGATGCAGCCCAAGATACAATTGGCCTTCTGGGCTGCAAGTGCACACTGCTGGCTCATGTCCAGTCTTTCATCCACCAGTACCCCCAAGTCCTTCTTCTCTGGGGTACTCTCAATCCCTTCATCCCCCAGCCTGTATTGATACTGCAAGTTGCCCCGACCCAGGTGCTGGAGTCTGCATTGGGCCTTGTTGAACCTCATGAAGTTTGCATGGGCCCACCTCTCAAGCCTGTCCGAGTCCTTCTGGATAGCTTCCTGTCCCTCAGGCATCTCAACTTCACCACTCAGCTTCATGTCATCTGCAAACTTGCTGATGGCACACTCAATCCCACTATGTCGCTGATGAAGATATTAAAGAGTACTAGTCCCAATCTGGACCCCTGAGGGAGGCCACTTGTCTCTGGTGTTCATCCAGACATTGAGCCATTGACCACTACCCTCTGGATGCGACCATCCAGCCAGTTCCTCATTCAGGTGCCTGAATAGGAATGAAAGACAATGGGCCAGATTATTTTAATAACAAATTTACTTGCCCCACAGAAGACTTGCTTTGTCTCTAACCTTCAGTGCAGAATTTTTCCTACTGCTTACAAACCAGGGTGTTAATCTCCACTATCTAAAATAGAACTGGTGTTGTATTTAGTTTGGATTATAGCTGTCATGGGTTCAGCAGTAGCAGTCATTTTTCTCCCTCTTGGTAGCTGGTGCAGCACTGTGTTTTCGATTTTGGGCCTGGGAGCAGTGCTGATAACACCAGTGTTTATAGTTACTGCTTGGCAATGTTTTGGTTTGACCAAGGACTTTTCTGAGCCTCATGCTATGCCAGGGAGGAGGAGAGCCGGAGGAGGCAGAGACAGGACACCTGACCCAAACTGACCAAAGAGGTTATTCCATACCACAGCACGTCATGTCCAGGATGTGAAAACGGAGGGCAGAGACCCGGAAGGGTGTGGGAGTGGACTGGGGGTGCACGGCATCGTCAGGTTTTTGGTACTGGGGGGTTCGCTGCTGGGGGGTGCACTGGCTGGGTCGGGCTTGGTGAGCAGTTGTATTCTCTTTCCTTGTATTTCTCTTGTATTATTACTGGTGGTAGCAGTAGTGATTTGTGTTATATCTTAGTTACTAAACTGTTCTTATCTCAACCTGTGGGAGTTGCATTCTTTTGATTCTCCTCCCATCCCCCTGGGACTGGGGGAAGAAAGAGGGGAGTGAGTGAGTGAGTAAAACTTTGTGAGTTATTAGCCTGGGTGAGGCTTAAAACACGACAGTTCTTTTTGTTGCCCAACGTGGGGCACGAAGGGTTGAGATAAAGACAGAATAGCCACTCATCACAATGCTGATTTATTGGCTCTCAAAGTTGTTGATCTGGTTCTCAAAGGTTCAGCGTATGCTACTTTACTTACAGCCGGTATTTCTTAACGTTTTTCACATCTGGGTTTTCGGTTAAGGTTCTTGTTACATTGTACTCTATTGGAATGGCTTGTAATACGGGCGGGCTCCAGAAGGGAGGAGGGGAAGCCGAGGCGGGGTGGCCCCGGAAGCCGCCGGCGGCCGAAACGGCCCGGGAGCAGGGCCCGGGGGATCAAGAGGCCGGGAACGGGGCGGCAGAGGAGCTGAGCCCCCCCCACCGAGCCCAGCCCGGCGGCTGCGGAGGTGGCAGAGGGGGTGAGCCCGGCGGCCGCCGAGCGGGCGGTGGCGGCGGAGAAGCCCAGCCCCGAACCCGAGCCGCGCCCCGCGGCTACCGAGCGGGGGGGGGCAGGCGGCGGCCGAGCCCAGCCCGGCTGCGACCGAGAGCATTCCCCAGCAGCCGCCCGCAGAGCCCCGCGAGCCCGAGCCCCAGGAGGATGCAGGAGACCACGCAGCACTTCCCAGCAAGGCAGAGGAGGAAGATCTGGACTCAGAAAAAGAGAAGCTGGTGGTAAGAGAGCCGGCAAGCACAGCAGCTACACCAGCCCCAGGGACAAGTACAGCAGCCTCATTTGAGAGTTCCAACGGTTTTGAATGGCCTTTGGGTACCCTTGAGACCTGCCTGCTGATTGTGATGGGAATCAGCATGTTGGCAAGCATTCAGAGTGTGTTTTACCCACAACCATTTTGTCTGGTCCCAAGAGTTAAGCAGAGTGGGGTGTGGGTTTTGTCTGGGGTTGGACTGCAATGTGGGATGACCAAGAGATTTTCCCTGAGGCTGAGCAGCCATGAGTGGCAGAGTGTGTGGGACAGTGTGGGCGAGTGCGAGTATCTAGTCCACTGGACCCCTCCTGTGCTTTGGAAGCATCAGAGATGGAAGGCAGCTGTATGGAGTCCCCAATGACAAGCGGCTAAAATGAAGTGGCTCAGATGGACTTAGATTGGCAACATAAGGGTGAATTATTTTGAGCCTGGTGGGCCTATGACACCTTAGGCCACCAGGGCAGAGATGCAACATACAGATGGACTCATGATCGAGGGATGGACTTAAGATCAAGGGGTTTACTTAGCAATGGACACTGTTGCCCAGGTTATTTACGAGTATGAACACTGCGCACAGCCTCCCCTGCTCTGAAAGACTGTTACAAGAGATGGAACCCAA
This sequence comes from Myiopsitta monachus, assembly GCA_017639245.1. Classification (NCBI taxonomy): domain Eukaryota; kingdom Metazoa; phylum Chordata; class Aves; order Psittaciformes; family Psittacidae; genus Myiopsitta; species Myiopsitta monachus. The sequence continues at coordinate 9,220,470 of CM029940.1, forward strand.
TATCATGGACTGGATGGACTCAGCAGCTTTGTGGGGATTGGTCCATGCACTAAGGGATGATCTCTCTTTCTGTGTGTGTGTGGATCCATACATATACATGTGATGGTATATTAAAAATGTGGGATCTGAGCATGACGTGAATGGTATGAAATAAGGGGTGGATTGTCATGGGTTCAGCAGTAGCAGTCATTTTTCTCCCTCTTGGTAGCTGGTGCAGCACTGTGTTTTCGATTTTGGGCCTGGGAGCAGTGCTGATAACACCAGTGTTTATAGTTACTGCTTGGTAGTGTTTTGGTCTGACCAAGGACTTTCTGAATCTCATGCTCTGCTGGGGAGGAGGGGGAGCCGGGAGGAAGCAGAGACAGGACACCTGACCCAAACTGACCAAAGAGGTTATTCCATACCACAGCACGTCGTGTCCAGGATGTAAAAACGGAGTGCAGAGATCCGGAAGGGTGTGGTGGTGCAGTGGGGGGTTCGCTACTGGGGGGTGCACTGGCTGGGTCAGGCTTGGTGAGCAGTTGTATTCTCTTTCCTTGTATTTCTCTTGTATTATTACTGGTGGTAGCAGTAGTGATTTGTGTTATATCTTAGTTACTAAACTGTTCTTATCTCAACCTGTGGGAGTTGCATTCTTTTGATTCTCCTCCCCATCCCCCTGGGACTGGGGGAAGAAAGAGGGGGAGTGAGTGAGTAAAACTTTGTGAGTTATTAGCCTGGGTGAGGCTTAAACCACAACAATAGCATAGCTTCAATTCTTGGTTTATGAGAAGTAGAAGAGAGTTTTGTGGTGGGGTGTGTATGTACATGTGTGTGGTAGCTTTTTTTTTTTTACCCTCCCATGCCCGTCCTTGAGGAGGTTAGCTTCAGATTGTGATCTGTTTTAAGTATTTTTCTTCCACCTTTTACCTCTCATTAATTATGTCTCTCCATATTTATAGATTAATTTAAATGAGTTTGAAATAGGTTTGTCTTAATTCGCTTTTTACTACCAGAATTCAGTATATATTCTGTGGGGAAGTTATTGCCTCAAGGTGTTTTTAACAAAAACAAAAAACACTTTGGAAAAGTGAAGAAAAAAAAATCTTCAGTAGTTTTCTGCAGAAAGAAAAATTCTCTGAGCTCAGTTAACTTTCTGGGTTTCAGTAGTTGGGAGGATTATGACACTTGGTTTGTTTCATTGGATAGAAATTTGCATTAGACCAAGGGACTGTTGACTTCGCATGATGAGTATTTAGCCATTTTCACAACTGTCTATACTGAGAGACTATCACAAACTGGTGTTGCAGTCTGAATTTTACATAGCAGGGCTTGGTACTTAGTTTTCTGCTGAGCTTTTAAGTCTGGGGCAGCACCATTGTCCCTTAAAGTGAAACAAACTGTAGAGCTTCTTGTCAATAAGGTGCTTATTACCAATGACTTGCATGCAGGGCATGCCGACTATTTAATAAGTTTACCAGAATCACCAGTGAGGTCGGTGAAAATACACATGGATTAAACATGTATTTAGTGCAGGCAGCATACGCAATGTGTGTGATGGTGTTTGGGATGCTTGAGAACGAAGTAGAGATGAGGGGATAGAAAGTTTTGTGATGTCAAGATCAGTAGGCATACCACTTTCATAGGATAACTGAAAATTGGATATTTGCTGATGTTATTCAAATCATCAGATGGGACTTTGGGGCAATAATGATTCCATATTTTCAAATTAAGATTATTTAAATAAGTTCCCTACAACTGATTTCATTTGTTATGTTGGCATCTGCGTACACAATTGCAGCTTTGGACCTGTTTCATATTCTGTATCATCTTGCTTGCTGCTTGTTGCTTGTTGCTCAGTTATTTACCTGGCTTTGCTCACCAGTCTTAGTGACTGAATAGCTAAGAGATGTCATGTCCCCTCAAATCCTAGTTTTGCATGTCTCTTTAATGCCTTGCTGTTTGATAGTGGAGAAGGTTTGCTGTTGAGTCTAGGCTGGCCTTAGCTAGCAGTCAGTTTAAACCTCGCATGCAGTCCTTCCATTTGTGCAGAGGGTTCCACACTTGGCCACAGCCTGACATTTATACTTCTTATACTGAAATTTGCTTTAGCTGTCCTGATAACCCAGCTTCCCAAGGTGTAGTGTATCCTAGCGTCCAACAGCCTGACACAGAAATTAAATCCTGTGCAAAAGATGGGAGTGGATACGGGCAGGTATACCATCACTGATCAACACATCACTGAACATGCCACATGGAATAAAGATAATGGAAACTTTTTAGATATTTAACAAGGTATAAAGCTTGTTGAAATAAGTCAAGGTTGTATCCTTTTGTACAACAAAACATACTAAAGTGTTTTCTTCTTTTTAGTCCAAGTGGTAAGAAGTTCAGAAGCAAGCCTCAGTTGGCAAGATACTTGGGAAACACTGTTGATCTCAGCAGTTTTGACTTCAGAACGGGAAAGATGATGCCCAGTAAATTGCAGAAGAACAAACAGAGACTAAGGAATGATTCTCTCAATCAAAATAAGGTTTGTTAGTAAATACTCTGTTTAAGGATATCCTAAGAATTTCTTTTCCTGTAGTTCATTTAGCAATTTCTTTTCTGCTTAAAGCAGTTCGCTTCTAAGATGTACACATATGTTTAATTTTTAGTAGTGGCAGAGACATAAATTTATAAACAGAAGGAATACTCTGCTACTACCAAGAAAAAATATCAAGGTAATGTTAAGTATGAATCAAAAGTGTGAATAATTCAGGAATTGGCTTGGGACTAAGAACCTCAGTGCTAGTCATCTACCTGAACTATATTCTTAAAAATGGGAGAAGTTAGGACTCCAAGAGCTTCTCTTGTGCAAGGCTTCAAATTGCTATGTTCATCTTCCTGTTCTGAGATGAAATAGTTAACATTTTTATTTTTAATGCATGCAGTATGTGTCAGGAAGCTTGTTTTCTGAGGCAAATGCATCAATCTGTACAAATCTGGATGTCTGTGTACAGCTATGTCGCTTAACAAGGCCAAGCGTTTTTCTGTTTAAGATTGAGGCTTTTGATTGATATCGATCTGATTGTGCTTATTGTTTATTTTTGAACAACAGTGTATCTTTTTGAATACTGAAGAAAATGTGTATGGTAGATTAAAAATAAAAGGCCGAAGCGTACAGAAGAAAATAACTGATGTTGCATGACAAGTAAATTTAGCTGACTCTCAGATAGCATGTTCCTGGACTTTAGAAACCTCATACAAGAGTTTGAAAGGATTTCTGTAAAAACCTGCACTGTTTTCTTTTTAAAGTGTTTTATTCTTCAGGATTTCATAACTTACAGTAGTGTATTAAAATACCTAACGAGTTACAGCTATGCCTTGTGCACTGATGTTTTTTGTCGTCTGCCGCTTGTAATGCATGAACCACACATTTCATGCCGATTTCTTTTTATTTAAAGCATGTGTTCAAATTATTTAATATTTTCTTCCTACAGACATGAGGCTTTCAAATAATATAACATTTGGGGGTAGTCCAAGGAAAGGGTTTGGTTAAACTTTTTGCATGAGCAGAAATTACAAAATTTGGTATATAAAATCTGAGTTTGTGCTCACTTTGTATTCCTATGATCTTAGATTACTTGAATGTTGTGGGTGTAAAGGACCTTGATGTGAAGGACTTCTGAGCTAGACTAGCTGCTGGGAGAGCTTTGAGATAGCAGAGGAATGTTCCTGGGAAAGCTTTGAGACCGTAGAGGAATGTTGCAGTGCAAGTTCGGCAAGGTAAGAAGGAAGAAGGAAGCGAGGAACCAGTATCCAATGAGGGGATGACAGTGAGAAGCAGGCATCCAATCAAGGCAACCAGTGAGCAAGGTATCAACCAGTGAAGAAACGAAAATACCCACGTGGACGGTGATCGCTAACCAATTGTATTAGCCGCTCATACACACGGGCACTTTGCACAGCCTATATCAACCCTGGACATTCAAGAAATAAACGATTTCGTTTCCTAACCAGAAACGGGGTCCGTGCCTTACGTCTCCACAGAATGTTGCTCACAGGAGCTCTGTTAAATACAAGATTAGAAAAAAAATGCTTTTTACATAAATAATATTTATTATTTCTAAGTGACTGAATCTGTAACTCATGAGCTTTCAAAAATTTCTGCGGTATTCCTGTGATAGTTAAAAAGGAGATCTCAACTTATTCCTGAAGTTTATTGTTTTCTTCCACAGACACCGAGAGAGATTGGTTGTGGTTGCCTTCTAGTCCACCTTGCCAGCTGTGCCGCTGGGGTCCATAAAAGACAGACTTGCATAGGCAACTTTGTGTATAAACTTGCTAATATTTTATGGGTTGTTTGTTTTTGTACAAACAATTTACTACAAATGCTTCTAAATTTTTTGGCTCCCCTTAAGTTTTAAAATGAAATGTGAAAATGCACGTGAGTTTTCTTTCTCTGATGTGTTGAGGCAGTTAGATTTCTGCAGCTGTTGGATGGAAATGCTGTCTTGCCATACTCCTCATTTTTGAGTTTCATATCTTTAGCAGGTTAGAACTCAATGTCAAGACTGACATACTAATGCCACATGGCTTAAAATGGGACTGAGGATAATATACGCTAATGAATGCTCTCAATTTTGGGATGTTAATGTATAACAGTGTAAACAACAGGGAAATATTCTTCTAGAAAAATATTTATCTCCAATCTTAGCATTGTGCATTCTTGCCTATCTTTCATTATTGGCAATAAAAGTGTATATTTGATAGGTTTATTTACAGTAGAGCTGCAGGAAGAGTTTTGCTTCAGTCTTTACTAATCTTGCCATTGTTGTCTGTGTGGCCATTTTTACATTTCACATGCAAATTAAGTTTATTTTTTTGAAGTGCTTTTGAAGAGACAATGAAATAAGGGATACAAATGAATATGAATCCAGTATATACATCACACTGCTGTGCTTATAAAAATATGCTTATCAATTCTTTATTTTGAAAAGAAAACATAATAGAGGTGTCCTGGGTTCAGCAGTAGCAGTCATTTTTCTCCTTCTTAGTAGCTGATGCAGTGCTGTGTTCTTGACTTTTGGCCTGGGAACAATGCTGATAACACCGATGTTTTTAGCTGCTGCTTAGAATGTTTAGTCTGACCAAGGACTTTCTGAGCCTCATGCTCTGCCAGGGAGGAGGGGAAGTCGGGAGAAAGCAGAGGCTGGAAACCTGACCCAAACCAACCAAAGAGGTATTCCATACCACAGCACATCATGCCTAGTATATAAACTGGGGGCAGTCACCCGGAAGAGTTAGTTCACTGCTCGGTAGGGCTGGGTATCGGTCGGCGGGTGGTGAGCGGTTGTATTCTCTTCCCTTGTTATTTCCCTTATCATTATTATTATTGGTGATAGCAGTAGTGGTTTGTGTTATACCTTCGTTACTGGACTGTTCTTATCTCAACCCCTGGGAGTTACATTCTTTCGATTCTCCACCCCATCCCTCTGGGAGCGGGGGGGGGAAGGGGGGGAGTGAGCTAACAACATCGTGGCAGATTTACGGCTGGGCATAAACCGCAACTTTTTTTTTCTAATTTTTGGCTGGGAGCATAAAATAATGTCTCCTTCATGGGTTGACCACCCAAGGAGGAGAAAAAAGATGTGTAATTGCTAAGCACTTCTATTATATACCTCCCAAAGTATAGAGGTGGTGACCACACTGGGAACGCAAGCCAGATCAGTTTCATGATCAATGATTCTATTGTATTACAAGTCATTACCATAAAGTACAATGAAACAAGAACCTTAACCCAAGGCCCTCCATCTGATAAACACTAACACAGCAAATACCGGCTGTAAGTAAGCTATGACATGCTGAAACTGTGAGATCAAGAGCAACAACTTTGAGAGCCAATAAATCAGCATTGCGACAAGTGACTATTAATATGAAACAATAAATGCTTATCACAAATACGATTAGACACACTTCCGTCAGATCTGTCATTATCTCAACCCTTTGGGCCCCATGTTGGTCCCCAGAAAAAACTGTTGTGGTTTAAGCCCAGCTGTAAATCTGCCACTATGTCATTAGCTCACTCCCCCCGCTTCCTCCCCCCACTCCCAGAGGGATGGGGAGGAGAATCGAAAGAATGTAACTCCCAGGGGTTGAGATAAGAACAGTCAAGTAACGAAGGTATAACACAAACCACTCCTGCTACCAACAATTATAGTAATGATAAGGGAAATAACAAGGGAATAGGATACAACCGCTCACCACCCACCGACCGATATCCAGCCTGACCAAGCAGTGAACTAACTCTTCCGGGTGACTGCCCCCACTTAATATACTGGGCATGAGGTGCTGTGGTATGGAATACCTCTTTGGCTAGTTTGGGTCAGGTGTCCTGTCTCTGCTTTCTCCCGACTTCCCCTCCTCCCTGGCAGAGCATGAGGCTCAGAAAGTCCTTGATCAGACTACACATTCCATGCAGCAGCTAAAAACATCGGTGTTATCAGCACTGTTCCCAGCCCAAAAGTCAAGAACACAGCACTGCACCAGCTACTAAGAAGGAGAAAAATGACTGCTACTGCTGAACCCAGGACCAGAGGGTACTGGCTAAACATGCTCTCTGATTATAAGTGACTTCTTAGGTAAAAGGTTTTGAAAGGCCTGGAAACATGTTGCTGAGTTTTTAAGATGTTTTTATGTCTGGGGCAAATTGATGCTCCTGGAAATGAAATTATCGAATCATAAAATACTTAGGGTTGGAAAGGACCTTAAGATCATAGAATCATAGAATAGTTAGGGTTGGAAAGGACCTTAAGGTCACCTAGTTCCAACCCCTGTGCCATGGACAGGGACAACTCACACTAAGCCATGCCACCCAAGACTCCATTCAACCTGGTCTTGAACACTGCCAGGGATGGAGCATTCACAACTTCCCTGGGCAACCTGTTCCAGTGACTCACCAAAATTACAGTAAATGAATTCTTCCTTATATCTAACCTGAACTTCCCCTGTTTATGTTTGGACCCATTACCCCTTGTCCTATCACTACAGTCCCTAATGAAGAGTCCATCCCCAGCATCCTTGTAGGCCCCATTCATGTACTGCAAGACTCCTATGAGGTCTCCATGCAGCCTTCTCTTCTCCAGGCTGAACAGCCCCAACTTTCTCAGCCTATCTTCATACGGGAGGTGGTCCAGTCCCCTGATCATCTTCGTGGCCCTCCTTTGGACTTGTTCCAACAGTTCCATGTCCTTTTTATGTTGAGGACACCAGAACTGTACACAGTACTCCAAGTGAGGTCTCTCAAGAGCAGAGTAGAGGGGCAGGATCCCCTCCCTTGACCTGCTGGTCACACTCGGTTTGATGCAGCCCAGGATACGGTTGGCTTTCTGGGCTGCAAGCGCACACTGCTGCCTCATGGCCATTTTCCCATCAACCAACACCCCCAAGTCCTTCTCTGCAGGGCCACTCTGAATCTCTTCTCTGCCCAACCTGTAGCTGTGCCTGGGATTGCTGTGACCCAGGTGTAGGAGCTTGCACTTGTCATGGTGAAACTTCCTCAGGTTGGGATCAGCCCACCTCACAAGCGTGTCAAGGTCCCTCTGGATGGCATTCCTTCCCTCCAGCGTATCAACCGAACCACACAGCTTGGTGTCATTGGCAAACTTGCTGAGGGCACACTCAATCCCACTGTCCATGTCACCGACAAAGATGTTTAACTGGATCGGTCCCAACACCGATCCCTGTGGAACAGCACTCGTTACTGGTCTCCAGCTGGACATTGAGCCATTGAGTACAACTCTCTGTGTGTGGCCATCCAGCCAATTCTCTATCCCCCGGGTGGTGTGTCCATCAAATTGATGATTCTCCAGCTTAGAGACAAGGATGTCATGTGGGACAGTGTCAAACACTTTGCACAAGTCTAGGTAGATGACATTAATGGTTTTGCCCCTATCCATCAGTTCTGTAGCCCTGTCATAGAAGACCACCAAATTGGTCGGATAGGACTTCCCCTTAGTGAAGACATGCTGGCTGTCACCAAGCACCTTGTTGTTTTTCATGCCTTCCAGGAGAATCTGCTCTAGGATTTTGCCAGGCACAGAGGTGAGACTGACTGGCCTGTAGTTCCCTGGGTCATCCATTTTCCCGTTCTTGAAAATGGGGGTTCTATTTCCCTTTTTCCAGTCGTCAGGAACTTCACCTGACTGCCATGATTTTTCAAATATGATGGGCAGTGGCTTAGCAACTTAATTTGCCAGCTCCTTCAGGACCCACGGATGGATTTCATCAGATCCCATGGACTTATGCACATTCAGGTTTTTAAGATGGTCTCGAACCAGATCCTCTCCTACAGTGGGCCCAGGGTCTTCATTCTCACTGTCCCTGCATCTGCCTTCCAGGACTTGGGTGGTGTGGTCAGAGCATTTGCCAGAGAAAACTGAGTCAAAGAAGTCATTAAGAACCTCAGCCTTCTCCAAATCCTGGGTAGTCAGTTCTCCCGATAGCTTCCGGAGAGGGCCCACATTGCCCCTAGTCTGTCTTTGATTTGCAATGTACCTATAGAATCCCTTCCTGTTACCTTTCACATCCCTAGCCAAGTTTAATTCGAAGTGGGCCTTAGCTTTCCTAACCTGGTCCCTAGTTTCCCAGACGATATCTCTGTATTCTTCCTGGCTCTGCTGTCTTTGGAAAGATAGTGGACTGAAATTCTTTTGGAAACACTTGTTGCATCATAAAATACTCCGAACGAGTAAAAGTGAGCAGGGAACATGATCTAGTGGAAGGTGTTCCAACCCATGGCAGGGGGGTTTGAACTACATGATCCTTACAGTCCCTTCCGACCTAAACTATTCTATGATGTTTCTGGTAGCTGATACATTGCTATAGTTCTCAGAGCAGGAAGAGATTTTGTTTTGTGACAGTAGTCAAGCAACGTAAAAGCCACAGTTTGTCTGTGTTTCTAAATGGTGCAGTTTTGTAGGTGTACCTAAAACTGAATATTGTGAGCTTAATTACTATCTGAAATGAATAATTGGTTTCTGAACATTTGAAATCTGCTTTCTGTCTGGAAAGCTCAAAAAAGCTTTCTGTTCTTTAGGAGAGGTGTTGGTTGTAGGGGTCTTTCTCACTTATTTCTATTAGGATGCACTTGAAGCTTTTCCTTTGTCATCAATAAGTCTAATGAATGGCTGGCTTATGATTTCTTGTGAAAGTTTCTCTAACTCTCAGTCACTTCCTATTAACATGTGATGGTTGTATGTTTTTTTTTTCCTATACATCTCAAGATCTGCAGGTGCTGGAGATGGGTGAGCTTAGGGAGTTTCTATACTGAAGAGTTTATTTCTTTTGTTCAAAACTCAGTGCCACAAATGAGGCTGTTTGTTTAGGATGAGATCAGAAAGCTCAGATGGGAGTATGATTAGAAAAGAAATAAAGGAGGAAAGTAGCAATATTATAATTACAGTATATAGGAATTCTTCTGTTCTTAGTTTAAACAGTTTACCCTAATGACCATTTTCTAGTATGTAGACTTGATAAAAAGTATATGGGACATCTAACCCTTGAACCTGTATTGCCTGCATAATTTATAACTCGTCAGGGTTTTGCTTTAATTCAGTATCATTAATGTAGCTGAATTTTCTTAATTTCCCACGTGGCCTGAAGAAATCTCCCTTTTTATTTTTCGAAGTTTAATGGGTTTATTTTTTCACTTCGCTTTAAGTAACATTGCCAGCCAAAAGGAACCTGTAACTATTTTTCATGAACTTGAAACTAAGACCTTTGTTCTAGAAATGTTTGCTAAACCAGATTTATCCCCCATATGGCAGATGGCTCTGTAATATTATTGGTTTTGTCAGTTATAATAGCTATTTTACCACTAATACTGATGCTACTGCACAGAATGCCCTAGGGGCATGGACTTCAAAGCTTAAAATACTACTTTGAACTTGATGTCACAAGATCAGGGAATGTGAAGCTTGTAAGACAGCAAGATCTGTCAAGGTTCTGGTGTCAATTAAGTTGTGTGGTGTGAGGGAAGTTCACTGTCAAAATATTTTATGCTAGTGTAAGTACATGTGATTACTGTCTAGCTCTGGTTGGTGATTCTGTGCTCATCAGAGATGCTTTAATTATATATGAAAATATATATTCTGTATGAAAAAGTCTAACATTAGACTTATTATTGTCGTCATCAATGGGGAAAAGAAATGGAGCCAATAACCAGTATCCACCATGCAAACACATGCTAAAAGCAATGACCAAAGTATCTGAAAGTATTTTTCTAGTGAACTAGGACTACATGGGTGAAACATTAGAAGACCGCCGTCCAGATTTATTTAAAGCTTAGATTCTCAATTTTGCTTTGTATAAAAAGATCTTAGGACTGCTATGCTAACTGAATGGTAATTTGTCTGCTTGGTTAAAACTTCTAAGTGTAATCAGACAGAAATGCCCCGTGCTCTATTGCTGTTTGCTCTGGCCACGGACATTCTGGTCCTAGTTAGAGAAGAATCAGCAGCGTATTAGGGATGGAGATGAAGATAGAGACCTCTGAAGATATGCTGCTTTTCCCATTTGAAAGCAATAATATTGCAAGACATGGAGACTGGTTAGTTTCTGACTGTAATTTTATAAACCAGAAATTATAGATGCCTGAATTTCTGAGGAAAACTTCCACTGGAATTTGTGGGTTTATCCTTATTATTATATTTTAATGAGTTAACTGCACTATCTAGAAATTATGAGGAAAGGGGACCTGTAAAATAACAAGGTATCTTTAAAGGAGTGGTAGGAATAGAGACTTGATCAGAATTGCTTCCATTGAAAAAGACCAGATTTCTGGAGCTCTTTCAGAATTTACCTGTATGTTCTGGCCTATTTCTTCTGTTGGTCTGGACAACTGTTTTAGCTCTTGAGAGAGGATGAGCAAATCAGTAATAAGCAGTGTCCTGGGTTTAGCTGGGATAGAGTTCATTTTCTTCCTAGTAGCTGGTGCAGTGCTGTGTTTTGGTTTCAGTCTGAGAACAATGCTGGTAACACACCTATGTTTTAGTTGTTGCTCAGTAGCACTTACCCTGATCAAGGACTTTTCAGTCTCTCATGCTCTGCCAGTGAGGAGGGGCACAAGAAGCTGGGAGGGAGCAGAGACAGGACACCTGACCCAAAGTACCTAAAGGGATATTCCATACCACAGCACGTCATGCTCAGTATATAAACTTGGGGGAGTGACCCAGAAGGATTAATCGCTGCTTGCATCGGGCTGGGTATCTTTCAGCAGGTGGTGAGCAGTTGTATTGTGCAGCACTTCTGTTTATTGTTTTTTTTTTTTCCTTTCCCCTTTTAGTTTTATGTTCTCTCCCCTTGTTATTTCCCTTATCATCATTATTATTATTCATAGTAGTAGTATTATATTATACTTCATTTTAGTTATTAAACTGTTCGTATCACAACCCTCAGGTTTTACATTCCTTTGATTCTCCTCCCCATCCTGCCTGGAGGCAAGGAAGGCAGAGGATGTGAATGAACGGCTGCATGGTACTTAGTTGCAAGCTGTATTTAAACCATGACAAGCAGGACTCCAAAATGATACAGCACTAATTTATAAATGAGTGTATGAACAGAATCAAATTGTTGAAAGATGATGTTCTATTGCTGGTTTATAGATTATGTCCTGTACACATATAGAAAGAATGACTTCTCACTCCCTTTCTCATCAGCCACCCTGCAATAACAGAGGTATGCTAAAATACAGGACATTCTGAAGGCGGGGGAGCTACCTTGTCAGATTGCTCTAGCACAGCTCTAAAATTGGGATACGAACTCTTAAAATAAGAATTAATCTGAGACTAATGCAGTGAAGAGAAGTCTTGTTGCTTAATAAACCTAAGCCTCTCACCATACTTTTAATTTCATTTTTATTTTGATCATTGCAGAATATCTCTAGTCAATATTCTTACTTTCATCATCTGGAATTCCAGAGTGTTCAGTTTAGGAATGAATGATTTTCAAACAAGCATGGGCTCTCTGGTTCTTATAATAATCTCTTTTGTGAAGTCGTGTAGTCCAAGTTGTATACTCTAAATTTGGAGGATTTGAAGATTGAAATTTAGTTCCCATTTCTAAGCCCAAAAGATTCATTTACCTCATAAATTTAGGAGTCTAAGTAAATCCAAATGAAAAACTCTTTTAAGATGATCCTTGGATGGAGTCTAATGTTGATGTTCATGTAAATTTTGAGCTATGATCTCACAGCCAATTATAAAACTTCTGAGATATGAACAAGTAACCATAAACTTCTAAAAAGCAAAAGCTTAACCATTTTTCTTTGTCAGAAGCTAGATATGGCTACTGAATGTTTTGAAGTGCTTAAAACTCTCCTGAAAAATAGTGAACTTGCTTTTTGATACATGTTTATTGGGAAAATATGTATCATGGAATATTTATTTTCAGTGTCTCTCTTGTTTCAATATAATGACCTGTCTTCTCAGTCACACCCTTGTATCTTTGAAAAAAAATTAAAAAATTTCTGTTTTAAGAAAAATATCAGGCAAAATGCAGATCAGAAAAGTCTGAAATTTTGTGTTGAGGACTTGGAAGAAATGGGAATTGCAAACAGAAAGCTGTAAGGTGTTCTGTTGGCACAGCACTTCAAACTCAGTCTGATTTTGGATAAAGAGACAGATCTAGAAAACTGGAATGGCGTACAGGTGAGAATTCTATTCCTCACCCTAAATGCTTCTGGGGTTGTTGCTATGGAGAAGGGTTCAGGCACTAATATCTCAAAAGGCCTAAGGGTTGCATGTGTGACAAGATAGTATTGGTAAAGTTATATCCAATGTCTGGGAATCATCACTTCACAAACCTAATAAAAACTAGCTTTGTCAAAAGACTTGTTAAAGTTGATATAGTTTTAGTTTCTTTCTAGAATAACTTGCTGCACTTAATTAAGAATTGTTTGATGTAGGGATTGCTTAGGAAATTAGTGACCAAAGTTATGTAGGAAGTTGTTGTCCTCTAAGACTTGGAACTCTATATATTCATGATGCTTTGGAGATTTCATTTTGACATCTGATCGTGAAGCTATGTTGTTTCAGAATGTAAGTCACTTGAACAATTAGCATATATATTTTACCAAAAGATGGACTTTCAAGCAGTTTGATTCTTCCCAAGAAGGTGAAAATCTGTGGAACCAGTTGCGTTACTTTTTTTTTTCTCCTTTCTTTAAAATGGATGACTGGCAAAGGTTAGTTAAGTACAGCATTATTGGAAATCTTCACTCCAAAGAAAACCTTCTTGTTTTGCACATCAGTAAGAGGGTGAATCCAACATTAATTTGTATACTTCTATGTATAACTTTTGTTAATTCACTTTTTTTTTTTTTAACAGGGAAAACCAGACTTAAATACAGCTTTACCAATCAGACAGACTGCATCAATTTTCAAACAACAGTCACCAAAGTTACCAATCATCCTAGTAACAAAGTACGGTCTGACTCACAGCGAGTGATGGAGCAGCCACAACAGGTAAGAATTTATCTATTTCCATTGTTACTGCTCAGAAGATTGAAACAAGCTGAAAATGTGCTTGTTTTCAGCTGTGAAATTCTGATAAGAATTCTTGTCTTGAAGATTACTTATAGAAATGTGTGTAATACATAGAATTAAAAAATTATTTTTATTAATTAATATTAATATTAGATTAATATTTCTTAATCCAAATCTTCATTCATATTTCATTGCCACATTCCTCTTGAAATTCAGATATGTGCTGAAATTCTGATATGTTGCAATTGGACATCAAATATTAAAAAAATTTCATGTGCAGCTTCTTAATAGAAGTTTCTATAAAATGCATGGTTCTCATCAAGAAGTAATCTCTCTTCTATACAGAATAACTTAGTGCAAAATCAATGAAAAAAATAATATTTTAAGTCCCTCTTTTTCACTCTGCTACTAGTATAAATACAAACCACAGTAACATAAACTCATCTTGCACAAGTTATCCTTTACCTGCTTTTCTTTCTATTAATGACAGATTGCCTGTTCACACAGTGCTTTTTTTGGTTTGTTTTTTTTTTTTTTTTTTTTTTTATGGGGAGGAGTGAGCTGAGAAGAAACAGTAATCTAGTTAATGAAAGAGTGATCAGCTAGGTAATGTAGTATGTACTGGACTGAGGTATTGTTTTTAAGTCTGACTTGTATTTTTTGAGTCAATTTGAAACATCTTATTCTATCTTAGGAGTGCAGGGATGAGAGGAAAATGCATAAGCATGTTCAAATTTTTGTATACTCATGTCACTAACTTAACATTTCCTTTGAAACTCAAGCTGTCTCTAATACTGCACTTTCAAACATTTTGAATACTGTGCTTGTAAGAAATAGCATAAGGAATTTAGACTCAGCATCCTCTGAATTCAGGTGTGAAAGAAAAAGAAGAAATATCGAGCCGTATTGGATCATTTTGTTGGGATGTTTTAGCAAGATTTGAAGGCCTCAGCTAACCTCACTGCTGGTCCCATGAAGTTCAACAGGGGCCATGTAAGTGTATCACATTCAGATCTAAAGATGCATAACTGTATGCATCTATTGATTCTCTTCACATTCTTGGGGTTTTCCTTTTGAACTACTACACTTGGTGTGTCAGGAATTTCCTTTTGGACATGTCTGCTGAACCAGTAATAATCACCAAAGCATATGAAAGTTATGGCACCTTTGTGGCAAGAGAAACGGATGTCTGGCTATTCATATCTTGATGGATTCCAGACCCTTTTGTGCTTGACTATTTCCTCTCTGTTTTCTTTCTTCCAGAATCTTTTCTTCAAATGCATTGTGACTGAAATCTTTGGGAATGTATCCCTTGTCTTTTGAGAATGTTGGCGCACGTTGGGCGCCAAAAAGAACTGTCGTGGTTTAAGCCTCACCCAGGCTAATAAACTCACCCAGTTCGTTCACTCACTCACTCCCCCTCTTTCTTCCCCCAGTCCCAGGGGGATGGGGAGGAGAATCAAAAGAATGCAACTCCCACAGGTTGAGATAAGAACAGTTTAGTAACTAAGGTATAACACAAATCACTACTGCTACCACCAGTAATAATACAAGAGAAATACAAGGAAAGAGAATACAACTGCTCACCAAGCCCAACCCAGCCAGTGCACCCCCCAGCAGCGAACCCCCCAATCCAACACCACACCCTTCCGGGTCTCTGCCCTCCGTTTTCACATCCTGGACATGACGTGCCTGTGGTATGGAATAACCTCTAAGCCATCTTTAGGAATTCTGAAGCTAGGGGATGACTCAGACAAAAGTCCAGGGCTTTCAGGATCTGAACCTCCATCTGGATGATTTGGCTGGTTGTATAAGTGTAATCGGTTATATAGGCAAGGTCTGCAGCACACAGGGGAAACAGCTTTCATATTTGCTGGCAATGAACATAGCTGTGACATCAAACCAGCTGCAATATCTTCTTGGAAACAGCATTGTCCTGCAGAAAGCAAGTATTGAGAACAAGTCTGACACATCACATCACATGATGGTGCACGTGTAGGTATTTCCATGGGGATTTGGGAATGAGACTCCAGCTGTTGCGGCTGGGGTTCTGGCTTTGGATCCGGGGCAGGCGGCGGCCGAGCCCAGCCCGGCTGCGACTGAGAGCATTCCCCAGCAGCCGCTCAGAGAGCCTCGTGAGCCCGAGCCCCAGGAGGATGCAGGAGACCACGCAGCACTTCCCAGCAAGGCAGAGGAGGGAGATCTGGACTCAGACAAAGAGCAGCTGGTGGTGAGAGAGCCAGCAAGCGCAGCAGCTACACCAGCCCCAGTGACAAGTACAGCAGCCTCATTTGAGAGTTCCAACGGTTTTGAATGGCCTTTGGGTACCCTTGAGACCTGCCTGCTGATTGTGATGGGAATCAGCATATTGGCACACATACAGAGTGTGTTTTACCCACAACCATTCTGTCTGGTCCCAAAGTTAAGCAGAGTGGGGTGTGGGTCTTGTCTGGGGTTAGACTACAATCCAGGATGGCCAAGAGATTTTCCCTGATGCTGAGCAGCCATGAGTGGCAGAGTGTGTGGGACAGTATGGGTGAGTATCTAGTAAATGATTAGATGAGTAAAGATTTGCAGAATAGGCTGTTTCAAAACTACCCAAATTAAATCTTTGTCTCCTTAAGATAGGTTCTAAAGGAGAAAGCTATAGCAAGATCTTCAAGAAGTCATCATCTGCTGGTCACCGTGTCAGCATTCTTTTTCAATCAAACTCCTTTCTCCTTGCAACAGTGCATCTTTGGAAGAGGACGCTTTAAACACTGTTCTTATTCTGTATTGCCTTACTTTATTTGGAAGAAATGCTAGCTCTGTTTGCATTGAATGTGGAATAGTTAATCTTACATATCTAATTGCGTGGAGTATTGTGTGCAGTTCCGGTGTCCTCAACATAAAAAGGACATGGAACTGTTGGAACTAGTCCAAAGGAGGGCCACGAGGATGATCAGGGGACTGGAGCACCTCCCATATGAAGATAGGATGAGAAAGTGGGGTTGTTCAGCCTGGAGAAGAGAAGGCTGCATGGAGACCTCATAGCAGCCTTCCAGTATCTGAAGGGGGCCCTATAGGGATGCTGGGGAGGGACTTTTCATGAGGGACTGTAGTGAGAGGACACGGGGTAACGGGTTCGAACTTAAACAGGGGAAGTTTAGATTTGATATAAGGAAGAAATCCTTTACTGTAAGGGTGGTAAGGCACTGGAATGGTTGCCCAGGGAAGTTGTGAATGCTCTATCTCTGGCAGTGTTCAAGGCTGGGTTGGACATAGCCTTGTGTGGCATGGTTTAGTGTGAGGTGTCCCTGCCCATGGCAGGGGGGTTGGAACTAGATGATCTTAAGGTCCTTTCCAACCCTAACTATTCTATGATTCTATGATTCTATATCCATTTCTGAAAGCTTTATTTGATTATATCTGTTGTATGTCCCTTTTCAAATGGCAGTCTATCCAGACTTCTCTGAAAATTCTCTTTGGCCTGCCTCTTTATGTAAAGATCAAAATAAATGAGTACTGTAGTTCCTTTGGCTGTCAGTAGTTTTTCTTCATGACCTGAGAGCGAGAAGACATGCTTATTTGTGTTTTGGCAAGGAGGATATTTGGCTGCAGCTCTTCTTTAAGCAGCAAACTTGTGGTAGTTCTTGGAAAGATAAATTCATCCACAGCTTTCTTGTTACCATAAGGGTCGGTTGGAGAAACTCTCTAAGACTCAATTTGGAGTTTTAGAAAGCAGGCATTCTTTATTGCAGCACTAGGTACATGCAAATAGGTTTGCAAAGGTGAGCGCACCTGTTACTTGCCAGCAGTGGCTTTATATTTAGCATACTCATGCATATTCACAACTTTCCCATGAAATTATTTATGTATTCCTGAGATTTCCAGGAACTAATTATAAAATTTGCATCCTGATTAAGCATGCACTTTCTTGCTGTGTGGGGGTCTCTGGTGGTTGCTGATAGTCTTCATCACTGTGTACTGAATGACCTCAGTCTTTGTGCATGCTCACAAAGTCCTAGTGCTGAGTTAAGCAGTGGCATGTCCTTGCTTTTGTTCTGTTCCAGTCTCTTTTATCTTGACGGTTAGCATCTTTGGTCTTATTTACTGTCTCCCTGATTGTTATCAGTCCCGTGATGTTAGGTGGTTTAGATTTTACGAAGTCAGAATAGCATTGCTGAAATTGAAATTAATGATTAATCAAAAAATCATACAAATGTATCTGTCATCTTCCTCTTAAGTGGTGTTAATTACTGTTTTAAAATCACATTGTTTTTTCCCTCCCTCCTATTTAGCAAAAAGGCCACTAGCTGTAGCAGCACTTCATGGAACATTAAAGCTCCACTTGTGCTCCTGGATTTGAGCATTCATCAATGAGAAGAGTGAATGTGAAGCAGATGAAGTCCTGTAACTATCTGAAATTATTATAGGCAGTAAATCTTTTATGCAGTCACTTAAACATGAGTTATTTGCCTGTCAAATATTCTGTACCTAACTGGATCAAATGGAATGGTGCAGCAAATCAGTCTTTTTATGGATCACTTCCTCTTGTACCTACACTTACTCAGTGACAGCTCATTTTGCAGACCATCTAGTGTTGACCAACCAGGTGGCTTTGATAAATGTTTATCCCAGTGTCTGAAGTCCCACCACCCATTGCTCTCAGTGTAGTTTTTTAACAGCTCATTGTACCATTCAATTTTTCCAGAGGCTGGTGCATGATAGGGCATGTGATATACCCACTTGATGCGATGCTCTTTGGCCCAAGCATCTATAAGATTGTTCTCGAAATGAGTCCTGTTGTCTGACTCAGTTCTTTCTGGGGTTCCATGTCCACCATTGGACTTGTTTCTTGTCATGGGTTCAGCAGCAGCAGTCATTTTTCTCCTCTTGGTGGCTGCTGCAGCGCTGTGTTTTTGATTTCGGGCCTGGGAACTGCTCTGATAACACCAGTGTTTTCAGTTACTGCTTGGTAGTGTTTTGGTCTGACCAAGGACTTTCTGAGTCTCATGCTCTGCCGGGGAGGAGGGGAAGCTGGGAGGAAGCAGAGAAAGGACACCTGACCCAAACTGACCAAAGAGGTTATTCCATACCACAGCACATCATGTCCAGGATGTGAAAACGGAGGGCAGAGACCCGGAAGGTTGTGGTGGTGCAGTGGGGGTTTCGCTGCTGGGGGGTGCACTGGCTGGGTCAGGCTTGGTGAGCAGTTGTATTCTCTTTCCTTGTATTTCTCTTGTATTATTACTGGTGATAGCAGTAGTGATTTGTGTTATGCCTTAGTTACTAAACTGTTCTTATCTCAACCTGTGGGAGTTGCATTCTTTTTGATTCTCCTCCCCATCCCCCTGGGACTGGGGAAAGAAAGAGGAGAAGTGAGTGAGTGAGAGAGAAAACTGCGGGGGGGGGGGTGTTAGAGGCTTAAACCACGACATTTCTCAAGGCTCAGGGTAGTGTTCTGGGCAGTAGCATGGGGCACAGCATATGTTTTCCAGCAATACGGTGGTTGCTTCCACCATCCTAAGCACATGGCGCTTACCTTGGTGGGTCAGTGGGAGTGTGATACACTCAATCTGCCAGGCCTCCCCATATTTGTACTACAGCCATCATCCTCTATCTATATGTTGCATCTCTGCCTTGATGGCCTGAGGTGTCATGGGCCCACTTGCCTTAAAATAAATCACCCTTATGTTACCAATCTACATCAGCCTGAGCCATTTCAGTCTTAGCAGCTTGATCTACCTGTTGGTTTTTTCTGGTGTTCCCCAGTGGCCTGACTCTTGGGTACATGAGCATCTACGTGGAGTATCTTCATCACCAGGTTTTGCCCTGGGCAGCGATATCTTGCCACAGTGCAGCAGCACAGACAGGTTTACCTCTGCACTTCCAGTTTCTTTGCTTCCACTGCTGCAACCACCCCCACAGGGCATTTGCCACCATCCAGGAGTCAGTATAGAGATAAAGTACTGGCCAATTTTCTCGTTCAGCAATGTCCAAGGCCAGCTGGATGGCTTTCACCTCTGCAAACTGACTCGATTCACCCTCTCCTCCAGCAGTTTCTGCAACTTGTCATAGGGGACTCCATACAGCTGCCTTCCATCTCCAATGCTTTCCCACAGTACAACAGGACCCATCAATAAACAAGGCATATAGCTTCTCACTTTCTGGTAGTTTTTCATACAGTGGGGCTTCTTAGAATGCATCACCTCCTCTTCTGATGACATTACTAAACCTTGGCCCTCTGGCCAGTCCATGATGACTTCTAGAATTCCCGAACAACTGGGATTTCCTATTCGAGCTTGTTGTGTGATTAGTGCAACTCCATGTAGCATCAGTTGCATGATGTGTAGAGGAAACCCTGCCTATGAATGTCCAGCCCAGCACAGGCAACAGGGGTGCCAGGAGGAGCTGTGCTTCAGAGCCAGTCACTTCTGAAGCAGCCCTTTCATAGGCTGCCAATATCTCTTTTTCAGTTGGGGTATAGCTGGCCTTGGATTCTCTGTATCCCTGACTCCAAAAGCTGAGGGATCAACCTCAAGTCTCCCCTGGAGCTTTCTGCCAGAGGCTCCAGGTAGGACCATTCTCCCTGGTTATGGTGTAGGCATATTTTTTACATCTTGCCCTGTTGGGACTGTTCCAAAGGCTACTGCATAAACAAACTCCTGTTTAATTTGTTCAAAGGCTTTTTGCTCAGGGCCCCATTTGAAATCGTTCTTCTTCTGGATCATGTGATAGAGAGGGCTTACAATCAGGCTTTAATTTGAGATGTGCATTCTCCAGAAACCCACAACACCTAAGAAAGCTTGTGTGTGTTTCTTATTACTTGGCGGAGACATTGCTGCTATCTTGTTGGTCACATCCATTGGAATCTGATGATGTCCATCCTGCCTTTGACTCCAATTCATATCTGATCTCTAGCATGTCTCGTATGGCAGCACTCAATGGTGGTGTGACCTCATTCAGACCTCAGTAGTCTGCTGTTAATCTTGGCTCTCCATTAGACTTTTGCACTGGCCATATGGGCTATTAAGGGTGAGCAGGTCCTGCTGATCACTCCTTAGCTCTCCAGTCGATGGACCAGCTTATGGATGGGAATCAACGAGTCTCAGTTGGTGCTATATTGCCATTGGTACACTGTTGTGGTAGTAATCAGCACATGTTGTTCTTCAACCTTAAGGAACTCCAGAACAGATGGGTCCTCTGAGAAACTTGGTAAGGTAGGCAGCTGCTTAATTTCCTCCATCTCTAAGGTAGCTATACCAAAACCCATCGGTACCCTCTCCTGAGTTGGTCTATGCCAAGGATGCATGGAGCCTCTGGGCCACTCACAATTGGGTGGTTTTCCCACTCCTTCACAGTCAGGCTGATTTTATCCTCCAGTACAGTCAGCTGTGGGGATCCCAAACCATCCCGTCTGCATCCTGTTATGGGGACCCTACTGGACAACC